>OX104036.1:18817578-19411135 GCA_944470415.2 Schistosoma rodhaini | reverse complement strand
ATTTATTTATAATGAAATTTAGAACTGTATTTCCCTCAAATTTTTTTGTTTTTATTTCAACTGGGGTATACCGTGTTTCGACAATACCAAGACAGTTATTCATCAGTCTAAATTTAGTTTGGATTTTACACCACTACTGTTGGCACTGTACAAAATTTCATTTTTTGTCATATTGTTCAGTTCTCTAAAATCAACACAAAATCTATACTTTCTATTCCGTTTCTTTACTAAGAGTACCGGTGAGCTATATGAGCTGTCAGCCTTCTCAATTATACCTTCTTTCAACATCTCTTGGAGCTGTCGATTTATCTCATCCTCTAAATGCACAAGGACACGACGTGTTGCAAATAAACTTAATCCATCTTCCTTTATCGGGATTTCGTGCTTTACTTTGTCACAAAATCCGTACGACTATCCTTCTCCAGTGAACAGTTTCGCATACTTTGTGCACAACTCGGTAATGTTTGGTTTCTTCGTTGAAGCGGCTGTTGCTACTCTTACCTCAGCTACTTTGCTACTTTCATGTATAGGGAACGAACCGTACTTTGTGACCACCCTACCGCTTCTTAGGTCAACTATTGCTTTTACTTCTCTTAGGAAATCTGCTCGTAATATTGGTCTCGATAAGCTTCCGGTTACCACGAACGAGAAAATTATCTCAGCACCATCCACTTTTTACGATACTGTTAGACACACCGATACCTCCAACATGTATCCTCCTATGGTGTGAACTGCTAATGTACACGGCTTGAATCTCTTTTATTGCTCTTTACCTATTAACGATACTGCTGCCCCTGTATCGATTAGGCACACTAAATCTCGTTCATTTATGTTCACTCTTGTATGGTCTGCCACTCCTTCTACCAGTGCAACAACCCCCAGATTCCTAGAGTAGAAAGAACGCGCTTTATAACGTCTGAAATATCCCCTGTTTTGTCTTGTTGGACAGTTTGTCTTTCAGTGTTCTGTCCCTCCACAAGCGTAACACCTATTAATACCTTTACGATTCACTCTAAATCACGCAATCTCGTGCTGCAGCTCCTCAATTTTCTTTTCGATGTCATTTATCTCCTGACTTTCAACCGGAGCTACTGTTCGTGCCATCAACAGTCGCGTCACCTTTGCAAGCTCACTGACGTCCATGGATTGCGCGGCCTTTACCAGTTTCAGCTGCTAGGAAACGGCAACAGGCACGCTCTCGAAAAACTGCCACGCCAACAACTGTGCCTCCGACTCCTCATCCAGAATCGGCAGTGCGCGGCGCAACAGCCTGGTAAGTTCCACACCCAGCACAAAGGGTTACCATCGATCTTCGCCACTCGGAACCTGTGCAGTACTTCTCTGTCCACTGGGCTGTCGAACTCAGCTATCAATCTCTCTTTGACTTCCTCTCATGTCGTCCTCCCTCAAGCACCGTCTAACCTGTCACATGCAGCTTTCGTCCTGCCCCTCAGCAGCGTCCCTGGCACTACTCTCTTCGTCTTTGACCCCTTCACTCCCACCATCTCCGCCACGGCTCCAAACTCCTTCAAGAAGCTCAGCACATCCCCGTCCTCGAATTTCTTCGGCCATGCGATCTTCATCCTTGGTGACATCAAATGTAGGGAATGAGAACACAGGTAAGGACAACCGATTATGTATTTAGCACAAATTACAAAGTTGCTTGATAAAATACAGAAATCACACTCTGATACTCTATTTGCAAAATGTTCATTAATTGTCTCAGGCTTCATTGTTCCTGGAGTTCCACACCAATTGTTTCCTATTTCTGTTTTCCCTTCTCGATCTTCTCAATCTTCTGCCATCAGATATTCTATTCCTGACTCGTGATATATACTACTTATGACGATATAAGTAGCCCACACCACACAATGAGTGGAGTCCACTTTTCTGTTAATGCTCCTAGTTCATGTGATTTTTTCTTAGACTAAGAGCATTTGTAAATAAAACTCCTAGTGAGAACTACCTGTCCACACTGGCCACCGTAGCATCCACTTCCAAGGCCCGACTATTGGAAAACACACCAAGCGTAGATTTTCCTCACCATTTTGTCGACGCGTTTCTAGTTCAGCTAGTGCCGACTTCCTTTTTATTCTAGCTTCTAAAGACGTATCAGGTCTTGCTCGAATGTCGATATTGTTGTGACTACAAGCTCTAGTTAAAAGATCACGTTGCTTCACCGGCCCTAGAATTACCTTGAGGAGTCTACATGGTAGGGGTTCAATACTCGTCGGTCCTCTTACCTCTTAACTAGGATGATCGATATCATTACATAATTCATGTTGCCCAAAGTAAGAAACTTTAAAGATTTGGAAGACATAATAAGCAGCGATTTTAAAACTACTAGTAACTTCAGTCTTCAGTAATAAGGATTGGAGGTCTAGTGACCTATTTTAATCCTTGCAGTTTGTTACACCGTGGAGGTCCAAACTCGTCTTGAATATATCAACAGAAGGTGCTGATATTACGTGTTCTGGTAGAGAATTCCAGTAATTCACTACTCCGTGCGAGAAACGAAACTCCAGACATAGACGATTTGATCTCGGTTTTTGGACTTTCTTTGAATATCCCCTGAAATGATCAGCCCTAGACGGGAGGAAAAGATAGGACATGTTAGTACCAAGGTCATCGTTCACGATACGATATGCCAATATTAGATCACCCCGTATTCGCCGGTAAGATAACGAAAATAAGTTGAGGTGTCTCAGTCTGTCTTCATAAGATAGGCCAGATAGGCCTTTTACCATCTTGTCCCGCGGCGTTGGACTCGTTCCAACATATCCGCCTCATATTTGAAACAAGGACTCGCTGCTTGAATCCCATATTCCAAATGTGGCCGTACGAAAGTTGGGTATAATAATCTAAACATTTCCCCATCCAGATACCGGAAAGATCAACGAATAGACCATAATACCCTATAGCCTTTTACAGCAGCAGCCTTACAGTGACTGGTTGTTTTGAGATCATTACTTAGTGTGACTCCTAAATCTTTATAGTTTCTTACTTTGGGCAACACTGGTCCACATATTGTGTAGTGATACGAATCATCGTTGTTATTTAATTGCATCACAACACTTTTATTAGGGTTTACTTCTAGTGATCACCCGTCCATCCATGCCACTAATGAGTTAAGATCTTCCTGTAAAACTATTGTCTGACATACTATATATGGGTCTCCAAATCTTAATGTCATCGGCGAATAGTAGGATGGATGACTTAGCTATAGTTGGCAATTCATTTGTATAAAGTGAAAAGAGAAGAGGACCTAAAATTGTGCCTTGGGGGACTCCACTTTTTACTAGTTCCCACGATGAGAGAGCCCCATTTACTCTTACCATTTGTCTCCTTCCATGAAGAAAGTCACTTATCCAGTCTATGACTGCATAATGAATCCCAAAACTTTCCAGTTTTAATTTAAGACCAGAATGGGAAACTTTATCAAAGGCTTTACTTAGATCTATGAAAATGACATCTACAGGAATATTGCGATCTTCTGCCTCAACCCAATCTTCTCTTGCAATGAGAAGATTTGTCAAACATGATAGACCTTTTCGAAAACCATGTTGTTACTTGGACAAAAGATCATGTCTTTCCACGTAGTTTATAACAGCCATCCTAATAATTTTTTTCATTAGTTTTACAACTGCACTAGTTAAGCTGACGGGTCGATAGTTACTAACTAAATCCCTACTCCCAGCCTTATACACCGGACTGATTATTGCGTCTTTCCAGTCTCTGGGCAATCTGGACTGCCGCAGAGACATATCAAACAGTATCGCTAAGGGGTTCAGCAATAACATCTGAGAGGGCTTTCATAATCCGAGGATGAATATCATCAGGACCACTAGACTTATCAGGTTTGAGATGCTGAAGTAGGCTTAAAACAGTTTCTTTCTTAATAACTACAGGGTCCATCAACAAGTCGCCACAATCACAATGAATAGGTGATCGTTCCTCATTATTGGTAGAAAAAACTTTACTGAAATATACCGAAAAAGCGGAAGCTTTTTCGGAATATTTCAGTAAAGTTTTTTCTACCAATAATGAGGAACGATCACCTATTCATTGTGATTGTGGCGACTTGTTGATGGACCCTGTAGTTATTAAGAAAGAAACTGTTTTAAGGCTACTTCAGCATCCCAAACCTGATAAGTCTAGTGGTCCTGATGATATTCATCCTCGGATTATGAAAGCCCTCTCAGATGTTATTGCTGAACCCCTTAGCGATACTGTTTGATATGTCTCTGCGGCAGTCCAGATTGCCCAGAGACTGGAAAGACGCAATAATCAGTCCGGTGTATAAGGCTGGGAGTAGGGATTTAGTTAGTAACTATCGACCCGTCAGCTTAACTAGTGCAGTTGTAAAACTAATGAAAAAAATTATTAGGATGGCTGTTATAAACTACGTGGAAAGACATGATCTTTTGTCCAAGTAACAACATGGTTTTCGAAAAGGTCTATCATGTTTGACAAATCTTCTCATTGCAAGAGAAGATTGGGTTGAGGCAGAAGATCGCAATATTCCTGTAGATGTCATTTTCATAGATCTAAGTAAAGCCTTTGATAAAGTTTCCCATTCTGGTCTTAAATTAAAACTGGAAAGTTTTGGGATTCATTATGCAGTCATAGACTGGATAAGTGACTTTCTTCATGGAAGGAGACAAATGGTAAGAGTAAATGGGGCTCTCTCATCGTGGGAACTAGTAAAAAGTGGAGTCCCCCAAGGCACAATTTTAGGTCCTCTTCTCTTTTCACTTTATACAAATGAATTGCCAACTATAGCTAAGTCATCCATCCTACTATTCGCCGATGACATTAAGATTTGGAGACCCATATATAGTATGTCAGACAATAGTTTTACAGGAAGATCTTAACTCATTAGTGGCATGGATGGACGGGTGATCACTAGAAGTAAACCCTAATAAAAGTGTTGTGATGCAATTAAATAACAACGATGATTCGTATCACTACACAATATGTGGACCAGTGTTGCCCAAAGTAAGAAACTATAAAGATTTAGGAGTCACACTAAGTAATGATCTCAAAACAACCAGTCACTGTAAGGCTGCTGCTGTAAAAGGCTATAGGGTATTATGGTCTATTCGTTGATCTTTCCGGTATCTGGATGGGGAAATGTTTAGATTATTATACCCAACTTTCGTACGGCCACATTTGGAATATGGGATTCAAGCAGCGAGTCCTTGTTTCAAATATGAGGCGGATATGTTGGAACGAGTCCAACGCCGCGGGACAAGATGGTAAAAGGCCTATCTGGCCTATCTTATGAAGACAGACTGAGACACCTCAACTTATTTTCGTTATCTTACCGGCGAATACGGGGTGATCTAATATTGGCATATCGTATCGTGAACGATGACCTTGGTACTAACATGTCCTATCTTTTCCTCCCGTCTAGGGCTGATCATTTCAGGGGATATTCAAAGAAAGTCCAAAAACCGAGATCAAATCGTCTATGTCTGGAGTTTCGTTTCTCGCACGGAGTAGTGAATTACTGGAATTCTCTACCAGAACACGTAATATCAGCACCTTCTGTTGATATATTCAAGACGAGTTTGGACCTCCACGGTGTAACAAACTGCAAGGATTAAAATAGGTCACTAGACCTCCAATCCTTATTACTGAAGACTGAAGTTACTAGTAGTTTTAAAATCGCTGCTTATTATGTCTTCCAAATCTTTAAAGTTTCTTACTTTGGGCAACATGAATTATGTAATGATATCGATCATCCTAGTTAAGAGGTAAGAGGACCGACGAGTATTGAACCCCTACCATGTAGACTCCTCAAGGTAATTCTAGGGCCGGTGAAGCAACGTGATCTTTTAACTAGAGCTTGTAGTCACAACAATATCGACATTCGAGCAAGACCTGATACGTCTTTAGAAGCTAGAATAAAAAGGAAGTCGGCACTAGCTGAACTAGAAACGCGTCGACAAAATGGTGAGGAAAATCTACGCTTGGTGTGTTTTCCAATAGTCGGGCCTTGGAAGTGGATGCTACGGTGGCCAGTGTGGACAGGTAGTTCTCACTAGGAGTTTTATTTACAAATGCTCTTAGTCTAAGAAATAAATCACATGAACTAGGAGCATTAACAGAAAAGTGGACTCCACTCATTGTGTGGTGTGGGCTACTTATATCGTCATAAGTAGTATATATCACGAGTCAGGAATAGAATATCTGATGGCAGAAGATTGAGAAGATCGAGAAGGGAAAACAGAAATAGGAAACAATTGGTGTGGAACTCCAGGAACAATGAAGCCTGAGACAATTAATGAACATTTTGCAAATAGAGTATCAGAGTGTGATTTCTGTATTTTATCAAGCAACTTTGTAATTTGTGCTAAATACATAATCGGTTGTCCTTACCTGTGTTCTCATTCCCTACATTTGATGTCACCAAGGATGAAGATCGCATGGCCGAAGAAATTCGAGGACGGGGATGTGCTGAGCTTCTTGAAGGAGTTTGGAGCCGTGGCGGAGATGGTGGGAGTGAAGGGGTCAAAGACGAAGAGAGTAGTGCCAGGGACGCTGCTGAGGGGCAGGACGAAAGCTGCATGTGACAGGTTAGACGGTGCTTGAGGGAGGACGACATGAGAGGAAGTCAAAGAGAGATTGATAGCTGAGTTCGACAGCCCAGTGGACAGAGAAGTACTGCACAGGTTCCGAGTGGCGAAGATCGATGGTAACCCTTTGTGCTGGGTGTGGAACTTACCAGGCTGTTGCGCCGCGCACTGCCGATTCTGGATGAGGAGTCGGAGGCACAGTTGTTGGCGTGGCAGTTTTTCGAGAGCGTGCCTGTTGCCGTTTCCTAGCAGCTGAAACTGGTAAAGGCCGCGCAATCCATGGACGTCAGTGAGCTTGCAAAGGTGACGCGACTGTTGATGGCACGAACAGTAGCTCCGGTTGAAAGTCAGGAGATAAATGACATCGAAAAGAAAATTGAGGAGCTGCAGCACGAGATTGCGTGATTTAGAGTGAATCGTAAAGGTATTAATAGGTGTTACGCTTGTGGAGGGACAGAACACTGAAAGACAAACTGTCCAACAAGACAAAACAGGGGATATTTCAGACGTTATAAAGCGCGTTCTTTCTACTCTAGGAATCTGGGGGTTGTTGCACTGGTAGAAGGAGTGGCAGACCATACAAGAGTGAACATAAATGAACGAGATTTAGTGTGCCTAATCGATACAGGGGCAGCAGTATCGTTAATAGGTAAAGAGCAATAAAAGAGATTCAAGCCGTGTACATTAGCAGTTCACACCATAGGAGGATACATGTTGGAGGTATCGGTGTGTCTAACAGTATCGTAAAAGTGGATGGTGCTGAGATAATTTTCTCGTTCGTGGTAACCGGAAGCTTATCGAGACCAATATTACGAGCAGATTTCCTAAGAGAAGTAAAAGCAATAGTTGACCTAAGAAGCGGTAGGGTGGTCACAAAGTACGGTTCGTTCCCTATACATGAAAGTAGCAAAGTAGCTGAGGTAAGAGTAGCAACAGCCGCTTCAACGAAGAAACCAAACATTACCGAGTTGTGCACAAAGTATGCGAAACTGTTCACTGGAGAAGGATAGTCGTACGGATTTTGTGACAAAGTAAAGCACGAAATCCCGATAAAGGAAGATGGATTAAGTTTATTTGCAACACGTCGTGTCCTTGTGCATTTAGAGGATGAGATAAATCGACAGCTCCAAGAGATGTTGAAAGAAGGTATAATTGAGAAGGCTGACAGCTCATATAGCTCACCGGTACTCTTAGTAAAGAAACGGAATAGAAAGTATAGATTTTGTGTTGATTTTAGAGAACTGAACAATATGACAAAAAATGAAATTTTGTACAGTGCCAACAGTAGTGGTGTAAAATCCAAACTAAATTTAGACTGATGAATAACTGTCTTGGTATTGTCGAAACACGGTATACCCCAGTTGAAATAAAAACAAAAAAATTTGAGGAAATAACAGTTCTAAATTTCATTATAAATAAATGCACATTATTACCTAAACAAATATTACCGCTCAGTTATTCAACCAATAGTTGTCCCCTCAATAATCGACCGAACGCACCGAAAAATAAGTGTTATTCTATCCTTTCTGGATAGATCAAGTAAAAATCCGTTCAAATGATAATAGTTTGTTGCATTATAACACAAAGTGTTTCCAATTCTGGAAAAGTGCTTCAATTCACAATCAAAATGCACAATCCCAGTCAAATCAAGTAACACAATCAAAGAGGGAACAATCAGTATAGCTACCGCCAAGATTAAGTAACAACCGAAACAACTTAAATACAGTTCAGGAAGAAACATACAAACTCATTGACGGCAAAAGAAAAATGAGAAAACCATAAAAAAATAATATTACCATCTGAAATGGCATCTAGAAGACTAACAAAATGTACAACTGAGGAATCCAATAAGAACAATTTGCAAATGTATGTATGGAGAGATTTTCACACACAAAATCTTCAAAATGGATCTTACAAGTGGAAACATTAGATCGGTTGCAGAATGCTACGGTGTTTACAGTGCTGGATTTGCGGTCAGGCTATTGGCAACTGCCTATAAAAGAGAGTGGTCGAGGCAAGACAGCACTTACTGCACGAGACAAACGATATCAATTTAGACGAATGCCGTTTAGGTTAGCGGGTGCACCATTTACGTCCAGAAGATTAATGTCGCTACTGCTCAGGGAGTTCCTGGGAAGGGCGGCGTTCTACAGTCTGTTCGTCAGGAACTTCAATGAAATAGCAGCACTCCTATATAAGTTGTTTATATGGACTGAGACCGCCCAACAAACGTTTAATCAAATCAAAAACATGCTGGACGACCGCCAGATGACGCTCAGACTTGTTGAACTCGAGAAACCGTTTAAAGTGGACAAGGACGCAAGTGACCATGGTATAGGTGCCGTTTTCGGTCAGTCTGATAGAGTGGTGGAATACGCGAGTCGCGTTCTCACGCCTGCTGAACAGAATTATTCGAAGATCGAAAAGGAGTGTTTATCTCTATAGGTTTTCGACATCGGATGCTGACCAAATTAGTTTTAATAAACTCACCTAGGAAAAAGCGCTCGGTTATGCATCTGCACCAGATCACGAGTGGGAACGTCATGCTCAACATCTTCTGCAATCGCTAGCTAGTCTAGATCAGTCGATCCACGATATATTAATAGCTTATCAAATATATCTTCGAACCTCCTTGACTCCGACTTTTGATCGCTGTCAAATTTAGAATACCTGTGGCATTTTCATTGGTGAGCACAACATTGTCTGGTACACCAACTTCCAAACTGTAGGTCTGTTCATTTTCGGAATTTTGTATATCATTGCTTCACTTTCATTTTTATATATTGTGATTTTTTGCATGTCTAGGTATATATATATATATACATATTTCCTCGTCAATTCTTCTACTTGATATTTCACCTTGACGGAGGAGACACACAAAGTACCTAAGTTAAAGAACATGACTCTATTTTATTTCAAATAATGCCATCCTGGCCAGACAACATGGAAGCCACGTTCTGCTGCACAGAAGCCGACTTCTACGTGCACAATTCCTCGCAATAGTCAAGGCACTACCGCGTGAAATCAACGGGTACGTAACTCCCAATATGTTTACTAGTGATGTTTCGGAACCTTACGAAACATTCAAACAATTTATCCTTAGACGCAGAGACCTGACCGATCGACAAAGGTTAGATCAACTCCTTAATAATATACAACTGCAACATGGTTCTGCGAAAGACATGTTGCTAAGATAGCGTAGCGGTGAATAAATGAGGCAAATTCCAGGAAATTCTGAGGGTTGACTTCACAAATCTGTTTTAAACTTGGAGGCGGCAAACGCAAAGCCAACCGCCACATATGGTAAAAGATACATTTACCTTAACCTGGGTTTACGAAGACCCATACACTGGATTTTCGTTGTTGCAGATGTTTCTATGCCAATCATTGGTATAGATCTGCTACAACACCACAATCTACTCATTGACACACGCAAACGAAGGTTAGTAGACGGAAACACTAGGTTATCTGTTTGCGTAGCTCCTCTTTGTGGTTGCAAATCATCTCCAGTCAAAATTAAGCACACCATTGACCCCTTATATCAACCATTGCTCAATGAGTACTCTACGATATACCAACCGCAACCAAAATTGACTTGTGTAATCAGCAATGTTACACATCAGATCACGGCTACAGGACCACCTGTATTCTCGAAAGCACGCAGACAGGCTCCCGAAAACCTGAGATTGGCCAAAAAGGAGTTTGACCACATGGTTGAGTTAAGAATCATTCGACCGTCAAACAGCCCATCGGCATCTCCTTCGCACATGGTCCATTAAACGGACAGCAACGGTTGGTGTCCAGCAGGTGACTATAGACGTTTGAATGCAAAAACTATTCCCGATAGTTACCTGTTGCTTGACATTCACGATTTGACAGCTACCTTGAAAGGTACAAATGTCTTTTCGAAAACTTACCTGGTTAAAGCCTATAACCAATCCCTATGAGTACTGACGATATTACATAAAAACCGCTATCATCACTCCTTACGGACTCTACGAATTTTCGCAAATGACTTTCGGCTTAAGAAATGCTGCACAGACTTTCCAAAGTTTCATCGATGACGTTTTCCGAGGTCTCAACATCGTACATGCGCATGTTGGTGGCCGTTCAATTACATGTTAGGACAGAGAATCTTATTTCCAGAATCTGGACCTTGCCTTCTAACGACTACAAAAACACGGCATTACTGTGAACATTCAGAAATGCCAAGGGATCGGTTTAACTGGCCTTCAGTTACCCACGATTCCCAGTCGTCCTGATGGAAAGTTAATGTAAGTCCACCAACTCTTCACGAGATCGAAAAAGCTATAGGAAATCTGAAGCGAGGGAGAGCAGCAGGCCCTGACAGGTTGACCCCTGAGATTTTTAAGGATGGTGGTCTAGTAATAGCAGCGAGATTGACTGAGTTCTTAGGTAGAATCTGGGAACTGGACGTAATTCCATCTGACTGGTCCCAATCACTGATTGTGCCAATCTATAAGAAAGGACAAAAGTCCTCTTGTGACAATCACAGAGGAATCAGTTTGACTAATATAGTGTCTAAAATATTAGCTTCAATAATACTTGGACGCCTAACCAAAGCTCGTGAAGAGAAGACTAGAGAAAACCAGGCTGGTTTTCGACCTGTACGTGGTTGTATAGACCAGATATTCACTCTACGTCAGGTCCTAGAACATAGACACACATTCAGACGTCCCAAAATAGTAGTATTTCTCGACCTTAAGGTGGCATTTGACTCCGTTGATCGTGCGGTTGTATGGCAGTGTTTGTCACTGAAAGGAATACCAACGAAGTACATTAACCTCATAAAGGCTCTCTACTCGAACACAACTGGTCGAGTTAGAGCTTATGGCGAACTGTCATCAGAATTGATTACCTCAAGTGGTGTTCATCAGGGCTGTCCACTCTCTCCATCCTTGTTCAACTTTATCGTAGACGTGCTTTTAGAAATAACACATTCCTCATCCAAATTTAGAGGAGTTGGACTTCTACCAGGAGACTCACTTGTTGACTTGGAATATGCCGATGACATAGTTCTATTTGGTGAAGATGCTGACCACTATAAGCAAAGTGCAGGCATGTTCAAAATGGGGTTCTCCCCCTCGGAACGCAAAATGTTGCTTCAGGATTGGGTTGCATCTGCACACGAACTATCGATAGGGAGTGAATTAGTTGAGCGTGTCGACTGGTTCACTCATCTTGGGAGTCTCATCA
The DNA here is from genome assembly GCA_944470415.2 of Schistosoma rodhaini. Lineage (NCBI taxonomy): Eukaryota > Metazoa > Platyhelminthes > Trematoda > Strigeidida > Schistosomatidae > Schistosoma > Schistosoma rodhaini. The sequence goes on along the minus strand of OX104036.1, from coordinate 19,399,337 downwards.
GCATTTGTGGTCTGGTGTGTGACAAAATCTCAGCACGGATACAGAAGGGTCGTCCAGCTTTCGCCAACTTGCGTCATTTATGGCGTAGTTGAGAAACCCGTCTACCAACCAATGGACGGGTTTACTGCGCTACAGTCCGTTCTGTCCTACTTTATGTCTAAAACATACCGGTAAGATTAGAGGATATTCGTAGGCTACTAGTATTCGATCATAGGTGTCTTCGAAGCATTGCTCGTATATCCTGGGACCACCGGGTAAGTAATGCAGTTGTTAGGAAACGGGTACCAGGTCAGAATGGCAAGTGGATTGATGACGTAGTGAAACTTCATCAGTTGAGATGGCTAGGACACGTGTTACGTATGACCATCCACTGACTGCCCTGACGTGCAATGTTTTATGGTGTAGGAGTAGGTTGGGAGAAAGCTAGGGGTGGCCAGACCAAAACGTGGCAAAAATTCATGAAGTCATTGACAAGTGGACTGAGTCATGTTGGTAGGTGCAGACTACCTGGTTGGAATTCTCGAGATGGCAACAACCGATGGTCAGAGGCCCTGAATGATATGGCTCAAAATCGTTTGCAATGGTGAAGGTGCATCTACTCTTCATGTTCTCCCAAATTATAATCTTCTAAATTCTTCATGTCCCCTTCTTTTTCTCTTTCCAAAATTATTTCATCATATTATACTCCTTGAATAACGTCTCGAAACCCTAATCTTTTTGATTACTGCTTATGCTCTTACTACCCCTACCACTATAGGATTGGAATCGACAAGTGCATCCCTGTGCTAATGTGGTATGGAAACTCGAACTGATGTACGTACGTACGAAGTTCAACACTTGCTGAATTAACCTAGCCATTATTATGCAAACCATGCGATGTACATTAAACTTTAGTAAACCGTGCTGATATACGTATGCTGTGGAAAGGGTTCAATTGTCAGTAATTCCAATTACAGTTCACGGAGAATATTTATTTCAAGTAATATAAGCTTCGTTAAGCAACCGACCTGATGTAGCTTAGAATAATATTAGTTTGTCAATGGAGTTGTAAGCTAAACGTAGAGGATACAGCTTATTGTTTAATACACTATGATCAGCTAAGAATTAAAAGCATGAAGTCGCTGTCACATGATTCATTTTCAAAAGTTCTAACAACCAAACCAACCTTTAGTTGAGACAGAGATTCAGAATTGGAATGAACTTGTTAACACACCACCTGTTGGAATTACACACCCCTGGAATATATGACGAGGAAACCAAGTTAATTACAGAACGTCACGTTTACGTGGCTGAAGTATCGGATTTATATGTAACAAAAACACTATCGCTGGTTATTGAGATATACTGTTCACAACACAGAGTTCCTTGTACTAAAACAAGGTCCAAAGAGTATTTAGGAGGAATGCTAGGATACATAATTGACGAGGAATTCAATTACATTAATTCAGATATTAAGGAAGTCAGGTCTGTTGTAGTGCAACTTTGTCAACAGTCATTTTTCTAAGAAGATCGAGAAGAAAAATTTACGATACGATAGAGATTGTGCGCATTGACGGACTAAATAAATTAAAGCAGCTGTTTAAGATGTGAGACAAATACAGAGAATTTACAGAGGGGCACATGGAGATCATTAACGAAATAACCAGGTCGTAATTACCTCACTGGTTAATTTAAAATATCAAGCAACTTGAAAATTTCCAAATCGTTTTACTGCCTTATGCCATTAAGTAAACTAAACACTATAGCCTCACTGTTGGGCGCTCTGCTAAGGTGCCAGCACTACGCAGTGGCGGCAGCAAAGGATAAAGAGGATATGTCTTTTGAGTAAGAGTCCCTGGTCATGACAGAGATTAGTTGAGGCTTTTATAGTGAGAATATAAGTCAGGGGAAAAGAAAAGGAAATACAAAGAACCCGCTCACCCGTTTGATGCCACATTAGAAAACTTTCACGTGAACTTTACTTCACACTAAGCTACGACCATATTAAAGTAAAACATACTAGAGTTACAAGGAGTAGGAGGTAAGGACTTTTGCGCTGATTGCCTAGCATCGGTTGAAAGGATTAGAAGAGCGTTTCACAACTAGTAATCGAGATGTGTTGTCACAATCAAAGTTCAATTTGTCTAATTTTTAGGACATCGTAGGGAGTCAAACTACATGATAAAATATGAGCGATACGCAATTTATCGGTGAATATGTCAACAGCAGATTATACTGTTGAAATACAGTAACATGCAATTAACTACAACATAGGGCCTGCAGTATAACAAGAGTAAACTGATTAGCCGAAGGAACGTTAGAACAGTGACCATGACTTATCTTTTAAGGAGGATCCACCTCACATATTAAGGGTTATCGTTTACTATTACCTGGATTTATTTGCCTTATGAAAATTTCGCTTACATATGGTCTATTTTTTCAACACTTACTCGCATAGATTATTGAAACAAATGTGTGCGTACTATAACGAATCATTCCAAAAAGTGCGAATACCGAACATATTATTAGCTCTTGTCACTGAGACTAAATCGGATATATAAAAGACATTCAATCCTTTAAATCAAAAATAGTATTTGCAAACAGTCGCTATAGAATATACAAAAGTAGATAAAAAGTAATCTGACAGTTCAAAATATAATTCTACATCACAACTTCATAGATCCTCCAGTTCTGTCAAGAATATCTTGCATTGTTAAGGATTGACCCGGAGATACTCCATAACCGTTCTGCAAACCACTAGAATTTGATGGAGTAACACAATCATCTTTGGCCTCTTTACGAATGCAGGTATCAACTTCAACTGAACTGAAAAATGCTACTGACTGACAGAAAACAATTGATAAGAAAAAGGTGAAAGATAGTATTAGTAAAAAAATAATTAATAACGCTGAAAAAAAAGAAAAAGTTAAATGATGATAAAACTCAAACACTTAAAATTTCTGAAAAATTTGAAACCTCTACAAATCAAAAGTGTGTAGGGAATGTTTTTTGTTACGTCGCGAGATATTGCGTTGCTGTTGACCAAATTCAGATATCCTAGTACGACCCAATACTGTTCCCCAACCTCCAGTAAATCAGAACACAGCCGTTGAATAAGAATTGTTTATGGGGTCAGCAGCAGAACAAAAATGATTTACAGACAAGGCATATTTATACAGTTAAGATGGCTATGAACAGTAACCAATGGAAAGAAAGGACACGTAAAGGTTATAATTAGGACAACTCAAAATTGACCAATAGGAAAACGACATGTGAAAGTCATAGTTAGGACAACTGTAAATAATGACCAATAGGAAATAACATGTGAAATATGTGGAGAGTCTGAAAACATACCACTTGACGTTCGAGATCATTTTTGGGATATTCACAGGAATATCCCAACAGTTTTACACATTTATAGTAGCATGATTATGATAATACAGCTATCCATAAAGAACAACGATGATTACATTAAAGTGACCAACGGGTTACTCGAAAATAATTGAAATTTAAAGGTACAGATAAATTTCAATCATAATTTACAGATTAAAATCTTCATAAATATAAAAGTTGATTAAAACAATAGCTCACAATTTCAATGGCTTTAAAAAATTAATTTTTGACATTTATTCATCCACAATGTAAATGAGGTGTGTATAAGGTCTATTGCTTAAGTTAAAATCTAATGATAACAATAAACATTTCAGTACACAGACAATTTTAAGAAACAGGAGTAAAATTTTATATATTCGGTGTGATATAGATAGTTTTCATAGATAAGCTTTACTAAACAACTGAAGATTTCCAGCAGATAAAAAGGGAAGAAAAGTGGGGAAGGGAGGGATAAATAAGTCAAAACTCAAAATACTCTACCTAGTAAAATAATATCAGTGAATATATTCAATGTTAACACTAAAATAATTGAGTTTTATATTCAGACTCTTATTAGATAAGTCTTGTAACTTCAAAAAAATTAAAAAAGGATATTATCTTAAATAACGTAGTTTAACTCTAAGTACAATGAATAAAGAAATAAGTTAAGCAAATATGAGAAAATGGACTCATTCGATCAGTCTTCCAACTTTGACGACAATATCGTCTGTTCATGTGCAAGCAAGACAGCATCATTATAATTAGTGGTGTAACATATTCAGTTTCTGTTAGTATATTAAATGATTAATACATTTAAAAAAACATTACCACTTTCTCATTCGACAAGACGAATTCAGTGAAAGTAAAGAATACATAAATTCTGGGAGAGATAGTGTGATAGATAGTGGCTTATATAAGTCACTTTCATTCAGTGAACAGAATCTCTAGAAACTAAAAGTATCTCACAACAAAATCAATAAAACCTTAACTTACTCTGCTTTTCTCCAAGAACTTCATGTATTTTCCAAGACATATTATCCATTTTCAAATCCCAATTTTAGAAAACATTCACCACATCACCTCATTAAACTGAACGTCAATATACATTAACGAAACAAGTTACTTTCACAGTTCTTATCAAATATAAGTAAATACTTACATAGAAAATTCATTATCACCCACAAAATCATCCTTAACAAATGCCTTGAAGCAACAAACAAACCGACTTATAACACGAAAATATCAACAAGACATCACTGAAAATCATCATTTATCTCAGCATCCGTACTTCACCACCTAGCCTATTATGCAGCGAAATACTAATAGATTGATTTCATTCACACTTTATTGCGAACAAGGGAGATTGAGACAACAACTCATTCATTTACGTGTCACGTACAATCTGCATGGAACAAACTAGGCATTTCATACCTTTAACACTGTCATTATCACTATATCATAATAAAAACAATCTTTACGAAGAATTCTAAACCAATGCGTTAAACACCAAAAGCTATTTTGCCGATTCCCATTCTTTTTGTTTCCATATTACAGACACCTCCCTCCCCCCTCCCCCCAATGCTGTTATAATAACGAGAAAAGAAATAAAAACGAAACTAACTAGACCAAGACCAGTATGATGGTGAAAACTACAAGCATCTATCTATCATTTCCGTTGAGTACATAAGCTAAAACAAACAGAAATACACGCACAACTAAAATCAATCACAACTGACCAAATACAGATTCCTGTACTCGCCTTACAGAGACACACTTTAGATGTGTATGGGAGAGTCAGTGATACTACCGAACTGCACGAAGTAAAATAAGTGGAGCAAGACTAGAACTCAATTGGAACCACAACAGGGTGGGCAGCATACATACAGCATACAAGCCTCTCTCAACCCAACAAACAACAGTAAAGTCGTGTGCTATCCCATTCCCGTTGGCATACCAAACAATCCAGAAATAAGAACACGATCACAATATTCCAAAAACTGGGTACTCCAACACGGCTAATCACAGATGGAAGATATACAAAGATGTGGACTGCTAAAATTCACTATCCTCCAAGTCGGATAAAAGCCATTCAATCCTTACTCTCTCTTGATGGAGACGAATATACGACTACAACAACACCTCAATTCAATTGTAGGATAACAAGAACAGGTTTATAAAAAAATCTTTACAATCTCAACTGAAAGTAATATAATATAATAACATGGACATCTGTATATATGGCTGTTGAACTGTCCGGATAACACTTTGGTATATGTTTGAGGCGAATGGCACTCGGTTCCAGACCCAGACTAAACATCAACTCTCTGGTACAGGTACATGAAGCTGACGAGTTTCAAATGGGACAGAATACGTGTCCTGGATTCCACTGTTCGACACATTCTATCTATCATTATTTCGACTTTGTTTGTTTCCTCTTGTGATAATTCATTATTTCACTGCGCTAATCTGAGGTGTAACAACTTGAACCAATCAATATTTGACCCAGATCCTTTTATTTATGACTGACTGAAGTCCTGAGATTGCCGTAGATGTTTAGGATAATTTATTTATTTATCTATTTGAACGCACAAATATTGGTACAGGGAGACACCAGATATATAGAAATCCGTGGTTGAACAACTCACGTGACACAATTCAAAATTTGCTACAATCGAACACATTCATTATTCCTTCTTATCTCTTTAATTGTGAACAATTGGCTACCTTTATCCATCTGGAAATAAACTGCTTCTGTCATCAGTCAATATATATGTGCATATATACGTAAATCTTGTTCCCCCTTTTTATCATTTTTTAGTAGTAGTCTTTGAATGTGCCGATGATATCATTTAGTCAGCAAAAACCGATTATAGCATCAAGGAAAATGGAACAGAACGTAAAATCATACCGAACAAATAGTAGTTTTATGGAGTTGATTAATTTCCAACAATCTAATAAATAAGTATTTTTCAGTTACATTTAAATAACGATCATTCACAAAACTGCACGTCATATACATACGTGAATAATATAAACGTTCTAAGAACAATATTGATGGTATTTTTCATTGTTCTGTCTATATGATGAAAGATCACGGTGGTTCATTTCGGTAAAAAAAATTCGAAAGTAGCTCTTGTGATTCTGATTTTCTTATTCGTATGCTATATTCTCACCACATAATCACTAATCTTGAAAGTAACGCACATACCTTTTTATGGTCTAAATTTTAGTGTAGTTTCGTTCCTCATTGAGCTCAGAAAGCGAAACTCTACAAAAATCATCTACGTGAGCAAGAAATGGTATAAAATGTTCAGTTTTCATAAACTATCAAGCAATCGAGCATACATTTATAATAATTCAACGATGAACTAGTAATCTGAACCAACCAAATGATTATCGTATCTATTTGCCTTATTTTGACTTATTCAAAAAATCTGTGATTTGCACGAATACATATTAAGCTCGTGCTCATAGCTATTATCATTTATTGAATAATAGCATAATATTATTTTAAGGTTGAACAATTAGTGAAAAGGAAGATATTTCAACAAAAAGCCAGTACCAATAAAAGAACTTACTTCTGGTAAATCGCGCATGCCTAATTGATAGACGAAGAATGTCCTTGTCAGTAGATTGCTAATCTGTTGAAATTATGTTTTTCGTAAAAGAATAAAAAGATAAATAAAGATGACGAACGTGTTGAAAACTAAGAGTGTTACACAATGTTATGGTGAGATTGCTATGAACAAAAAGTAGTTTGTATCATGAGCAAACAAATTAAGAAGAGGTGGAAACTAAAGAACACTCATCGAACAAAGCCTAATTAAACATGTTATTTCCATCGTTTCCAGATATTTATTTTAATATTGTCAGTAGTACGAATAAAATTTCGAGGTTATTTGAAAAATAGACATAATAAGTAGCACATTTGTAGCTAATTAGTAATTTTTGGAGTTCATACAATCAATTATTGTCTCCTGATAGACATACGACTCAATAAGCCATAAAGTACTAGGGGCGGAGGTTGAAAGCAATGCCAAATTTTTTATTGATTCGTATGTTTCAAGAGTAATCTGTTCGTATCATGATATGAAATAATTCAGTCATGTTATTTTTGTTAACCAATAATTTGGTTGACAATGACTTAACATCAGACTTTTAATTGTTTATCATGATACAGAACAACCATTTGTCCCGGTACAGTAAGTATGCCACTTCGAAACAACATATATGGAAATCCAGTCACCAAAGATAATTAAGACAAAACAAAAATGAGAACCAAGAAAAAAAACTATTATTACTCTGTATTGTGACTGAAAATGACCTTGGATACATTATTCCTAGATCAACAGGACGTCCTAGTCCACCTACAAAGAATCACTAGTTTCCAACTGATACATTACATTGCTCTAATCTATGTGACGAATGTACTCTCAAAAAATAATTTTAAAACTATATCACATTTAAAAAAAATTTAGAATCATATATTTGTTTTATACATATAACATGACTATCTATATCAATCTGATTATACCTGAAAATTGCTAAGCGTTTTGCAATTATATACATAATATGATATAATTCATTGAATTAGACAAATTAAACAAAGATAATAATAATAATAATAATAATAATAATAGCTAAACTGACTTGCAAAGCTAATGCAACTTGATACATATATGATTTCGGACAAATATATCGCAATTCATCATGAATACTTATACATAAACGTGCAGGAATTTTAAATTTATTTATAAGCCAACGCATTAAAACAAGCATACAATGTAAATAATCAACAGCAGAACTTTGTACAACCCAATTTACACGACTTGGTAAAAACTAAAACATAAACAAAAAGAAGTATACAATTAAAATTCGAAAAGATAATTCGTCTTAAACAATGATATGAATATGGTAATTAGTAATTCCTGAAGAGAAAAAAGGGTTTATGGTGATCAAATCAATCAGTTCTCTATTAAGAAATGGAAAATTCAAACAACACATCTACAGTCTATTATTTCAGATTGAGTAGCTAAATAGTATGATAAGGTTTCCATATAGAAGTTCGACTCACATAAACCTGAACTTGGTATCTGATTTAAATGAGCGCTAATTTTAACTGCTGATTGTTTAACATTATTTATTATGCAAGTTAACCTTTGCAACTCAAGTAGAATAATCATAATCCTATTTTTTTTACTGTCTTTTTCTAACTAAATTGGAGGTGCATCCATTCTGTGTTCTCTCAAACTCTAATCTCCTGAACTCTTCATGTCTCTATCTTTTTCTCTTTCCAAATTTATTTCACTGGATTATACTCCTTCAATAACATCTTTAAACCCTAATCTTTCGGATTACTGTTTATACTCTTACTACTTCTATCACGCGCTATGCTGACTAGTATTGACAATGGTTGGAAGAGAGTTAGGGGCGGCCAAACCAAAACGTGGCATCAGTTCTTGAGGTCAATAACTTCTAGTCTGAGCCATGTTGGTAGATGCAGACTACTTGGTTGGGGACCACGTGACTATCGTAACCAATGGTTGGAGACTCTGTGTGACATTGCTCAGAATCGATCCCAATGGTGCAGGTGTATACACTCTTTATCTTCCCTTAAACCGTGAGATTTAAATTGATTCATATCTGCCTTCCTGTACTATATCCTTATATACAACCTTTCTTTTATATATTTCCATCACTAAATTAACTACTTCTAAGAATTCGGTGTTGATCTTGTTGTGCTAACGAGGTATGGCAACTTGGGCCGATGTACGTACGTACGAAGTTCTACGTTGCGACTGACTGAAATTAGACTATTACTGTGCAGTAAGATTATGATACACACATACATACACTACTTATTGTAACGAAATATTAGCGAAATCTGAGCGGAAACAACTTTTTATTGATTTAACAAGAAGGGTAAAGATCATGTTTCTAAAAGTCAAATTTGTCATTATTACGTCGCTTATGGAACACTGAAATATGAGAAGAGAAGTTCATCATTGACAATCGACAAAAAGTTCTATATTATTATCATTATAAGAATATTTCACGATAAAATATATGATAAACAAGATATTTAAAGAAAACTAAAAAAAATTCCTGAATACTTACATCATCTTTAACAAGTTTCGGATTCAATGCACGAGTTAGTTGTGCATTTAAAAATGGTGTACGAGGCTCTGGACTACGAGCAATTGACTCCAACTGATTGAATACAGCTGACTCACTTCCACCCTGCCATTTAGACGTTGACATTGAAGTACCATCGTTGGAAGCAAAAGAGTCCACAATAGTTCGGCGTCCTTTAGTAATTTGAAAAAGTTGTTTTGCTTTTAAACTAGCTTGTTCTGGCTAAAATGGTTGGAAAGTTAAAAAAAAGAGAGTAGTAATATAACAGCTCTAGTCAACTTGAAATACAATTTATTCACGGATAAAATTTGAAGTGCTTATGCAGTTGAGCACCAAAAGAATTCCTCACACAAACGAAACGATAATATTGTGAAATAATAACAAAAGGAAACATCCATATGATCAATAAATAAATAGACAAAATCAGTATCTAACAAAAGACACATTTTAATCAAAAATATAACCAGGATAAATTTGTGTTAGTCAAGACGGTTCACTTTGCTTTATGGAAATATTTAATATATCCCTGTCACTTGCCTTTTTTTAGCAATGTCTAATAACATATCGAGTCACACTGAGTTCCAAAATCTTCAAAACACTATGCCGAGAGTTGTGACATATAAATATATAACAACTCTATACATCTATTCTCTACGTCACGGCGCGATTTCGAAAGTTGACCACCTCTTTGTTTTTCTTACTTACTCCCAAAATCCGCAAACAATCCACAACAAAGATGCTATTGGGATGGCAACCATAAAACATCTCCAAGACATCACCGTCAAAAATGTAAACTATCGTTCAAAGACAATGATGACCGAACACAGAGCCCTAGAATATTTCCAGCTACAGGTGACTCAAAATTTAACAAGAGCAGAGCTGTACTCATAAACCTACTAAGCCAGATACACAAACGACTTGCAACAAAGGATGAATCCGGGAATTAACTGATCCCAATCTTGTATAAGTGGTTCATATTTCGTAAGTCCTAGGTATGTGCTATTCTTGTGAATGTAATTAATTAAATGCAAATGTATAACATGACTGGTTCAAGATCTATTTTAAATACTAGTTAATAGTCACAAGAAATGAAACAGAATACACATGAGATTAAAAGTGTTTTTAAAATTTATGACTGAAAAGAACACTGTATAAAGGGTAAGGATCAAAGCAACTTACAGTAATATTGCAAAATTTTGCTAATAAATGCGATGCGAACTCAATGCCTGAACCATATAGTCTAGAATAATTCAACACCTTCGATTCACTTCGTTTAATACCCATTTCTTTAGCTATTTTTGTATGTAAATCAGTTCCATCAAGTTTGTTGCCTTGTAGTGTCATCCAACCATACGGAGTTGAACCTGATAAGAACGTTAACAAATATATATATATATATATATATATATATATATATATATATATATATATATATATATAAGATCATAAATAATGGGATGAACAAAAAAAGGTTGACGGAATCATATTTCGAAAATTGGAATTTAAAGAAGATATTTTTATCAAAATGTTTGGTTACAAATTTGTTTCCACGATCTATTCACTTTATGTTAAAAATAATAAGGACTAAAAAATAGATAAGCAGTACATGAACAATATTCTGAAATTATTATTTGCTAAGCGTTTATCACAATTAACTTAAACATGAATGAAATGAACTCAACACATACAAGCTGAAACAGAGATTAGTCAGGCAGGTGTATCCATTATACCACATTTTTCAATCATAATCATATTGTTATTGATGAGTTAATGGATCACTTTTGTTTTGATTGACTTTCCATGGGGCTATGGCTTCTTATTTTATTTTTATACAAATAAATCCATTGATATGTTTTGACGTAAGTATAACACGAAAGGAAATAGTTGAACAATTGATCTTTAGATGTATTCTTTAAATTATTTAAAGCATTCTCCTGACCGGTGAATCTTGATTGCTTTATTTCACAAAAAACGTCCAAACAAACACATCGCTGATGAATTTTAGTTAAACCACCACTGAAAACGAGGAAGCAGTAGACTAGTGGAATTCAACAACGTCGGGTGTGAGACAAGTTATCCCCAGCAGGTAATGGTAGACGGTCACGGTCAACTAGTTGAAATTGGAAATCTAACCAACTGAATACAGGCTCAGCTGTCTAAAGACTAATCGTTCGCTGCAAGATCTGAAGGTCCCCGGCTTGATCTGTTTTAGGGTTGCGGATGAGCTCTGATGGGAAATCCCACAACAGGACGAAAACGTTACCCAACATTTCTTGCTTTTCAGTGATTTAAAAAAAAAACTTGGGTTGGTTTGTAGTGCCGTCCTACGCTTATCATTCACCTCGATCACCACAGGTTTTTAATAGACAATTTCAGTGACAAAAAAGGGATTTTTCATTCATTAAAAATTCCATAAACACTACATTAATACGCTGTATATTGTATTGTACTATTGACAGAAACTGTTATGACAGTAAACATTGACTTGATATAATGATTTGAATAACAGAAGAGTTCAAACACAAACAGTTTAAACAAGCAACAAACAGATTTAAAATCTCAACTGAATCAAAAACAGAAATATTAGCAAATCACTTGACTATGATTCAATAATTAAAACTATTATTCATGTAAAAAAGATACTGTTAAGATATATGATTAAAACATTTATCACAGTATACAAAACAAAAAAGGAGTATGAAAATGAAGGCCGGTAGTAAACAGATAATAATAATCAGAAGGGGTTTTTGTGGAGATTTAGTATTTTCATAGTTGAAAGCGTGAGTCAATTGAAGCTAGACCACCAGGGAAAACCTGGAAGCACTGGACGGCCGTTTCGTCATATTGTGGGACTCCTCAGCAGTGCGCATCAACGACCTCGCCTCAGTGACCAGTGGAGTTCAAACAACGTCTGTTGTGAGATAGGAATTTACTGAAGACAACTGATGAACGGTTGCTTAACTTCGTGGATTGGTTGGAGTTAGACATAAACACCTTCGGATGCCGACTCAGTGGTCTATCGGTTAAGTGCTCTGGTGCAAGACTGGTAGGTCCTGGGTTCGAATCTCGCGAGGCGAGGTCGTGGATGCGCACTGCTGAGGAGTCCCATAATAGGATGAAACAGCCGTCCAGTGCTTCCAGGTTTTCCCTGGTGGTCTACCTTCAACTGACTCACGCATTCAAGATAACAATAAATCAATTATGTTCACCACGTCAAAAATATGCTCTAAAACAAAAGACAGTAAGCTGATCTGCAATATTTTTCCATTAAAACAATGATCACTATTCAGCCGTGAAGTGCTTCAAATTCAATGGATTAATATATATATATATATATATATATATATATATATATATATATATATATATGTATATATACTAGTAATATAAGATATTTTTCAGAAGAAACTATAAGAATCAGTTATCCTAGCTAATATTAGCCGAACCAGTTATCATTGTAGACGACCTTATTCACCACCATTGCACTGGAATCTATCATTCAGAATCAATAATCCAATAGAGAGAGTAGTCCATTATCAATATAAGTAAACGGTAAACGAGTGTTCAAATGATTATTCATAGTACATTGTCATCGATAACTATTATATTAGTAAAGAATTATTATACTGAATAGAAAAATAATTTAAAAAAAAACATTATCATACTGATGAAGCATAAAAACATAATAAATAAGGATAATAATTACCTTGAAAACCAACACCTGCATCACCAATTAAAGCAGCAATCCACATTTCTTGTGAATCAACATCAGCCCCAACAAAAACATAACCAGGAGGTGATTGAACCATAGCTTTGATTTCACTTCCTAATCGATTTTCATCAGCATTACTAGCAGTTAACCATAATGGTTCAACAGCTCTTCTAGACACTGTACCACAAGTTATAACTTGAGGTAGAATAGCTCCGTAGTTCGCCTTACAATTATACGATTGATCACTATTATTAGAGAGATACATAAAAGAATTAAAGAACAATTGACAGTTTAAACATATTTCATAACGAAACATCTTCATAGTTTACATCATGAAATGATCTTAGATAGATGACTATTGAAAATCAACAAGCATTGGACAACTGTTTTGTCTCAATACAGGATAAATGTATATGTATTAAAATAAATCATTCATATAATGAAATAACCGATTGAAGACAACAGTGGCAATTCTATTCGTACATAAGTAGTATACACGAATCAAATAAGTTAGAACAAAAGAAATAAAAAAGATATTAAGGGCAAAAACGCTTACTTTAAAACATTTTTTGGTAGTTGATCATGTGGTAACCAAATAGCCATTTGAGATCTGGAAAATGATTTGTTACATCATTGTTAATAATGTAGAAAAATCATAATTTCTTTAGCGATAAAATGTGAATAATTTCAAGAGTAAGAATATTCATAATTATTATTGACTCACGTTCGTAAAATAACAAGAGGAGTCAGGGACTTAGTGGTTTGAAAACACACCTCTCAATTTATAGACTAACTGTTAGAATCGTATAACACATACTTTGGGTTAGGACAACCATTCGCAAAAAAATTGTACAGACTCTCTCACTAAAATCTGACAACCATACAGTAAACAGTTAATTTACAAACTATCAATCATGAACGTTCTTTCTGAAAATATCAGTCTATCGTCTCCAATTATTATTGTTCATGCATTTTCATACCAATTGCGTTTTGTTCCCGTTCTTCCGTTATTGATCTCCTACTGAAATACATTTAATGCCCGACCATCGTAATATACTACTTATATGGATATAAGTAACCCACACCACAATAGCAAAAGCTCTTGCTGTCCATGAGATGAAGCCAGAAGTGTGCGTACAAAAAAGTATATCTTATCCTTACTAAGGCCTTAAACTATGATTATTGTATTTCGTATTTGAGAATATCTCCTCTCCCTGTAACTATTTTTCATATCCCCATGATTTTATTAGTAAATGTTTCTGACATCCCTTCATTTAATTTAACCCCTCTATTAACTTGCATTATGATAACAAAAATGTTTTAATTATCTTACTACATTCACATTATAATTTGTTGCTAACTCACTAATTTTAAAAGGATTTTTACTTGCACATACAATGTTTTTTGTTACTATTTATACTATTTAATCTTGTATTATAACTTTATTATTACATCATGTTTGCTCTTTGTTCATGTCTTGACGGAACTAATACTTCGAAAACTTTTCATATAAATATATGATTGTACAGTATGATGATAAATTCGTTGAAAAGAGATTTCTTCGCTGAACTTCATGTTTATAATACTGATTAATAAATAACAGTTCACAGCCAGTCGGTTATATGAATCATAGAATCTGGCACATATGTCCACCGCTTAAATTTCCACACTCCATTACCACAGCGAAAAAACATTATCAAGACATAACCAGTAGTAGAAAAGATTAAGTAAATAAAGAGGAAAAAAGCAAAATATTTCGGGACTCAAGATTCAAGAGAAGACAAGGTGTATCCATCTGAGACATTTCCCTTACTGGTTACGATAATTGCACGGATCCCAACCAAATAGCATGAAGCTATCTAAGTGCTTCAGACCAACTTTTGAAGATTTCATAGACTGATGATCCCAAAATACGTGAAATTAAAAATACAATATCTATTGCAGGTGTTATACGGTAACTATGTTATGTAAAATGTATGAAGTCGTTGGTTTTTAATGAGTCCAATATTATATTATGAGTAATTTGTTTACCAGTGTATATTCACTATGATAGTATTTTTGAATCAACCAAACATATTTCCCTATAATTGTGTTTAGAAGAAGACTACATAACACAGTGAATGCACTGTATAATTGTTAAAACTTGATAAACGATTCGGTTGGTTTAAGGTAGTCCTCTAGTTAAGAACGACTGAGACTCTTTTAATATGAACTAATATCAATGCGAATTCAATGGCATGGCCACTGACATAACGCTTCAATAGTTATCACTATATGAGAGAATTTAGGGGGAAGATAGGAGAGTAGAGAAAGCTTGATATTTAACTAAGATAAACTTGAAGTAGAATAATTCTCCATATAATTATCTCCTACAGAAAATGATAGGTTATCTAGTGTTCTCGAATGAATGTTAGGTTCTTTTTTGCAATCGTAACCCCGAGTACATTATTTCTAATTTGTATTTTCCCATGTCTTTTGCTCTTTTGTGATTAGTTTTCACCACTCTTAGTTTACTAATTTTCCGTGTACCGAGGTCGTATCTTTATTACCACACAGAGCTGTTCCATTTTAATTTATTTTCGTTAATACTAAATTTTCTTCCGCGTTAATGCCTTCTTTCTAGATACCGTCATTGGAGACAATTGTTGAAGTTCTTCGCTATGTTATCGAATTCGCAACAGATTCCATTAGTATAAGAATAACCTGGATCGTATGTAATTAACGATTACCGCGGATTGAATCAAACAAAAAACACATGATATAACAGCAGTAGGAGAACATAAACTTGGGGCATAAAGCAAATTAGCAGACTAAAAATGATAACAACCAATTAGAAGACAGTAAAAATCGCAGGAAAATATGAATTAACAAAAATTGTTTAAGTGGTTATGAATATATTAAAGTTAGACATTAGCGTCGTTGGATTCCGGCTAAATGATCTACAGGTTAAGTGTTTGTGTGCGAGATCGAAGGTCTTAGGTTCGAGCCCCGCGTGCAGTGTCGTGGGTGCACACTGCTGAAGAGTACCATACTAGAACGAAACGGCTGTCCAGTGTTTCCAGGTTCTCAATAGTGGTCTAGCTTGCATTGACACGCAAATCCAACTGATAAAAAAGTGATTATTGTTGTAAGAAATAAAATTGCATTTACTAACAAAAACTAGATAACTTGAGGTAAATCCTGACAAAAATCTGCAAGCATTGTCTTTGTTCTTGTTTCGCTGAAACAAAAAAAATACAACGCCACTTGCGTTTGTGGAATGCAAATAGGTGTATTTGACTAAAAATCCTTATTTAATTAGTGGAGTAATATGAAAATAATGATGTTGGGAAATGTATTTGCCAGAAAAACAATAAATAAATACAAAATGTCAACCACCAAAATGTTTAAGTTAGCGGAAAAACTCAATGAAAACTAATGAAATAAAATGTACATTAGTCTAAAATCGTACAAAATTAATTACTAATCAGATGAGCATTTCACTTTAATATCATTTAAAATATTAAGTTTGTAATTAAAAAACTAAGTATAAAATTACTTAATACGTTTTGAATAACTTTGCCAAAATGTAGCATGAACACGATCATGAAGTAAACGATCAGCTAACCCCATAACTGGCTTTAATTTTATTGTATCAATATTTGCTGAAATTGTATCATTAGGATTAAAATTTGCACTGTGTAAACGATGAGATGCAATATGACTTTGAAATGAACGAGAAAGTGGTGAACCGACTGGAAGTCCAGTACCTGACTAAATATCAACACATATTGTATACATTAATATTGAGTTAAAGATAATTAGATGAAAAATGTCGAAAATATTGTATAACAATGGTATTTTAGAGAATAAAAATAATAGGTAGAAGTAAAAAACACCTTTATTGAACTTAGTTCGAAATGATTGATTGAACTATTTACTTTAAGAACGATGTCCACATTCCTATTTTAAATGACGATTAAGTAAATATCAGAGTTTATTTGAACATTAAAAAGTCAAATAATTTTCAAAAAATGTTCTGAACGATTGTAAGGGATACCCACCTACCAGGACAAAATTATCATCAATTGTATTCATAAGTTAATTACTTAAATACATCTTACTTCCATGATATATCTTTTCATCGCTTAATATATTTGATACATAAATTCTGTAGTTACTGGTTCTTCTTTCCACCCAAAAATATATAAATCTACATAGGGGTGCTTCTTTAGTTCATAAGTAATTAGATCCGTGAGAGATTGAAAATATCTTATGAAACCGCGGAATAAGTAATGTTCCGCATTTGTGAGATAAAGATTGAAAGCAAACTTTACCCATTACAGACATTAAGAGTAAGCTAAAAATAAACCGAGAACAAAATTTTGGTTGTCCTCGGTTGATCTGGATAAAAGTGAGTCAAGAAAGACAATTCTTTTAAAACAAGCTTTTACTGTATTGATTATATATATATATATATATATATATATATATATATATATAGTTATTGCTACATATAAAGCACTTTGAAAACTTATTTCACAAAAGGTACAATAAAGAGAGAATTACTATGTATGAAGATATTACTAATATAAGGTGGACGCTCCATATTTGTTAATTATCTCAACAGAGACAGTGGTACTATTAAAACGTTAAAATATCATTCTGTAAATAATTTTTTCGTTCTACAAGTTATACACAAATAATGCACTTCAAACGATAACATTTAACATCTGCAATACTGCTTTTATCTCTTATTAATTTTCATATATATTTCTACTCGTAATAATTCTCCACATCCAAAACTTCTTTCACTTTTACTATAGATAGAGAAGCTTTTCCATTGCTATTTCATCACTTTTTTTATTCCCTTGAAATTTTGCATTCTCCTCAAGAATATTACTGTTTGCCACAATCAGTCTCTATTAATACCTCATAACTAATCTTCTGAGTAAGATTTATAGTTAGTCATCGTCAACTTCGAACCTGGAGTAGATGCGCATCAGCAAAGTTGCCATACAACACCAACATAGAGAAATGAAATTAACAAGTACAGCAAAAGAGATCGGTTATATTGTAATAACTAAATAAAAGAGAGTAAAGAAATCAATCTTGGAATGTCCTAAAATAAATTAAGTCATTTCATTTGTAACAAATGTCTAGCATTAGGATTTTAAAACAAAAGCAAGAAACAAGTCGTATAAAACGTGTTAAAATATCTCTTTTGCAATCCTGAAACATTGTTTACAGTCAGTATTTAGATATGAAGATAAGGATAATATTAATTAAAATAGTAAGGAAAAAACACTAGAATTACCTCATGAGGAAGATGTTTAAACCAGCATGTCGGTATAACAGGATTTACAGTGTCGACTGCATATCGGACAGCATTGCGCCGTCGATATTTTGAATAGTTCGAAGAATTCTGATCAAACCGATTGGAGTTTAACCAGAAAGCAGAACCTTGAGCCTTGTCAAATAATAATAATAATAATAATAATAATAATAATAATGATAATAATAATAATCAAGAACTGTATAATTGGCTTCTAATATTTCGTAGATTTATTTTATAGACAGCTAGTTATGACTTATAAATCAAACGCCTAGAAGGTAGATAATTATAAGTAATCTTTTTTTAAACAAACCTCTTAAAATAAATGTATTTTGTAATGAAACTCATACAAGCACAAGTTTATATATTCAACTGTAGAGTCACACAGGTCATATGGAGACGAGTGATAAAAGCCGGTTACTCAACACTGAGTTTAGAACTTGAAAACTGCTGGTTGAAAGTTATATGTTTTAATCAACAAGATATCATAAAATTCTTTACAAACACTAACTTTTGTATTACAATAGTTTAGTCGGGAAATGTAAGAAACGCATATCCTGTCACAAAAGCTGACAAGTGGGAAATTTAACCAGTTTAATGGACAAATATAATTACTATTTAAGATGACATATTTCCTTGAGAGGTTGTTTTACAATACCGCAAGTACTCATGTATTCCGAAATTCGGAAGGTATTTCATCTCGACAAAACTTGAGTTGCTAACAGCTCCCCTGGGTTCGCTAACTGCAATTTTAATTATGAACTTTATAATAATAATTGCCGATTGTAAAAGCCCAGAGATTGTGATAGTTATGTTTAGAGTCACTATATAGTAATCAAGCAGCTTTCGACTATAAACTAGAAGAATTAAAAATCATCAGAATCTTGAAGAGAGGACATTTGATAAACTTCAATATGTCAAACGGTTATTCTTACAAATTTTGAAGGTTGGCTTTTGTTTTTTAAGGAAACGATGCTTTTCTTATGCTTTCAGTCAAGCAAAATTAAGGAATGTATGAAAATGTGAAAGAACATGGAAATGTAGCTAACTCGGTTCAGTCAGTCAGTCAGCTACAACGTAGGACCAGGCACATATATGCTAACTCGGTTAATTTATACTTATCGACAAATTAATTAAACGAACTAGCAGAAAATAGGAATCTCATTTCTTATATCAGCTGATTAAAGTGAGTTAAAAAGATATACTGACGAACAACTTTGATATGCCGATCCGTAAAAATTCTACTTATTAAATCAGAATTTGCTTAATATTTAACAGCTGTCATTTATCAATCTTATATATATTTCGAAAATTTCTACTTTACATAAAAAAGAACAAAAAACAAGCAATTCACTGGAAATTGGCTAATTGTAAAAATGTCAGATTAGTATAGGGATAGGGAAATGTTTCACAACTTATAAGAGAAAGCTAATCCCTGCAGTTTCAAAAAAATTAAAATAATATTCTAGTAGAAAATTCATTATAATAAAGTTACAAGAAACAAAACTTCAGAGTCAATAAAAAAATTTCTGGTAATAATATTAAATTTTACACATATATAGTTGTTACTTAATTTATTGTTGAAACTAAGCAACCAAATTATCCCTGAAAAGCTACTCCGTCGCCCATGATATAAGCGATAAAAGTTAAAACAACAATTTTTTACTACCACTCTTGGACAATTTTTTCAAAATGGGAAAATGTCAAATAAGAGCATGGTAAAATATTTTGTTCTACATAAATGTGAAGAATAGATTACCTGTAATTCACCCACTTTCTCATAAATCAATTCATTGTGATTCTAGAGGGGAAAACAAATTAATTTATAATGGATTATAAGTTAATTGTGGCTTAATATAGAAAATAAATACGTACATAATATATACAATGAAAATGGGAAAAAACACCGACAGAATAACACAAAAATCTGTCTGATAGTTGTTAGGTCTAAATTAGAAAGTTTGGTAAGTTAAAAAGAAAATAAAAACTAGTAATATGTATATAAACGTTCATCGGAATTTGCAATATACATAAATTGGTTAGAACTTATGAAACGGGAAAAAAGACATTGGTGCTTTTTGACAAATCCAACGATAATTAATTCATAAATATATCATTGGTCCCAATGACATTACTACACTAAACAATATACCAGACAATTTA
This sequence comes from Schistosoma rodhaini, assembly GCA_944470415.2. Lineage (NCBI taxonomy): Eukaryota > Metazoa > Platyhelminthes > Trematoda > Strigeidida > Schistosomatidae > Schistosoma > Schistosoma rodhaini. Next base: position 19,378,662 of record OX104036.1, on the reverse strand, counting down.
TTGCATATGATGAGATGACGATACAGACCCAACAGTAGATAATGTGTAGTTAGCAGCAACTGTTAGACAATATAGCTGTTACTTCATATAGATAACATTGGAATTGGAAACCCTTGTTTTAGTTCCGTGAACATCTACTCACCTATAACTAAAATTTTAATGTTATTTATTTTTCACCTTTCCAATAAATAATGATAAAATTCATAAATGCTCTTCAAACATAACTTTTAAGACCATGGCTGATGAATTTAATTGCATCAAGAGATAAATTATTTCCTTAGATAGCTTCGATGAATTAATTGACGATAAAAACTCGACAATACAGAAAGCATAATCGGAATTCTCAAACATTTTTAGCAGTGAGGCAGATGAGTAAGAACAGAAAACCTCTGAGATAATCAACCCGATTATTCACTGATAAACAGTGTGTAAAAAATAACTTGTTGATTATGTTAAAATTTCATCCAGATCACATCGACAATAGTGTCTTATTGATTGTCTTGTTAGCACAAGGCACATACACTAACACAACCGCTTCCCCTTCATGACCACACATTCATTGTAAAACACGAGAATTAACAACACTAAATGAATCGGAACTATGTTTTAAATAAATCAATTACATTGTTCTTTATTTTCTGTAACTTGGAATCCATTTGAAATCGTTTTTGTTCACCTAATTTACGTATAGTACTTATTGTAGACGCCAGTCGTTGACGTTCTTCTTTTTCCAAAGGCATAATTTCAATACTACGTTTTAATTCATCTAGTAAATTCGCATCACGAATATCTGGTTTTATACGATGAGAATAAGCAACTGCTAAACTATCTGAAAAGTTATCACATGATGACGTAGATTCGTTTAATTGAAAATCTGCTAATAGACGACGTTTTACATCAGCTAACCAATAATTTAAATAAGCTCTATACAAATGAATAGAAAATGAAAGAAAAATATAACACAATTTAGATAGTAAAATACAGATATTCCACTTTTCTTGACTATAAATGCTAAACAAATGTAACAAGATATGGTTGAAGTGCATAGCTTTCAATCAATATGTTTCAGACATATAACCCAACTCAATCTATATTAGTTCAGCCAGTAAGATAGTTTCACTACCTTCTACAGATGATTACAGAACCTCGTACTTAGTGAAGGCACTACGAATCTTTTAACATAGTGCACATTAAAACATAACGAATATTTTGTTTTTTGGAGATCAGATATATTTCAATTCACTAACTGATTAAATAACTGACTAGCCAAATAACCAAAACTAAACATTTTACCAAAAACTTAAATTTACTGCTGATTAGGCTCATCAAACCGATAATTTCCTTTTTTGTGTGACACATAGACCGAATTAAGGGCACGAATTCATTGAAAAGTAGTGACTGTCTTACAAACGTGCCTTAGACGTTCTATTTATTTTGACCAACAATTTGAAAAGAAATGCACTAACCAACAACGTTAACGACTCACTCTGCGATAATCAGTCATAAATGGGTTTGAATTAATTCTTTTTTTTAAAAACTAGTCCAATCCAACCTTATACCTTGATTTTATAAGCAAGTTAATAAATATTTTGTCCTCGTCTCTCTCACCAAAGCCGTTTAGCCAAAATTCGGACTCATACATAACTAGCATCAAGGTGGGACTAGTTAGCCTATCGTATCAAGGCGTAAACCTTTTTCAAGACAGGTTCTCTCCTGTGTATTAATGAGCAGACTAAGCAAGAATGTAACACTTACCCATAGGGAAAATCAAGTGTTTCGTCACCTGCAGCTGTTGATTTAACAACAGGTATAATTGGACGAATTGAGGAATCATAATGACATAAGACATTAGAGTTTGTAGAAAACTTTTCTGCATCATTAGAATCAATACATTCTGTATTTTCAGTATTTTTAAATGACTCAATGTAATATTGTGGATCACCGTAGGGTTGTGGAATACGTCCAGGTATGAGAACACCCCATTTGAGCACCTAATATACATATAATAAAAAGATGAAATTTTATAAAAATTACAGATCTACAAAACATAATTTATAACTGTTGAAGTAATCCAAAAATATTTTTTCGTCAAGGTCTTTAGAAGCCCAGATGTCAGGAATTTTTTTATTCAAATAGCATCGAATAAAAACTTCTTAGAAATATCTAAAAAAATGAGGGATCATGTGCCATTTTTTAGATTGGATAAGTACATACATCGTTGCCGTAGTTAATGTGTTTCCAAAAAGTTCTAGAAGACGAAGGTTAAATCCATCTCTCGAATTTCTGTACATAAACTAGCCTTGGAATGAAGCCGTTACTTACATTTCGCCCCTTTTCTCTATCGCTCGAGTAGTGTGAGGTTATAGGAAGCGGCTAGGAACGTAGTAATAAGCGTTTCAGTAGAAGACTTATTAATAGCCACAATAGATGATTATGAGATTTGTTCATAATAATTGTATAAAACATAAGTAATCAGATTTTTTATCATATAAATTTCTTTAGTCAATTATACGATGTTATTTTGCCTGTCCGGCTATATTGAAATAGTCATTTCCATTTTCATCGAGTCGAGTTGACTGATACTATTGAGTTTATCACTTTGAATGTGTGTTTGATAACTTAACCTAGTCATTTATTGTGCAATTATTTATTATTTATATATGATCGCAAGAAAATAGCAATACTTTAGTTGAACTCAGGTGCGTTATTCCAGGGAATCTAACAATGAATTTAGGCTGTTAAAAAAAACTGATGAAATATTGTCAAAAAAGTAAGTCGGAGTATAACATTGGTGTATACCGTGAATCTTTTTTGGTAAGTTAAACATAACAAAACTTATATTAAAATGGTTGATTTAATCATATTGAAACAAACCGTAGAAACGATAACAACTTTTTAACTCAACAGCTAGGAATAATCACTAAAACAGACGAATTATAATTCAACACAAAACAAATCCTTCATTTTAAAATAGATGTATTTTGAAACTAAAAAGTATGATTAAATCTCCAGTAAAATCGACATATCGGATATTACTGGAAGGAACAAAAATATGGAGACGACTTATGAAAGTATTTTATTGTAATATATGACGAAGTGTTAGTTAGTAAACTTTTATTGATCAGTTGCACATATATCTCAGTCGCGGTCAGAATAGCTTAGTGGTAATATCTCCGATTGTGAAACTCGGTGACATGGGATCGAGTTTTCCAGGTACATTTTCCTGACGAGCGTCAAATAGCACTAAACATAAGTGCAGGGTTTCCTATCAACTACCGCTTTACAATTAACATCGTATCAGTTAATATGGCCAATAAGCTGTTGTGGATGCTTATAACATATTATAAAATATTTATGGCAAATGAAATGAAGTATAAATCCAATTAATTAGACAGTTTCCTATTGTTGTTGTCATCGGTGTTTTATAGATTGGGTCATCAAAAAAGGAAAACAAACTATGTATAAAAAAGTAATCACTTACTCGATCATAATGCAACGGCAGACCTTGCCAGCAGAGTTTTAATAATTTTGGTGCAATACGCATTTGAGCAGTTAATAAAGCTGGTCCAGAGTCTAAATTATCTTTAACTGGTTTTGGAATTAAATCTCTATACCATCTAAATAATTAAATAATATAGTTATGTAGTTTGTTTTTTTAAAATTTACAACTGTGTTAAACAAACTCTTATAGAAAACGTAAAAATATGAACTCATCTGACATATTGTGCTTTATTTGTCAACACCAGTGTAGTGAACGAGAACGCCAGTGGGGAAAACAAAAGTGTATTCAAATACACCATTACATAAAATCTTGGTAAAATCTGAGAACCATGTAGCAAGTACTTTATTTGCAAAATAGCCATCAATTGCCTCATACTTTGTTGTTCCTTCGTTTCCATACCACTCTGCGTTCTCGTTCTCATCTCTTCGGTCTTTTCAACCTTCTGCTACTAGGTATTCCACTCTCGATTGGTAATGCATGCTACTTATATCTGTCGACATCAGTAGCACACACCACATTAGGACTGGATGGAAAAAGTGGACAGTTGGTTAGTTTATGATATAGTGCTGAAGTATGAGAGAAAGTTGTATAAGGCTGAAACCTATCGGTTTATTATGACTCTGGTTAGCGTCCTACAGATGATACAAACAAGTTACTTATGATCATATTAGACAGCACAGACCAGAAACCGATGGCAACCATGTTAGAGAATGGGAAAATAGACACCATTCCAAATTAACTTTATACCAGTTGGACTAATAACTAACTGGATTGTGTCGCATGGTACATAGCGTGTTGGCATTTTAATTGATAAGCACTGGATTTAAGCCTGAGTGTGAACATCAACACTAGCATATAGATATATTCAGCTGAAAAGGTCCAAATAGGACGAGAGAACGTCTTGGATTCCACTGCCTGCTAAAATTCACAAACTATTAATAAATCCTAGTAAAAAACTGTTGATGACCAAAATAAAGTGTAATGTAAAAATACTACTCACTTAGGAAGACGAGACACCTTCTCGTCAACTTCAGTCTTCTGTAATGAAAAGAAAAATAGTAAACAAACATTTAAAATTATCACTAAACCCTGTACGTGGGAGCGAAATTCGTAGTGATAACTATCGTATGAAATTCATATTTTACAAAAAAAAGCAAATCACACCAATCTCAAAATATTTACATATAAGGCATCCAAACATCAGTAAACAAATACGATAAGGATGAAACGCAAAAAACTAAAGAGTAGTAATACTGGATAGCATTATTTTGAAGCAAACTTTATACAACAAATGGGCACATAGACAAATGAGTTTAGGTATAAATAGACTTTGGTAATCCATCGAAATCATATCAACAATCAAAAACATTTGCTTCTTTAAGAAAAGTAAAATGATTGAGATAAAGTCAATGCAAACATACCTTACAACTTGTAGCTTGATTAACAATCTACAGTTGGACTTAATTGAATGAAGAAGAGAACTCATTATCATTAAATTCTATGCTACAGTTTAACTAACAGATTCAATTTTAAAGAAGTAAATAACTAGTGTTTCACTGACATACAAGTTGAAGGTTGAATAACCTGAAAAGTTTTAGATACAGGCTAACGTGAACTATTTAATCCATCTTTCTATAACTCATATTTCAGTACAGAAATATTTATCTTAAAGAAATCGCTTCGAGTTGAATAAGAGATGTAGAACTTGAAACATGCACTGGTCCTAGTTACAACACTGCATCAGACTAACGAAGAAAAAAAATTAATAAAATGAGAACTGAGTAGAAATAGCAGCAGTATCATTGATAGTAAAATCAGAAGTTTGTATATAAATAAACATAATACAAACTGAGAAAGGCAACAAAACGATATGTTTCATAAAAATTTTCAGATTTAACAACAAAGTATAAAAATGAATGCATTCACACTACACTGTAAACGATTCGAAGTGAAAGCCACTTAGAATCTTTAACCATTTACCATCACAATATAATTTCATCGAGTAAATCTATACAATTTATGAACTAGCATTTCATCAGGATCTGATTATCTTTAACTCTAATAAAGTCTAAAAATTGCTTTACATAACATTATACATTGATGTTAGATAATTTGAGATAGTCGATAGGATAACTTGAATTTGGGTTTTGTGCTATTCGGCACTCATAAACAAGGTATTCCTGTAATCATATAATAATGGTAAACAATCATTCGACAGATATAATGTATGTGACCGAGTTGTCTTACGGTTTAATTCATTGACTAATAACTTTCTTTGCATAGGATTTTTTGCTGCTACTACCATTACTATTAATAGTAATAACAATTGTAATTTTTATTGTAATTTATTATTACCTGACGATCGAGAATCAGCGTAATTTGTTAATCCTATTGCTTAGAGTGAGGAACGCGAACCACTACAATTTCCGCGACCCAAAGTGGGAACACAAAAGACTAATGCAATCAAGATTTACTGGCTCCTCAAAAGCACGTCTCCAAACAAGCCTTAAAATGAAATCTAAAATCACACCCAATATAGTTCACCTGAATTAATACATGGAATAAAATTGTCACACTTAACGAGGATTCGCGCCTGTCATACAGAACAAAGTTTATACTGAATTGATATGAGAAAATATTGACCTTAAAATGTCACATTGAACGAAGTCAGCACTTATCATCCCGGCCGAAATTCGCAAAAAACATTGAATAAAGTATTATCATTCTCGTATCCCGTCATACCAATAAAAATAACCTTAGGACATTCACTGAAATGCTCTACAGGACTATAATCAACAATAATCACATAAACACTGTGGAAATGTAGAGCAAACACTAAATCCTGTTCGCTTCATCAAAACAATTTAAACGGACAATAAAATGTGCATTACATGGTACTCTTATTAAAATCAATCTGAAAAACGTCTCATGAGATGTAATACTTCTTTTTTTACTAGAATAAAAGAAGTTAAAGATTGCCCAATTCATACTATGTATATATAACACTTGATTTTTACGATACTGTTCAATATCCAGTTTCACATTTACGAACACATAAATTATATCAAACGTTATTTATTTTAGTATGTATAGGCTGCTATTCATTTAGTTTAGAAAAATTGGCTTCACACCACATCACCAACATGAAGATTTTGACTCTTCACCATGATATTTTTTAAAAGGTAACTACGCAAAATAAGCATAATGATGATAAAAAGAGAACCAGAAAAGTAGTATTCATAACACGTTTTTGTGACCAAGTTATTTCACTATCAACAATAGTAACAAACAAACAAGCAAGGAATTAATTAAACAATGAGTAAACTAACACATTTGACTTTAGGTTTAGACCAATCCAAATCCCACAGCCATGGATCATTTTTATACCTTGAAGTAAAAATTGGGATTACACAGATTATCATTATTGCTATTACAATATGAAATATAAGAGGAAAACTATACAATTGTTCAATTAGATTATAAAGACTGTCTATTTGATATATATATATATATATATATATATATATATATATATCATGTGAATGTTTAATCAGTATGCTGAAATCAAATAATCGTCACTGGATAATTGACAAATAATACCTTACAATATATAATCAATCTTGTCAATTATGTAGTCGACCACAGTCATAAACGCCGTAATTCCCCATCTAGCTTCATTCAGTTCTTCCGTTTTTGACTTCCGTACTCAACAGAACGTTACCCTGAAAGTCTCCGCTACTCTTTTAGTGTATGCTAAAGCGTTGTACTGTACACGTCCGGTCTAATTGAATTCCTATTTGCTGCATAATATCAAAAAAGTCTTAGTCAATCGTAAATAAAATTTACTGTAGGCCAATCGGGAACACCAATACCTTACTCGCTATTCTGATGCGACCCAGACCCAGCTAACTAGAGTAAGAAGTCCAAATTGGAAGCGGGGAAAATATATTCCGTAGCAGCCAGAAGCACAGCAATCATAAGGGGAAAAAGTCAAACGTATATATACAGCAACAAATTGTCCTTGGGCATCATTATAAAATAGCACACTCAAAGAAACATTGGACCAATAGCATTTAAGATAGTTTACAAGTGGGAAATATGACGTGAAGGTAGAAGAGCGCTTTTGGCGCAAAAACGGCTAAATTCAAATTTTCAAAATAAAATTACAAAATTAAGCCATTTATCAAGTAAGTTCTGGGGTTTTGACATCCCCAACACCTCCCCTTTTTAATAATGGACATTCTTGGGGTCCACTTGCATTCTGTCTGTCGCCGTTGGCTCAGTGACCATCTTTTGGACCGTAGATCGACCTTTTGTGCTTCTTCTTGTGTAGGGGCTACCGGCAGAATAAACGTATCCAACAATATGTCCAGCGGGATCTTTCCTTCGGCCGGTGGGCGCGCTGGGGCTGAACGCTTGCGTAGTTGGTTTCTATGCCTAGTCCACCTGCCTGCTCCTACCTCAACCTCGTACATGACTTTACCTACATTTCTAACCACACGCGCTTCAATTCAAGGATCATGATTTGCTCTGTAGTCCCTAGCGAATACTGGGCATCCAACCTTGTACGTGGGTAGCTTCTGGGACGTAGTTTGCGCTGGCCGTGGTGTGGTTTTCGGTAGCATCAAATTGTGGATAGTCCTCAACCTTCTTCCCATGAGGGTCTCTGCGGGGGACTTCTGCTGGTCATTATTTATCTCACAATTCCATTTCACTTATAAACTGATTCAAGTTAACACTTTATATTAGTCACTCAAATATTAACGATTTGATTTGATTTTATATGACAAACAACAATCCTTAGTTCACATGTTATGATTTTAAATGGTGTACTTTACCTTAAACTTGACCAATTTTATAGATGATTAATTTGGATATATAACAGTAGAGCCTGATGATAAAATATTAAAGAATATTCTTCGTTCATATTAATTGTGTTCTAATGACATAATAATAATAATAATAATAATAATAATAATAATAATAATAATAATAATAATAATAATAAGAATAAGAATAATAATAACTTACTCTTGACTATTAGAATATTTAGCCAATGCTTGATCAGCTAATTGCATCAACAATTTCTTTTGTCTTAATATATTTTCCGTATATGATGATTCTGCTTTTTCTTGAAATTTAATCCAATTATCATTAATTGGTAAATACATACTACTCATTTCTAGTAATCCACAAAATGTTGCAGGATGTGGAAATCTACAAAAGGGAGAGAAAGAGCGATAATGGGGGTGAGAGAGAAAAAAAGAGATTTTATCTACACCATATAATGTGATGAGCTAATATAAGCAGTGATGGCAAAGACTTTAGTAAATCACAAACTACTACCAGGTACAACTTAAGTAATAACACTTAAAGAACAAGAATAACAGCTAAATTTGTATCAAACATCGTTTAGTGGTGTTTTTTAGATTTTTCCACTCTGGTAATGATTTTCGTTAATGATGTGACATTAACAAAAGTACAAAAAAATTACAAATCACATAGGTAATTGTTTTTCTATTAGTTTAACGAACCTTTAACAACCAGTGATCACGACCACACAATACTAGATAGGAATTTAAACTTGAAAGACATCATGAAAAGGTTTATATCTTTTAATTAATTGATTTAAACTTAATAGATCACGTCGCTAATTTCATTCAACTTGCTATATAACACTTGATAATCATCATTTAATGGCATAAGTTGATAATTGTTTTAGTCATGAAATATAGCACCAATCAAAATTACTTTAGTATTCGCGAAAATGACTAATACAGGAGGGATTTTACGTACCTACATATCATGTCCATATAATATGTATATATCAATAGCAAAGCCTACTGAAGTGCGACATAATTAAAAAGCATGAATACATGAATACATATATTCGTAATAAAAACTGGACATTCAAAATTTAACAGTATCACGAATACTCTGGCCAAACTGAAACAGGACATCAGTCCATGAAATCAATGACAATTGAACTTGGCCATGCGTAGACTACCTGGTAGGGGTTCGAGTAATTATCATAAACAAAAGTTAAAGACTTTTAGTGACATGGATCAAAATCATTTGCAATGGCGCAGGTGCATCGATTCCTTGCCTTCCCCCATATTCTGAGACTCTCAATTCCTTATAACCTCTTTCTTTGTTTTTATTTCACTAATTTATATTCTCGAAACGTATCTTCGATGTCTAATCTTTCTCAATACCACAGATACTGTTACTACTTCTACTATTCTGTAGTTTGGCCTAGAAACTTCATCTCTCAGTGCTTATGGGGCATGGAAACTTGAACTGATTTACATGCGTACAGATTCTACGTCGTGAATGATGGACAAATATAATGGCGAATTTAGATACCGGATTCATGGTGATTATGGAAAATGTATTTTATTGCGACAACGGTAGACAGAAATATACTTGAAGGCTTCTTTAAGCAAGAAAATCATTTTACCAGGCATACAATTTATTTTTTCATCATATATATATATATAAGGAGGAAAATATATTTGATCAGAACATTAAATGTACTCAGACAGGTAAACTAGCTTACCTCTCTTTAAATATAGGCCACAAAACTTGTATTATTTCATACGTCATAAGTACATCCACGGCACAGTAATTGAACAATTCCTAAGTGAAATAGTTATTAATTTAAAAGTCTGTAGATAATGGCAACTCAAAAACGATAAAATAAGTGACCCTGTGGTTGTTGCATCACTTTCATTCCGTTAACAGAATCTCTAGAAACTAAAAGTATCTCACAACAAAATCAATAAAACCTTAACTTACTCTGCTTTTCTCCAAGAACTTCATGTATTTTCCAAGACATATTATCCATTTTCAAATCCCAATTTTAGAAAACATTCACCACATCACCTCATTAAACTGAACGTCAATATACATTAACGAAACAAGTTACTTTCACAGTTCTTATCAAATATAAGTAAATACTTACATAGAAAATTCATTATCACCCACAAAATCATCCTTAACAAATGCCTTGAAGCAACAAACAAACCGACTTATAACACGAAAATATCAACAAGACATCACTGAAAATCATCATTTATCTCAGCATCCGTACTTCACCACCTAGCCTATTATGCAGCGAAATACTAATAGATTGATTTCATTCACACTTTATTGCGAACAAGGGAGATTGAGACAACAACTCATTCATTTACGTGTCACGTACAATCTGCATGGAACAAACTAGGCATTTCATACCTTTAACACTGTCATTATCACTATATCATAATAAAAACAATCTTTACGAAGAATTCTAAACCAATGCGTTAAACACCAAAAGCTATTTTGCCGATTCCCATTCTTTTTGTTTCCATATTACAGACACCTCCCTCCCCCCTCCCCCCAATGCTGTTATAATAACGAGAAAAGAAATAAAAACGAAACTAACTAGACCAAGACCAGTATGATGGTGAAAACTACAAGCATCTATCTATCATTTCCGTTGAGTACATAAGCTAAAACAAACAGAAATACACGCACAACTAAAATCAATCACAACTGACCAAATACAGATTCCTGTACTCGCCTTACAGAGACACACTTTAGATGTGTATGGGAGAGTCAGTGATACTACCGAACTGCACGAAGTAAAATAAGTGGAGCAAGACTAGAACTCAATTGGAACCACAACAGGGTGGGCAGCATACATACAGCATACAAGCCTCTCTCAACCCAACAAACAACAGTAAAGTCGTGTGCTATCCCATTCCCGTTGGCATACCAAACAATCCAGAAATAAGAACACGATCACAATATTCCAAAAACTGGGTACTCCAACACGGCTAATCACAGATGGAAGATATACAAAGATGTGGACTGCTAAAAATCACTATCCTCCAAGTCGGATAAAAGCCATTCAATCCTTACTCTCTCTTGATGGAGACGAATATACGACTACAACAACACCTCAATTCAATTGTAGGATAACGAGAACAGGTTTATAAAAGAATCTTTACAATCTCAACTGAAAGTAATATAATATAATAACATGGACATCTGTATATATGGCTGTTGAACTGTCCGGATAACACTTTGGTATATGTTTGAGGCGAATGGCACTCGGTTCCAGACCCAGACTAAACATCAACTCTCTGGTACAGGTTATAGCAACCATCCTACAATCAATTTCGATTATAGCCAATTTTGGTTAAGCCCTTTTTATAACTTACTTAACAGACATCGTCATTTGGATAGTAACAATTTGCATATTCTTCGAACCGCTATACCACTAGAGCACATGACACTCTATCCGAAATGTTGACTGCTTAAATATCATTCGATGACTCATACTCCTCCCCATATATGCACGCACGCAAATATTATTATCAGCCTTTGTTTTGGTTTGTTGTGCCCTTATTAAATTTGACTATAAATTACCTATGTAATTGCTTGCTATTCGCGCGCTTGCTCCTCGTTCGTTTCCTTCGCTTGTTCGCCTGTTCACTATCTCTCTCGCTTGCCGCTCACTCGCTCGTTGATATTCGCTCAGGTGTTAACTTTCTGACCTGAGTTATTCGACAATAAACTGTAGTTGCTGCTATCCTTTGTCTTCTGATTTTACGCACAGTTAAGATTAGAATTATAACGGTTATCGAAGTAAACGATTAACGAATCGCGGCACTACAAGGTACATGAAACTGACGAGTTTCAAATGGGACGGAATACGTGTCCTGGATTCCACTGTTCGACACATTCTATCTATCATTATTTCGACTTTGTTTGTTTCCTCTTGTGATAATTCATTATTTCACTGCGCTAATCTGAGGTGTAACAACTTGAACCAATCAATATTTGACCCAGATCCTTTTATTTATGACTGACTGAAGTCCTGAGATTGCCGTAGATGTTTAGGATAATTTATTTATTTATCTATTTGAACGCATAAATATTGGTACAGGGAGACACCAGATATATAGAAATCCGTGGTTGAACAACTCACGTGACACAATTCAAAATTTGCTACAATCGAACACATTCATTATTCCTTCTTATCTCTTTAATTGTGAACAATTGGCTACCTTTATCCATCTGGAAATAAACTGCTTCTGTCATCAGTCAATATATATGTGCATATATACGTAAATCTTGTTCCCCCTTTTTATCATTTTTTAGTAGTAGTCTTTGAATGTGCCGATGATATCATTTAGTCAGCAAAAACCGATTATAGCATCAAGGAAAATGGAACAGAACGTAAAATCATACCGAACAAATAGTAGTTTTATGGAGTTGATTAATTTCCAACAATCTAATAAATAAGTATTTTTCAGTTACATTTAAATAACGATCATTCACAAAACTGCACGTCATATATATGAGTGAATAATGTGTCTCATTATTTCACATATTCATGGTGAAAAGCTATGTATATAATCCTTGATTTTTCGCAGCGATAAATATTAAGTAAATTCTTGACTGTAGTATGACAAAGTGAAATAATCACTTTATTTTAGTTTTTATGGAAACAATATTCTTAATAACCTGGCACTTCGTAAAATAAAACGATAGATAGTTAAACGTGTTTAACAAGAAGACTTTGATTATTGGTCACGCTGTCTATGAACCCTTATGGATACAACATATCCTTCGCAGTGAGAAATCAATTAGGCTAATCAGTCTAAGCACGGGGTTGTGGAGATTGTTGAATTTCTATTAAAATCATGAACTGATTAACGTTAGGCCATCATCTCAAACCTGGAAGTAGTGGACGATCGTTTTGTCTTCTCAACAGTGCGCATCCTTTATACCACATAAGGGAATCAAATCCAAGACCTTCAATCTCGGGAGCGAAAGCTTAACCTCTAGACCATTGAGTTGGCATCCAGATGAGTTTAACTCATCCGAAAACTGATATCAACTAAAATTGGGTTTTTTTAAACATACAGTCTTAATTTATTCATATAAGACGATTGAATGTTATGATAAAGAAAACAAATATGATGTGACAGTAGTTACCTGAAAATTTGTACGAACATCTTCAATAGTTCCAGATTCGAAAATTGATCTCAATTGTTTATCTTGTGGTGGTTCTTTTTTACAATACAAACGATAAATATCAGGTAAACTGTTTAAACTAGTTTCCGAGAGCCAATCAAGATCCTTTATTTGCATTAAAAGTTTCAAAATAATACAAAAGTAGATTAAACTGCTGGGACAAAAAGATGCGAAGTTAATTAGTTTTGAGTAAACAATGATAATAATTTAACACTGACTGAACAAAAACGTCTCTAAAAAAATGTACATATGGATTAAACATTTTCCTAGTGATTAAAAAAGAAATAAAATATAGAATTTTCTACTAAGAGTCGCTCAATACTTGCTAGAATCCAGGTATATCTATACAGCTGTTTAAAAAAAACAGGTACGTATTTTGGATTTCATACATAATCATCAATCAGTACATATAAGTATGGGAGTGAATATACCAACAGAGTGTTTTGATGAAGCAAGATAATAATCATAATAATAATAGAAAAAAACACCGAAATTTAATGACATAAATTTGAGAGAAGAGTCTCAGATATCCAATCAATATTTTAGTGACAATTTTTTAAGAGCTGCCGAAACCATCTTCTGTACTTCGTGTCATTTCTCTTCGATCACGGGACACGCGCTAACTTGGAATCCTGAAGGAAAACGGAAAAGAAGAAGACCAAAGAACACATTAACTCCGCCTGTAGTTCTTCTAGAGTTACTGCCGGTCCCAAGACCAGGTAAAGGAGAGTTAGGCATGGGGTCTGCAACCTATCCCGTAGAAAAAAAATATTGCTAAAAAAACGTCAACCAGATTTTTTAAAAATTAGAACATTTAAACTCTACCCTGGGAGTTGAAGGAAGAATTATGACGCCTCAAGATGAAAGACGATATTTTTCGGGAGTCACGAGGCCGATGACCCTTCTAACGACCAGAGCAACAATTTTTATAGGTACATGGAACGTCCGGACAATGTGGGAGACCGGGAAAACCAATCAAATAGCTACGGAAATGAGGAGGTACAACTTGACGATGCCCAGAATAAGTGAAATCTATTGGACCCAAAATGAATAGAAAAGGATAGATTCGAGAGAGATGCTGCTGTACTCCGGTCACCAAGATAAAAATGCTCTACAGACTCAGGGAGTTGCTCTGATACTGTCCAAAGAAGCACGTAGTGCACTTATAAGATAGGAATTTCATGAACCCAGGATCATCAATGCACCCTTCAAAACAAAGAAGGAAAAAATCATAATGAATGTTATCCAATGTTACCCACCAATGATAACAACGACCACAATAAAGATCAGTTCTATGAGAGGCTGCAATCAATCGAAACGCAGAGCCCAAGAAAGGACCTCACCATGCTGAGAGGAGACTTAAACACCAAAGTCGGAATGAACAACAATGGATATGAAGATATAATAAGATAACATGGACTGAGAGAGAGAAATAAAAATGGGGAGAGATTTGCAAACCTATGTGCATTCAACAAATCAGTTATAGGCGGAACAATATTTCCACACAAACGCATACACTAAGCTACATGGATCTCGCCGGACCACACCACAGAGAACCAGATAGATCATATTTGTATCAACAAAAGATTCCGAAGGACAATAAAAGATATGAGAACCAGGAGAGGAGCTGACATAGCTTCAAATCACCACAAACTGGTTGTGATCGAGATGAAAGTGAAGCTAAAGAAACAAAGGACAACTGAGGAAACAAAATTACAAAGGTTTAACACAGCCTTCATTCGATATACTGACAAACACAACGAATTCAAGATAACCCTCAAAAACCGGTTCCAAGATCTACTGAATGAAGAAACTACGATAAAGGACAACTGGAAAGGGATCAAAGAAGCATTAAGTTCAACGTGTCATGAGATTCTGGGTCGCAACAAGCAACATCATAAGGATTGGATCTCTATGAAAACCCTAGACAAGATTGAAGAAAGGAAGAACAAGAAGACAGCAATTAACAACAGTCGAACAAGAACATAGGAGGTTAAGGCATAAGCAGAGTACGCCAAAGCAAACAAGCAAGTGAAGAAGAGCATCAAAGCCGAGAAGCAGAAATACATAGAAGAACTAGCGACAACTGCAGAAAAGCTGCAAGAGAAGGGAATATGAAACCACTATATGATACAACGAAGAAACTAGCAGGGAGATATAGTAAACCAGAGAGACCAGTCAAAGAGAAAGAAGGAAAGACAATCACAGAGATTGAAGAACAGAGGAAAAGATTGGTAGAATACTTCGGTGAAATCTTGAATAGACCTGCTCCATTAACCTAGTGAGGGCTCTTTACTCGAACATTACCAGTCGAGTGAGAGCTTATGGTGAACCGTTGTCTGATTTTTAACCTCAAGTGATGTGCGTCAATGCTGTTCGCCATCTCCATTTCTGTTTAATTTCATCATAGACCTACTGCTTGAAATGACGTTCTCGTCGACTAGATTTTCAGGAATTGATCTCCTTTCAGGAGTTCCACTTATCGACTTAAAATACGCAGATGCCATAGTCCTGTTTGGTGAAGACGCTGACAAAATGCAAAGTGTTTTTGTAGCACTGAGCAACAATGTCAGGATGTTTAGGATGCGTTTCTCTCACTCTAAATGCAGGGGTGACCTGCGTCAACACCTGAACTAAGGATAGGGAGTGAAGTAGTCGAATGCGTCGACAACTTCACTTATCTTGGAAGTCCATCAGCCCTAATGGATTGGTGTCTGACCTCATAGAAACTTGTTCGACACTATGGTGTACCTGGGAAGATCGCCAACGTCACACGGAATTCATACGACGGACTACAGTGCAAAGTGGTGCATATAGGATAGCTGATAGATGCATTCTAAGTAAGGACCGGAATCAGACGAAGCCGCTTACACTCCTCCTTTCTCTTCCTCCTGGTGATTAACTGGATTATGAAGACCTCCACATCTGAAGGGGGAGCACGGAATACAATGGATATCTCAGAATAGATTAGACGATTTGGACTTCACAGATGACCTGACCCTTCTACCCCATACACCCGAACAAATGCAGACGAAGACAACCAATGTAGCAGCAGCCTCTGCGTCAGTAGGCCTCAACATACACAAGGGAGAACACAAGATCTTCAAATACAACACGGAGAACGCCATTCGGTCACACTTGATGATGAAACTCTGGAAGAGGTGGAATGATTCACGTACCTGGGTAGCATCATCTATGAATATGGAGGATCCAATGCAGACGTGAATTTGAGGATTGGCAAAGCAACGGCTGAATTCCTACAGTTGAACAACACATGGAACTCAAAACAACTGTCTCTCAACCAATATCAAAGTGAGAATTTTCCATACGAACGTGAAAACAGTTCTACTGTATGAAACTGAAACTTGTAGAACTACCACAACCATCATCAAGATGATACAAGTATTTTTAAACAATTGTCTACGCAAAATACTCAACATTCACTGATCGGATACTATCAGAAACAGCCTTTTATGAGAGAGGACAAACCAGCTTTCGGCTGAGGAGGAAATTAGGAAAAGACATTGGAAGTGAATCGGACATACATTGTGGAAATCACGGAACTGCATGACGAGGCAAGCAATAACTTGGAATCCTGAAGGGAAACGGGAAAGAGGAAGGCCTGATAACACACTGCGCCGAGAACTGGAGACAGACATGAAGAGGATGAATAGCAAGTGGAAAGAACTGGGAGAGATTGTCTGGAGAGTGCTGGTGGGCGGTCTATGCTCCTCCACAAGATGTAACAGGCGTAAGTAGCAAGTAATCGAAAAAATTGTGAAAACAGTGATATCTACTTGGTGGCCCTCAAATATCTGACTCCAGGAGATCGTATGAATGTTGTCAAAATATAAACCCTGGCTATCCTCGTATATAATCATATATATATATATATAGAACAAGGGTAAATTAGAAATCAAATCAATAGATTACTTTTACCCTTGCTTATAAACTGAAACGACCAGTGATCGACAGCACCCATGTAGGATTACATCCAACTACCAGGCTTTAACCAACACAGTCAAATTAAAGGCTGAAAAAGAACAGTAATTCTTAGATTTCTCCACACGTAGTCGATCATATCCGGCTCCTCTCCTTTGATTTAGATTAACTGCGGCCTTTGCAAAATCGCTGAATCAGATGACTTATATCAATCACCCACTGATGTTATTTAAGAATAATGGGTAACTGGAGAGTAATTGAGGGTCAGTTGAACTGTTTCCTTTAAGCGTTTCGCACATTGTTCCAGATAACTAGACTGATTCCATCTTTTCGGACATAGTTCCACTAACGCTCCCAAATGCCCTGGTACGACCGAGAGTGAGGAGAGTCCACTCTCCCTCTCGAAATGCTCTCACATGGCCAGAGAATATACAGCCTCTGCCAGGGAAGTCCTACTTACAGCCTTCTCGTGGCGGCGGTGTTGTTTACGAAAGTGAGAGGACGAAAAGCGAATGTCCGGCGCTTTAACCGGGTTGGTGGACACGGAGGGTCCACCTAGGTAAGTTGGAAAACCCTGATTCCAAACCAATGGTGCACATGGACTCCAGTATCCTGATGGAACGATATGGCGAATGAACCTGCTGTTGGTCACTGGCTACCATGGGACTGCATCTCCCCACGATGCTCCAATGCCTTGTGGATCAGACCTTTAGGTCAAAGGCTCGGAGTGTGGCCCCCTAAGAAAACCACCTGCTTCGGTTTGGGCACCCGGGCAGTATCACAGCCCACACACAAATAAATGAATTCTATTGACGATACTATTCTCGCTCATACTAGAAGCAAGACAATTTACACTATTATTATTTACTACGTCGCTTTTTCACTCCCTTTATTCCCAAATTGTGTATCCTTCCTTTCCAACTTATGCAGTAGCTCGCCCATGGTGGAAACTCTGTCCTATCTAAACGATCTCCAGTCACTGTCTGGTTGAAAGTGAATGCTTCCACCGATAATGAATACTGAGGCAGTCTTTCTGAAACCACGTACGCCGTTCAAGCTGGCTTCCTTCAACGTTCGCACACTAATGCATATCAGACAACAGATAGGGCTGGCTATGTCTTTGGAAGGTCTTAATGTTGATGTTCGCTGTCTATCCGAGACCCGTATTCAAGACTCTAGTGAAGTACTACAAATCCGCTCTCCATCTGTCGCCTCGAAGTGCTTGTTCCACGAGCGCTTATCCGGGGACCCTGTGGCATCTTCGTCTGGTCTTGCTGGCGTTGGTGTCGCACTAAGCGCTAGAGCTGAGGCAGCACTAATCGATTGGATCCCCATTAACAGTCGGTTATGTGCTGTTAGATTAGAGAGTTCCATCAAAGTGAGAAGAAATCGGCGTGAGAAACGGTGTCTTTTCGTCATCTCCGCCTATGCCCCGACAGATTGCAGCCCGGATGCAATCAAGGATGAGTTTTAACATCAGTTAACAGTTCTTCTCCAGAAAGCGCGTTCGACAGATATTGTAGTACTAGCCGGAGACTTGAATGCGCAGGTCGGGCGTCTAGGCACAGAAGAGAGTCGTCTAGGTGGCCGATGGGGACTTGTTGGTCGCCGGACAGATAACGGGGACCGTTTGCTGCAACTGTGCACAGACCACAACCTGTTTCTGGCCAGCACTAACTTCCGGCACAGTCATCGCCGGTGTGCCACTTGGCGTCCTCCCTCTGCATCCCAAGCCTGGACTCAGATTGATCACATCGCGATCAGCTACCGCTGGCGTGGTTGTGTACAAGACTGCCGCTCCTTTTGGAGTACCTATCTGGAGTCTGATCATGCCCTAGTCTGCGCCAATCTCACCTTACTTTTCAGTGGCCGAAGGATTGACCACCACCAACGGATTGATGTTAGTAAACTGGCTGCAACATCTGTTGCAAGTAAGTATCGAGCGGAGCTAGCCTCTAGGCTAGCTACCATCCCACCGAAAAGTATAGATGAGCATTGGTTGCATCTTCACGACGCCATGAAAACGGCGAGTAAAGCCGCTTGCGGCTTCGCGAAACGTCCCGCTTACAAGCACTGGGTTTCTTCTGGCTCCTTACAACTGATGGAAGCCCGTCGGTCTACTCCGGGTGACCGTGAGTTTGACCACAAACGAAGGCTGTTACGTAATGAAATCGGGCAAAGCTTGCGTAAGGACCGAGAAGCCTGGTGGTCGGAGCGTGCTAATGAGATGGAAGCAGCAGCTGCATCTGGTAACTGCCGGAAGCTCTTCCAACTCATCCGAGCCACTGGCAGCAAGAAGTCTGGTGTGAGTGAAACAATCTACGAGGATGACGGGATGCCAATCACTAACATCTGTCGACGTCTTGGACGATGGGCGGAATTTTTCGAAGGGCAGTTCAACTGGCCTGCTGCTCCGGCAACATCAACCAGTTTGTCCTGCCCCCCATGGCCAGTGACGACTGATCCACCAAACGAGGCGGAAGTCCGCAAGGAACTCCAACTCTTGAGGCGGTACAAATCACCGAGCCCAGATGACTTACATCCGGCTCTTTTTAAAGATGGTGGTGACTTTCTGGCTAAGGAACTGACTGCGTTGTTTGTAAAGGTTTGGGAGTAAGAAAGTGTTCCAACATCATGGAATGAGTCAATAGTCGTCCCTATCTTTAAAAAGGGTTCACGTTGTTCCTGCAATAACTACCGGGGGATAAGTCTACTTTCGATTGCGTCCAAACTATTGGCTTCTATCATTCTTCGTAGGTTGTTTAAAACCCGAGAACGATTGACTCGAGAGGAGCAGGCTGGTTTTCGTTCTGGTCGAGGATGCATTGATCACATCTTCAAACACCGCCAAATGTTAGAACACCGTCATACTTATCGCAGGCCAACAATCGTAGTGTTTCTTGATATCAGGGCTGCCTTCGATTCGTTGGACAGGACTGTTCTCTGGGATTGTCTATTGAAGAAGGGTGTGCCTGAGAAGTTTATTAACATCTTAAAGGCCCTGTATACGAACACCTCAGGCAGAGTGAGGGCATACAACCACCTTTCTCCCTTGTTTCATTCGAGCAGTGGGGTTAGACAGGGTTGCTCGATCTCACCATTCCTCTTCAACTTTGCCATCGACGACATTCTGGAAACAGCTCTGATGGATTTAAGTAATGGCGGTGTGGATATGTTGCCTGGAGAAAGACTTCTTGACCTCGAGTATGCGGATCATATTGTCTTACTGTGCGATAATGCCCAAGGCATGCAATCCACACTTAATCAGTTGGCAATCAGTGTCCGCAGGTACGGCATGTGCTTTGCACCCTCCAAGTGCAAAGTACTCCTACAAGACTGGCAGGATTCTCATCCTGCACTCACCCTGGATGGTGAGCAGATTGAAGTAGTTGAGAAGTTCGTGCATCTAGGTAGCTACATAAGTGCTGGTGGTGGAGTGAGTGATGAGATTGATGCACGTATAATGAAAGCCAGAGCGGCTTATGCCAATCTGGGCCATCTTTGACGCCTTCGTGATGTTAGTCTGGCTGTAAAAGGTCGGATCTACAACGCGTTGGTGAAAGCAGTTTTGCTCTATGCTTGTGAAACCTGGCCTCTCCGAGTTGAGGATGTTAGACGTCTCTCTGTGTTCGATCATCGTTGTCTCCGAAGGATTGCTGACATACAGTGGCAACACCATGTTAGTAATGCAGAGGTTCGGCATCGTGTGTTCGGGCGCAGAGACGATAATTCAATTGGTGTCACCATCTTGAAACACCGACTTCGGTGGCTTGGACATGTCTTACGAATGTCTTCCCAGAGACTTCCACGCCGTGCATTATTTGCCGACTCTGGGACTGGTTGGAAAAAGCGGAAAGGAGGTCAGTGTATGACATGGTGTCGCGGCATGAAAGAAAGCTGCAAAGGGCTAGCTTTTGTTGGTCCTTCAAGACTCCCTGGTTGGGGTCCGAGAGATGGTGTAACACAGTGGCTAGAGACGTTATCAGATATGGCTCAGAATAGAAGCCAGTGGCGATCCTGCTGCAACCTTCTTTTACTTTCTACATAAAGAGTGGTTCTAACTTTCTTAACTGAAAGAGTCTTCTGGTTGTACATTTTAGTCCGCGTTATCTTTTCATCCCTTCTCTTCCTACTTTCATTATTTTGTGTGGCGCATATGTATCTGGTGCCCTTTTGTACCAATATATATATATATATATATATATATATATATATATATGTTTAAATAAATAAATAAATATCCACTATCTGATGACTTTCTAATACTTTTTTAAAGTCTGGACAGTCATCTATCGCCACTACCTTTCTCGTTTCTTTGATTTCCACTACTGTGTAGACTAAATGAAACCTAATGCAGTAATTCCTGAGTATTTTAACCAGGAAATTGAAATATGTGCACATAAAATGTGACTCAAGTGCAGTCAAAACCGACCCCAAAAGTAATAGGATATCCTTTGTAGTAACGCATCCACTTCATAAAAAAGGAATGCTGGTTGATAGTGAAAGATTTGTCATATTGGTTAGTACCATTAACTAGTTAGACCTGAAGGATCAAATGATCTAAATAATTCAGCTTTATGGATTGAAATAATCTTCGGATCCTAGTAAATAATTCAATCTCAAATAGGTACTGAAAAATGCTACATAACTGTCAAGTTATTTCGATGCAATTAACAAGTACTACTGATCAACATGTGCATAATCTTCAACTTCGTACCCATATTATCTGCGGATAGTGGCATCCTAGACTAGAATCTCATGAAATATTTTCAGTGAGAACTACCTTTCTAAAAGTCGTTTGTATAATGAAGTAATAAAAACTCCTTAATGTGTCACCCACAGAAGCAGTAAAAACAAATTACCTACAAGAATTGAATTCGTGAGAAAGAATTAGGGCTTTAAATATGGGAATGATACAGAAATAGTACTGGTTAAGAAATATGAAGTACTTTTGTCTTACCATAACAAGAGCTTCTGAACTAGGCTTTCCACCTAGTGGTTGTTTATCATTCTTCCTTCCAATAAACTCTTGCCACGTCTTGTTGTTAAATAGGTGTTTGTCTGCAGATGTTTTAAGGAACCTTTGAGTACTAGTCAAACCCGATACAGCGACATGAAGAGAAAGAGTATCCACAAATCGAAGTCCAGTTCCCTAATGATTCAACAATAATTAATTAAACGTACATACATCCAAAAGATACTCTTCCAATATTCGAGCACGATCATAACTAACAAAGTGTCCAATAACACACTTTGAAATATCTTTATTTTTTGAACCATAGATAGGAATAAGAGAATTAAATGCGTTGATATCGTTTGAGTAATTATCATCGTAAACAGAAAGACGTTTTGAAGTCCAAGAATACCTACAAAACTGAAGAACAACATTTAAAACATACCAACCGTCTGACGTAAGAGCTACTGCCATTGTTGGTACATGACCTTCTTTAACGAGAACTTCTGTATCAAAAATAAGAGCATCTTCAAGAGGTGCCTCGACAGAATACGTTTTATCACCGTTATATCTTTAAAAGATTTGCAATTAGACATATGTATTTACATACTTTGTCCATCCAGACGAGGATTCCCAAATTTTAGGTAGGTCTGGTGGGGAACCAAAACTCTCTAACAATTTCATATAAGGATGAGAAAGCTCTTTTGCAACTGAGTCTAAATGCTCTTTAACATTACTTCCACTAAGGTCAGGAATACTAAAATAAAGCGGGTCTTTGTAATGTCTATTAGATGTAATGTCAATTCCCAGGCGACAGAACTCTTGGAGTACTTCAAATGAAGCCTTTTGATAGTCGTATTTTTGACAATTAAATAGAACCTTTTGAAGATTCCGATCGATCATCAATATGTTAACCTCGTTGTACGTTGGTGATTGTTTGGGATGATTAGATGAATAAAAACATAAACGGTGTTGCAAAAATATTCCTTGGTTTCTCCAACAAATAACGAACCTTGAGTACATAGTGTGTTAAACGAGGAATTGGGAGAGATCAACTGAAATTATCAACTTGATCATGAAACATCAAGATTGTCTGGAAATAATGGAACTATGAAAATAATGAAACATTTTTTATGAACGTTTATAGGAAGGAAGAATTCAAAAAATACGTAAATAAAATGTCGAACTAGAAACAAAAATTTACTTCTATCAATAATCCTAAATAAATGATGAATAACATAATTTTACGTTCTGAAACACGTTAGTTATAACCGCCTCATTATGGCACCTGTCAGAAACATGTTTAGAACATCTTAACAAAATGAACTCCCAAAAACTTTAGAAACAAACGGTTTGAGACAATGGGCCTGCGATAAGTATGACGGTGTTCTAACATTTGGCGGTGTTTGAAGATGTGATCAATGCATCCTCGACCAGAACGAAAACCAGCCTGCTCCTCGCGAGTCAATCGTTCTCGGGTTTTAAACAACCTACGAAGAATGATAGAAGCCAATAGTTTGGACGCAATCGAAAGTAGACTTATCCCCCGGTAGTTATTGCAGGAACAACGTGAACCCTTTTTAAAGATAGGGACGACTATTGACTCATTCCATGATGTTGGAACACTTTCTTGCTCCCAAACCTTTCCAAACAACGCAGTCAGTTCCTTAGTCAGAAAGTCACCACCATCTTTAAAAAGAGCCGGATGTAAGTCATCTGGGCTCGGTGATTTGTACCGCCTCAAGAGTTGGAGTTCCTTGCGGACTTCCGCCTCGTTTGGTGGATCAGTCGTCACTGGCCATGGGGGGCAGGACAAACTGGTTGATGTTGCCGGAGCAGCAGGCCAGTTGAACTGCCCTTCGAAAAATTCCGCCCATCGTCCAAGACGTCGACAGATGTTAGTGATTGGCATCCCGTCATCCTCGTAGATTGTTTCACTCACACCAGACTTCTTGCTGCCAGTGGCTCGGATGAGTTGGAAGAGCTTCCGGCAGTTACCAGATGCAGCTGCTGCTTCCATCTCATTAGCACGCTCCGACCACCAGGCTTCTCGGTCCTTACGCAAGCTTTGCCCGATTTCATTACGTAACAGCCTTCGTTTGTGGTCAAACTCACGGTCACCCGGAGTAGACCGACGGGCTTCCATCAGTTGTAAGGAGCCAGAAGAAACCCAGTGCTTGTAAGCGGGACGTTTCGCGAAGCCGCAAGCGGCTTTACTCGCCGTTTTCATGGCGTCGTGAAGATGCAACCAATGCTCATCTATACTTTTCGGTGGGATGGTAGCTAGCCTAGAGGCTAGCTCCGCTCGATACTTACTTGCAACAGATGTTGCAGCCAGTTTACTAACATCAATCCGTTGGTGGTGGTCAATCCTTCGGCCACTGAAAAGTAAGGTGAGATTGGCGCAGACTAGGGCATGATCAGACTCCAGATAGGTACTCCAAAAGGAGCGGCAGTCTTGTACACAACCACGCCAGCGGTAGCTGATCGCGATGTGATCAATCTGAGTCCAGGCTTGGGATGCAGAGGGAGGACGCCAAGTGGCACACCGGCGATGACTGTGCCGGAAGTTAGTGCTGGCCAGAAACAGGTTGTGGTCTGTGCACAGTTGCAGCAAACGGTCCCCGTTATCTGTCCGGCGACCAACAAGTCCCCATCGGCCACCTAGACGACTCTCTTCTGTGCCTAGACGCCCGACCTGCGCATTCAAGTCTCCGGCTAGTACTACAATATCTGTCGAACGCGCTTTCTGGAGAAGAACTGTTAACTGATGTTAAAACTCATCCTTGATTGCATCCGGGCTGCAATCTGTCGGGGCATAGGCGGAGATGACGAAAAGACACCGTTTCTCACGCCGATTTCTTCTCACTTTGATGGAACTCTCTAATCTAACAGCACATAACCGACTGTTAATGGGGATCCAATCGATTAGTGCTGCCTCAGCTCTAGCGCTTAGTGCGACACCAACGCCAGCAAGACCAGACGAAGATGCCACAGGGTCCCCGGATAAGCGCTCGTGGAACAAGCACTTCGAGGCGACAGATGGAGAGCGGATTTGTAGTACTTCACTAGAGTCTTGAATACGGGTCTCGGATAGACAGCGAACATCAACATTAAGACCTTCCAAAGACATAGCCAGCCCTATCTGTTGTCTGATATGCATTAGTGTGCGAACGTTGAAGGAAGCCAGCTTGAACGGCGTACGTGGTTTCAGAAAGACTGCCTCAGTATTCATTATCGGTGGAAGCATTCACTTTCAACCAGACAGTGACTGGAGATCGTTTAGATAGGACAGAGTTTCCACCATGGGCGAGCTGCTGCATAAGTTGAAAAGTAAGGTTACACAAATTGGGGATAAAAGGGGGAGAGTTAGCGATATGGTAAATAATAATAATAATAATAATAATAATAATAATAATAATAATAATAATAATAATAATAATAAAGGTAATAATAATGTTAATTGTCTTGCTTTTAGTATGACCAGGGATATTATCGTCAATAGAGTTCATAATTTCATTTCATCCATTAAACTATTATGTAGTGTTTCCTGTACTTGAAAAGATTTTTCGATCATTTTGTTAAATGATGCGATATCTATTTATTTACTATAGAATTACTTGTTCTAAATAACTACAATTACAATTACACAACTCTGATAAATGATAGAACCGAAAACGAAATCATCTTTAATAAACTGTTTTAATTTGTTTTCGATGCTGTGATGCTTCATTTGAAAATCCCGGAAGACTCCATAACGGTAAAGGAACTAGGTTTTTGTGATATTCTGTTTACCCTGCCCAAAGTGAACATCAAAATCATTTTTTTCAAAGGCTGAATAAAGAAGAGTGATTGCCCGAAACTATTCTGGAAAGCCCTTCATAGTAATCACATCCATCCGAGACATCGTTCTTTTAAGTATTTTGCTCCGAACTAAATCGACAAGGCGACGTTCAGGTTACCAGGGAATGAAAGTAGCATCTAATTGAGAGTGTATGCAGCATTCAAATTATGAGAGGATGAGTGTGAGAAACTAAGTAAATACATTGACACTATTCTCAATAGACGCTCGGAAGACGTGACCCCAAAGCTGATGAAGTCTGAAACAGAAACACCCAAGAAATATATATCCTAGTATTTCATTATCCTTCTTGTAAATCCAGACATCATCATTGGGGCCTAAATTCAGTGACATTTTGACATGAGATGATGAATGACACAAAACTCCAGTTTGAAAGCTTTATCAGGTAGACTAGCAACCTAATCGACAGCCTGGAAAAGAATTTCGGAATCGAATTCAATGTCATTAAATTACCCGCCAACATATTAGAACGAAATTAATCACTAAGCGACTTCCTTCAAAAGAACAAAAATCCCAACTAGATGATCAAGGGGGGAAAAGTAGTACTTCTTCGTTCGGACACGAGTACTGGAATCGTTCTTGCAGATATCAATGGTAAGTACAGATTATTCTCCAAGTTTTCAGATAATAAGTAATTTAAAAAAAACCACCTACAATGATAGAGACGAACAAATCAAGCAAACTTCGACAGAAATTTTGAAAAATAGTTCATCACTGGCGACGTTTTTAAACTAGGACCATTTGTTTTAGCTATTCTTTGATTTTACGGTCTTAAAGTATATAAGAAAGCTCTTTTTCTTTAAAAATGTAAACTCCCCATGCTATGTCACCTCCAAATGATCAGTGGGAATTCTACAACCGAAACTGAAACCAGACCAATAAACACAGTACATGTGATTTTCCTGACTTTAACTCAATAACTGACGTCAGTATATCTAGGAAGAGGAAAAAGCTGATTAGATTCTGTCCGTATTTCCTCCTCATAGACTATTTGCATTTTATTCAACTATGGGTAACGACAAAAATTTTGACACTGGTAGTCCCGGACATCAAACATCCACTGGCCGGATACTATCAGCAACAGCGTTTTATGGCAGAGGACAAACCAGCTTCCAGCTGAAGAGGAAATTAGGAAAAGACGTTGGAAGTGGATCGGACATACATTAAGGAAATTACAAATGTGCATCACGACTCAATCCCTAACTTGGAATCCGGAAAGTAAGCGGAAAAGAGGAAGGCCAAAGAACACACTACGCCGGGAAATAGAAGCAGATATGAAAAGAATGAATAGCAACTGGAAAGAACTGGAAAGGAAGGCTCAGGACAGAGTTGGATGGAGAATGCTGGTGAGTGGCCTATGCTCCTCGACGAGGGGTAACAGGCGTAAGTAAGTAAGTCCCGGACATTATTTGAGAGAAATACTCCTGTTACACTTTCAAAGTACAATTCAGTCTTGATGATGAGCTGGATCAGAGAATCGACGTGGTTGATATGCAATCACCTGTGAGCGTAATTAGATTACATCGTTTCATGGATAACGTAAAATATCGTGTTCTTCGAACACATTCATACACACCATTTATACAAGGAGTATATGAATGATACCTGTACTGTGACGAAGAAAGCGAACTAAATAATAACGCGCATGAATCTAACACTTATCATAAATCAACTAAGTTTACAATAAAATCGAAGGTAAACTCAGAATTTTAATTCTCTGATATCGAAGATCGAACAGCTCTTTAGAAGGACAGGCGACAGTGGGCTAAGCTTTGTAGGCATCACAACACTAAGGGTGGCGGGAACCCCAAATCGAAAACAAAGATGAATAATCCTTATGATCAGAGAAGACATATACCTCGCAAGACTATAATTTATGGACGACATTTGGATGAATCTCGAGTGACATTAAGAAATATTAGCCAATCAAGCAACAGTTAGTAAAGAGTAAAAATATATTATACAACACCAAAGAATGAGAGTGGATACAGTTATTTTACATGGTCCAAAAACTTGTCAAGGTTAGAAAAAGGTTCAAAGGTTCTAAAATCGTAATGCATAAGGTAGAGGAACTCATCCATATGGCTCCATAATACTAGGACTCTGGAGCCGTGATAAGGTCACAAAAACTCTTTCAGCCTCGACCACATAGCTTCTATATTGTTTGCATGAATTCCGGTTGTGTAAGTTTGCCATTTTTATTACGCATATATCCCTACAATACTCATACCTCTGAACAGCCAAAGCCTCAGTAACATCTGCAAATATTGAAGCCAATAATATTAGTGCTACTATTATGCATTTCGCAGCAATTATTATAATTTGCCTTAGTCTCAGTCCGGATCGAGAGAAAAAAGTCCCTATTCTAACAGACTTCTTCCTCTAAATAGAGGTAGTCTTTCGATGTAATGTATGTTAACATACACTACATCGAATGGGTGGTCACTAGAAGCAAACCCTAATAAAAGTGTTGTGATGCAATTAAATAACAACGATGATTCGTATCACTACACAATATGTGGACTAGTGTTGCCCAAAGTAAGAAACTATAAAGATTTAGGAGTCACACTAAGTAATGATCTCAAAACAACCAGTCACTGTAAGGCTGCTGCTGTAAAAGGCTATAGGGTATTATGGTCTATTCGTAGATCTTTCCGGTATCTGGATGGGGAAATGTTTAGATTATTATACCCAACTTTCGTACGGCCACATTTGGAATATGGGATTCAAGCAGCGAGTCCTTGTTTCAAATATGAGGCGGATATGTTGGAACGAGTCCAACGCCGCGGGACAAAATGGTAAAAGGCCTATCTGGCCTATCTTATGAAGACAGACTGAGACACCTCAACTTATTTTCGTTATCTTACCGGCGAATACGGGGTGATCTAATATTGGCATATCGTATCGTGAACGATGACCTTGGTACTAACATGTCCTATCTTTTCCTCCCGTCTAGGGCTGATCATTTCAGAGGACATTCAAAGAAAGTCCAAAAACCGAGATCAAATCGTCTATGTCTGGAGTTTCGTTTCTCGCACCGAGTAGTGAATTACTGGAATTTTTTTACCAGAACACGTAATATCAGCACCTTCTGTTGATATATTCAAGACAAGATTGGACCTCCACAGTGTAACAAACTGCAAGGATTAAAATAGGTCACTAGACCTCCTATCCTTATTACTGAAGTCTGAGAGATAACATCATCAGGGTATTCTTCATATGGTCTACAAGTCAATTGACTACAGAAGTTACAAATAAATGGACTCCTTAGTAGTCCCATTATATTGTAGACGCTTAATTGCCACGTCTTCGCTAAAATCCTGTCAACCGATTGTACATGAGCACCAGGTACTCAAATTGGCGCTGTGACCTTGAAATCCTTCAGACGCTTCTGATTAGCTCGTCCATAAATCATAGTCTTACCCACGATCAGACCAAATATGATCCAGGTAACTAGAATATTTGTAACTTTGATCCCCAAGCTGTAGTGTTTAAACATATATGTAACCCGAGAAATACAACCAGACGACTAGTAAGACTGTCCTAATTCCAAGACAAGAATCGAGAACAATCATGAAAATTACCTCGCCGTATGTTCAAATAAGGTGTTCACCAGGATTTTAGAGACTATCCGTGGATAATTAATGTTGGAATCCACACTTACTTACAAGATAAAAAACGAGTCAAGCGAAACCAAGAAACGACTGTGTGCTGTGGAAGATGTAGTTTTAAAGAATTCCCCAAAATCAATAGCTCATTAAGTGTTCAACATTGAATGCTGACCACGTTGTTTAAGTGGACTTGTTTAACTGAAGGCTTTCGGTCATTTATCCGCACCAGATCACGTTTCGATTCGGCGTGGGATACGGCTCCTACGTTCAGTAGCCAGATTAGAGTAAACGCTTCTCGATATATTGGTAACGTATCAAATATATCTTTCCTACCACTTCTCGTCTGACTTCTGATTTCCATTGGGCGGTAAGAGCTTCGCATATAGAAGATGCTACTGGTCGCTAGTTGTCAAACTAGAATACTAGTCGTATCTTCAGTGGTGAGACCGACTTGAACTGGTACACCAAGCCAATAAATTGTGAGTCTGTTCCTTTTCGGAATATTTTTACTCATCGCTATTTTTATTTGATTTTTATATATTGTGATATACTTTTTTCTCGAGTTTTTCCGGATATATTTTAATTAAATATATTACGTTCTTAATATTACTATGACGGAACAGTCACCTAAAGTATTTAAGTTAAGGAATACTCCCCCGTAACCGATCCAATTAACTCCCTTCTGGCCTGATAATATCGAGTCCTGGTTCTGCTACGCGGTAGTTAAGGCGTTACCGCGCGAATTCAACAGGTACGTAACACCTAGTATGTTTACTAGTGATGTTTCGAAACCTTACGAAACGTTAAAACGATCGATTCTGAGACGCGGAGAGCTAATCGATCGACAAAGGTTAGGCCAACTCCTTAATAACATCGACTTGAAACATGGTTCTGCGACAGACATGTTGTTAAGGATGAGAGAAGTTATTGGCCAAACGACTTTCGATGAAGGCCTATTCGAACAACTTCCCTTATCTAAACTCCAGCAACAAATACAATCAGTTCTGGTCTCGTTTCGAAACAACGCCGTTGACGAACTGGCTGCATCTGCCTACCGCATCCTGGGAATCACGTAGCCTTCTAATGCCAAGGTGTTTCGGTCAAAGAAAAGTCTCAAACGACCCAGAATGACATCACGGAACTATTTCATACACTTACACGTTTCCTTCGATTTTGTAATGATCTTGGACGCTCACAGACCTCGTGAAGAAGCATTTCACTTAGGCGTTCTGTCTCTAGATTACGAGAGACGGATAACCCCGACTGGTGCTGGTATCATAACGAGTATGGGAAGTCTTTCAGAAATTGCGGGAGACCCTGCAATTACCGGAACACGAAATCGACCGACACGAAAAACAATTCGAGGAACTTCACAGCTAGCATGCGTTAACGGCAACCGTAGTCAGCGAACATAGCCGTCTGTTATGCGTCACAGATGTGACCGCAAAAGTCTGCTACCTCGTCGACACTGGCGTAGAAGTTGGCGTTTTTCCTGCTAATGCTAACGACAGGTTTCACGAGTCTGTTTTAAGGTTACAGGCGGCAAACGGGAAACCGATCGCCACATATAGGAAAAGGTACGTCTACCTGAACGTGAGTTTACGCAAACCCATACACTGGATTTTCGTGGTTGCAGATGTTTCTATGCCAATCATTGGTATATACCTTCTAAAACACCACAATCTACTCATTGACACACGCAAACGAAGGTTAGTAGACGGAAACACTAAGTTATCCGTTTGCGTAACTCTTCTTTCTGGTTGCAAATCATCTCCAGTCACAATTAAGCACACCATAGACCCCTTATATCAATCATTACTTGACAAATACACCGGGGTATACCATCCGCAACCGAAATTGCCTTGTGTAACCAGCAATGTTACACATCACATCTCCACTACAGGACCACCTATATTCTCAAAAGCACGCCGACTGGCTCCCGAAAGTTCAGGTTAGCTAAAAACGAATTCGGACACATGATAGACTTAGGGTGTACAATCATCTTCGTTGATGGTCTATGTCGAAATGATTGGGGGCCTACTATAGTTAGACGAGAATGGTGACGAGCCAACTAACGCTGAAGTCACACCTCGCGACCGGCCCTTACGTGGTTTAAACCATCGACGCATCAAAAGATCATGGACGCTATGGAGACTGTACAACACAAAGGACGTTATTACAAGAATATATTAGTCAAGGTACAACCACGAAAATACAGAAGCGAAAGAACAACCACTTCAGCGTGGGCCAGTCCATGGCGTACGATTGGTTTTGTGCGCGTTGACTATCCTTGACCTTGACAGGGATCAGTGATCTGTTCGATATTCAGTGACCCTACAAGGGACAATTCGACCATCAAATAGTCCATGGTCATCTCCACTGCACATGGTCCCTAAAAAGGACAGCAATGGTTGGCGGCCAACTGGTGATTATCGGCGTCTGAATGCTAATACCATTCCCAATCCTTACCCTTTGCCTCACATTCACAATTTGACAGCTACCTTGAAAGGTACAACTGTCTTTTCGAAAATCGACTTACTTAATGCTTACAACTAAATACCGATGGCAACCGACAACATTCCTAAAACTGCCATTATAACTCCTTTCGGTCTCTACGAATTCCTACGAATGCCTTCCGGACTAAGAAATGCCGCTCAAACCTTCCAAAAGTTTATAGACGACGTCTTCCGAAGTTACAACTTCGTACAAGCGTATGTTGACGACTGTCTAATAGCAAGTCCGGTCAGAGAATCGCATCTCCACCATCTGGACATTGTTTTCAAACGACTCCAAAGACATGTCATTACTGTCAACATTCAGAAATGCCAAATCGGAACTAACTCCTTAGAATTCTTAGGACACACTATTGATCCCCAAGGCATCCGACCCCTTAGGAGCAAAGTGGTGGCCATTCTGGATTACCCAGAACCGACCACGACCAAGCACTTCCGAACTTTCAACGGACTTGTAAGTTTCTGTAGACGGTCCATACCTAAATGCGCATTTCTTATGAAACCGATAACCGACAAACTTCGTGGAAATGCAAAATCAATTAGTTTAGACGACAAAGCCCGTAAAGCATTCTCCACAGTTAAGGAACATATCGCTAAGACAACCCTGCTTGCGCATCAGGACACTCAAGCGCCCATTAGTATCGCCGTAGACGCATCCGACTCAGCAATCGGAGGAGTCTTACAACAATGGGTTAACAACTCTTGGCAACCCTTAGGATTTTTCTCAAGACGGTTGCTAGACGCGGAATCTAGGTACAGCACATTGTTCGGTAGGGAACTTCTAGCTATGTATTATGCTGTACGACATTTCCAACATTCCATCGAAGGAAGAGAATTCACGCTTTTTACCGATCACAAACCTCTTATCTTCTCCTTAAGTTCATCTTCAGATAAGTACTCACCCCGAGAGTCTCGACAACTCGAATACATTTCGCAGTTTACTTCAGACATACAACACATTTCTGGAGCAAACAATGTAGTCGCAGACGCTATGTCTCGAATAAGTTCCTTGAACAGTTTCCAAGGAATCGACCTTCTTAAACTCGCTCAGCTTCAAAAAGAAGACATTGATCTTCAGCATGAGTTATCCTCAACAACTCTTCAACTACATGTTAAGCAGATGGGAACAGGTAAGGAAACCTTACTCTGTGACACATCTACGGGTAGGGATCTTCCAATTGTACCAAAACATTATCGCCGCAACGTCTTCAATACGTTGCATAATCTTTCTCATCCAGGTGCTCGTGCAACAGTCAAACTTATAGCCGAACGCTTTTGTTGGCCTGGCATGAATAAAGACGTGAGGAAGTGGGCACGCTCCAGTGTAAGCTGTCAGAAATCTAAGATCATAAGACATAACAAATGTCCCTTAGGCTCTTTCAAAACCCCTGACGCTCGTTTCGACCACGTCCATCTAGATTTGGTAGGACAATTACCCGACTCGAACGGATACTCATATCTCCTAACATGCGTAGACCGTTTTACTCGATGGTCAGAAGCAGTATCGATTAAGGACATTACTGCTGAAACCGTGGCACGCGCTTTCGTCGAACGATGGGTAGCAAATTTCGGCTGCCCTTCAATCATCACTACAGACCGCGGACGCCAGTTCGAATCTGGACTTTTCCGTTGTCTGACCTCACTTTTAGGAATCACTCACTTCCGAACGACCGCCTACCACCCACAAGCAAACGGGTTGGTAGAACGTTTTCATCGACAACTGAAAGCTTCTCTTTCAGCTTCAAACGTTTCACAGTGGACAGACGCTCTTCCACTCGTCTTGCTAGGTATCCGCAATGCAGTGAAAGCTGACATTGGATACACGGCATCTCAACTCGTTTACGGAACGACACTCCGACTCCCAGGAGAATTCGAGGATCATTCAGCTTCTTCATTGAACATGGATCTAAACTCTTACACGAGCAGGCTAACAAACGCAATGCGTTCAGTTAAACCTGCTCACACTCGACCTCAATCAACTGATGTTTTCGTTCAACCGGACTTACGACATAGTACACACGTCTTCGTTCGTCGAGACTCGCATCAACGACTTCTCGAATCAGCATACGAAGGACCCTTCAAATTGCTTCAGCGTGAACCTAAGTACTATGTAGTCGATAAGAACGGCACTAACGATAGCATCAGTATTGATCGAATCAAAGCCGCGTATTTAGAAGGAAATCCTAGCTACGTCGAATTTCCTTCGGTACAATCGGACAGCACTAGAAACTAGAATACTAGTCGTATCTTCAGAGACATATATATCTGCATGCAGCCTACTTTTATGTAACAAACTCGAAACTAAACTCACTGAATATCTCGAATATTTCTGAACTCCCAATGGATTGGTAAAAAAGGTGTACCTACCCAGAGCGACCCGCCTTAACGACCTTGAGCAAAAAGGGGCGAGGCGATTATTACGTATTTCACGTGCTGTGGATTTGTTAGGCGTTCGTTGGGTTGTATTAATCCTACGTTTTCTCATGTTTAACAAATCTTTCGCTGCAGCAAAATTACAAAATCATTGCGAGAAACATTTGTCTGGATTACTCTTTTCTGTAGTGAACACGCTTGTTCGATTGTTACTTCGTGTCTTGATGTGGGATACCAGTTATTTTATTAAACCTCCTCGTCTTTGTTTTAAAATTGATGAGGTTCAGAGGACGGTGTTATTTAATTTAACAGCATTAGATACGCGAAGTTCGCATGAATCGCTGCTTTACTCAAGGATTAAGACAAAATGTCAAAGAATCGGCAAGCTCTAAATGTTAGTATTGCTCTCTTTAGTTGATAAAGTATTATTTCAATGAATAACCTTTTTATCATTACTCTGTGCCGTTTGTACTGCCTCATGTTCAAGAGATATTTCAGTCTACGTAATTTGGACGTTTCAACGCATATTAATGAACAGATGTTTATGAAAATGGACTGAACTCCATAGTGTGCTAAACGAATTCCAAAAGTTAGGGATGAATAATCGTAACCCTCCCCAGACTACCCCTACTTATTACCGTCATTTCGGTCTTAAACTATTGAATGACATGAAATTTAGGTACATTTATATGGTGTTTCAGTGTACATTCGGTTGTAAGCGAAAACCACAAGGTCTACCAGTGAATCAAAAACCGTGAGAACTATATCTAGCATGTGACGTTTAAAGTCGAAGTTTCTGAAATATCCATCAATGTTCCGTGTAACTTCAGACGGTGAAAAATATGTCATCATTCATTCAAGATGATTCATAACCATCCTCGTAGTAAGCCTCGTAGTAGTTTATGGATGGTTTGTGGTCCATCGACAGGAAGATTATCCTCAGAAAATAAAGAAAGTTTGAAGTCGGCGATGCTGCAATCACTATCAACAAATAAAGTAATCGATATTATTAGGGATCGAATTGGTAAGACAGTCACTCATGCTGACGTGAAGACTATGGAAGCTCAACTCTACATAGGTAAGTGTATAAAAAGACATTTCAGGTTGATCTGCGCAACTGAAAGTATTTAATACGATGCGACAAAATAGTCAACTGCGAGAATATTCTGAAAGTGGATGTCACCAGAATCTGCTTTAGTACTTATGAGCAGATAGAATAATATCACAAATATCCAGTGGTTGGTATTGATTCTACTTATAATACCAATAATAAAAAGTGATTGTGCTTTCTGGTCAATTCTACTTCGTAGATATCCGTTATTTCAATTGGTAATAACAGATAATTTTGGTCGAGGGCGTCCCGTTCTGTTTGCCTGGATACGAAAACAATTGTGAGTAGATGTAACCTGGATCATGGATAAATTCAGCAAAGTAGTGGGAAATACGTCAAGCACATAAATACTTATTGTGGGCCGAGCGCAAGCAGAAAGCGCAGCTGTCCATATCACATACACTAACGCAAATATAATTTTGTGCGCTTTACACGTATCTTGCGCCTCCGGCAAAAAGGTACAAATCGTGATTTTAAGAAAATTTGTAACCTTGAATCAGCTTAGAAGTTTCCCCGAAATATTGCGTTGTGTATATAAGTTTCTTCATTATGACAGTTTATTCAAATGAATACTTGCAAGATTTATAGTGCAAGTGATTGAGTACATTTGTTATATTTATATTCATATGATTTATGAGGTGAATAAATATACGTGACGGTAATCAACATTATACACAGTTATTGTCATGTTGTAAATTGTTTGTTCGCATGGTTTTCTACATCCAGAAATTCGTTAAATTGTTCACCGGCATAGACTTGATTAAAATAAATGTTTGAACCTTTCAATTAATTGACAGAAGCCATATGTTGCATGCCAGAAAACGTATTCAGACCTCCCCAGCTTGATGCGTTTTTGAAAAACAACAAATCAATCGTGAAACAAACGATTAAACTTCGTTGTCAGTATCACATTCAACAAACAAAGGAAATAGCAGCTAACAGAATGTACCTGTAAGTGTTCTATTTGTTGAAAACAATGCTCTTCACCTTCTAATCCCAGAATTTCATCTAATCGTTTGGTATTTCTAGAGAGACTGTAGGCACCAAATAAACCGGTTCAAAAACTTCAGGCGGTAATATGAAACCTGAGAAAAATCCAATTACAACGTTCGTCATACTATTAGCAATTCACAGTTTACATAAAGTAATGACATCATTGGTGAATACCATTTAGATAATACTCATCTATATGCATTAGAACTTTGTTTATAATTTGGTCAGTGATTGCAGATTATGTTTATAGAAATTAATTCACAGTTCCTATGACTGACACATAAATTCGTATTAACTAACAACATAGTTCAATTACTACGCTCGAAACAAACAAGCATCGTCGTACTTATGACGAAAATGTTACTAATTAATGTGACACATAAAAGGGTGTCTATGTCAATTGTTACCCATATAATATTTCTTTCCCAAATAAGTTAAATAATAATGTGCCATTTCCGTCAAAAGTGATGATGCTTGTAATGGAAAGAACTATTTGTGGTTGTATACCAGCGGCTTATATAGTTTCCAATGATATTTTAACTCAGGACTGATTCAACTTACATTTAGTAAACAACTACCAACATCCTGACTCCTGGTTTAACTAGGTTTGGGATCCTTCAACCATATAAAACGTTCGGAAAAACTGTAATAAACCATTATTATTCGTAGCGTCTGCAGTAATCGTTTTGTCGAGAAGTATATAGTCTAACCTGTCTAGTTGTTAGAGGGAATGC
This sequence comes from Schistosoma rodhaini, assembly GCA_944470415.2. Classification (NCBI taxonomy): domain Eukaryota; kingdom Metazoa; phylum Platyhelminthes; class Trematoda; order Strigeidida; family Schistosomatidae; genus Schistosoma; species Schistosoma rodhaini. The sequence goes on along the minus strand of OX104036.1, from coordinate 19,341,038 downwards.
ATCTCACGGCGTACCCAATCGTCGAACGATGGGTAGCAAAGTTTGGCTTCCCTCCAACAATCACTACAAACCGAAGACGCCAGTTCGAATCTGGGATTTTACGTTGTGTGACTACACTATTAGGAATCACTCGCTTCAGAACGATCGCCTACTACCCACAAACAAACGGGTTGGTAGAACGTTTTCACCGACAACTAATAGCTTCACTATCAGCTGCAAACGTTTCACAGTAAACAGACGCTCTTCCACTCATCTTGCTAGGTATCCCCAATGCAGTGAAGGCTGACATTGAATACACTCGTTTATGGGACGACACTTCGACTTCCGGGAGAGTTCATGAGTCTTTTGTCTTCTACAATTAATGTGGATCGGAATGCTATTGAATGTTTAATAAACGCATGTCTATGGGTTCAATTTATTGTTTTCACCCGTTTTCTACCTTGACGCACGTACTAGTCTGATTTGACATACACTTATATATCCATTTTTTCATTTCCAGGACGGCCGGAATAACGAATAAAATTACGATCGAAAAACACGATTCCTACACGTACTATACTTCATGGGATGGCCAAAACACACGATGATAATTTGATAGAATCATTTCATTCAAGAACTTGAAATCTTTAGATCCTGGTAAGACCCACTGAATCCACAATATTGTGGATTACTGGACATAGACTGCCCATACGAGAATGCTGTGAATTGCTAATAAGAGATGATTATTCTTCATATATATCTTGTGAATTTTTAGTTAGTGAAACAGGACTGTCAATTCTGGGTTTGAAAAATCTGAAAAGGCGTAAAATGGAATTGTCTTTACTAGTTTCTATAGAGAATTCTGATGCTTTGCTCAAAGATTTGGTAGCTGCGTGTACTAAGTGTAGTGCATGTGTAAAAATTGATCCTATAAAATCTCAAGTACACCCAATTAAAATCTGAAGTCAGAAGCGAGGAGGTTAGAAGATATAATTGATGAGTTATCAATATATCGAGAAGTGACTGATCTAATCTGGCTAATGATCGTAGGAGATGATTCCCACGCCGTTCTGTAACGTGATCTGGTACGGATGCTTGACTTCATCGTTCTTTTCCAGCCGACCTGGAAAAGGAAAAATAGAATTTGCAAGTGCATGTCGAAATACAGTCGTACTTGCGTAAAGATACAATAAGAGCAGAAGAAAAGGCAAATAACCTAATACGCTTGCGATAGCGTGAAAGCGATTTACAAACATTTGGTGTGTTTTTGCTTGTTTTATTTTTTTAAAATATGTATTTGCTTATTAGAAAAAAATTTTTTTGTGGAATAAATATATAAAAATGAGCATATTAAACTTTTTATAATATATATTCCACAACAACTCAGTCCTCTCACAGCTGATTAGTCAATAGAATGTCAAGAGGAAAACCTCTACTGTCATCGTGAGGATAGAAACGTTGCAATCGACAAAAGTAATTGGTATGCCAAGTCAGATGCTTGATTCAAACATAGCAGGCGATAGAGACCCGAATCGCTCCATGCTAACACCTCCAACTGTGACACTGAGTGGCGTGGGCTCGTATTCCACACAGGATGCCTGTTCCCTTAAGTTTCCAGGTGCACCTTACCGACGAGCGCCAGCTAGCACGGAACATCAGTTCACGGCTCCTTGTCGACTGCCTCCGACCAACTAACATGGTTCAGTCCGGTTACTAATATCAGATAAAATCACGATGACAGCCTACTCCAATATAAATATTTTATCTCATGCAACAAATCAAGCAGAACAACAAAAGTGAGCGAAACACTCTAGGAAATGTTATGGAAACTTCCAGGTTCAAACCACCATGAAGTGCATAGACAGCTTGAGACAATGCTTCGGTCGTGCCACTCATTCATTGGCTAACTAGGACAGCTAGTGAGGTTCGAAAGTATTCTACAAAGGAAACTCAAGTTCAGTGATGCCATGTTGTGCTCCCATCGTTGACTGATTCATACGATTTCCCAGTCACTTAGTATGCGCGTTGCTACGCTCACTCGCAATTCTAAAACTGAAGTCATAAACTACCCGGTTGTAAATCACTACTGAACTCCTAGGCTAGGTGGAACACAAGTTAGGAAATCCCAGTTTCGAGAGCTGACCCAGCACATACATTTAACTACCATTTATACCTTTGAACAAAGCGAGAACAGTAAGATCTACAGGACACAACCAACCAACTCCCCTCCTTCTCTTCTCCACAAATAATTCCGTACACTGGTTACTTTTAACAATATATTTCAGTTTCAATTCACTTCTCTCTCTCCTCTCAGATTCGCAAAGTTCTATATCACCACAACTAAATTAGCAATGTTTCGCAAACACTGGTTAACGTCATTCTCTCTGGATTGATTAGTCAACCATGGTTTGGTGGCTACTATACTCCAATATTGAATGTTCTTATTCTAGGCCGATTCTAATTCATGAGAAGCGCTAACACAAGACACGAATTCATCTCGAAGCATGATTGTTCTCACAGGAAGCTACGTTGACTCACTCCACGCCCATTTACATGAATGCGACATGACTGCACCGTTAACATCTTGCTCTAGTTGATTTCGAATTGAAACTAGTGTAAAAATACTAGGCCAGTTTACAAACAAGCTCACCTACATAAACATATGCACTGTCCCTCCCATTCCACTTGTTACATACACAAACACTACTTCTATTTCAGCTTCAAGTAGGTATCTCCGAACAAACCCATACCTCGTTTTGCGAAATTAAAAGATACCCAGTCTGACCATCAACAAGAAGAATGGACACATACCTACCACCTCTAAAGTCCAAAGGTTTACAACTCCGACGACTAGATAAAGCTTATAATAAATCCACCTCCATATGCAGGATTATCCATCTGACCGACCACCCGTTCTTCGACACACTGTGATGATCGACTGACTCGATCGAACATAGGCATTTCCAACAACCAAGCAAATGATTATAACATTTCCCCAACCCACATATCCCAATGTGGAATACTATGCGAAACATGTGCATTGTCACCCTTACCTATTTCACATCTCATCTGTTGTCGGGCAGTAACCAACTAACTAATAACTGCAGGCCGCTCAAACTACTCAACTTTATTTGTTTACTGTCTCAGAAGAGATCATCTCACCTAACTTAGTTGTTAATCGAGTCGTCAAGCAAATCCACTTTCAGCTCTAAAGTACAAGTCACTTGTCTTCAACAAACTTCTCAGTAGTCTCAACAACGTTTGACGAATAGTCTTATCACTCCACTCAACCAAACTAGCGCCTACTATCTTACACTAAACGACCAGACACTAGACAACAATATTCACTCGTCACAAACAACGAAACCTGGAATCAAAATCAAAAGACTGACAACCACTAAAGATTACAAGTCAAGATTCATTACAGATAAAATCTGAATTCATTCATGTACCAAATAATTAACCACAAAGATTACAGGTTAATTGACCTTCCCAAATGGTTGAACCCTTTCCACTTTCACCACCCGTTTCAGGCATGCCTCCTGGCATACCTACCAGCCTGGAACACCTTCGTAATTATCGGAGTACAGACCTTGTCCAACTCCTCATGCTTCCCCGACAACTGACGGAGGTCCAGACAACCAATTGGATCCTCTCACTTGCTTAATATCACTTGACGATCACTTTCGATTACCTTACTTTTAGACACATCACCTTACACTTGCTGTTTTATTGTGTACACATAATTCTCAAACGAGTTCTTCGCATAAACATGATCTCTCTAATTCTCATCCTCAGCCTTGTACTTGTCCGCATCGGCTATTTTATTCATTTATTTAAACACATAAATATCGGTACAAGGAAGCACCAGATACACATGCGCCACACAAATCTCCTTTGATTTGTGTGAGGGCTGTGATACTGCCCAGGTGCCCAAACTGAAGCAGGTAGTTTTCTTAAGGGGCCACACCCGGAGCCTTTGAACTAAAGTTCTAACCCACAAGTCAGTGGAGCATCGTTAGGAGATGCAGTCACATGGTAGCCGAAGACCAACAATTGGTTCATACGCTATTCGTTCCCTCAGGATACTGGAGCCCGTGTGGACCATTGGTTTGAAATCAGGGTTTTCCAACTCCCCTAGGTGGACTGTCCGTGCCCACCAACACGGTTAAAGCGCCGGACATTCGCTTTTCGTCCTCTGAATTTTGTAAACAACACCCCCGCCATGAGAAGGCAGTGACTAGGACTTCCTTGGCAGAGGCTATATACGCGTGGCCGTGTGAGAGCAGATTGAGAGGGAGAGCGAACGCTCCCTACTCTCTGCCGTACCAGGGCATTTGGGGGCATCGGCTACCATCTGCTTAATCTCTTCGCTCGTCAAACGACTCTTGTCATTTGTGATCGTTATCCTTGTCAACAACAGATACGTCCAGAATACCGTTCGCGTCTATATCAAACGTCACCTCAATCTAGGGAACACCACGAGCAGCAGATGCTTACTGTGCTAGGACTAGTTTGTACTCTTAATCTTAGTTCTAAGATTTTTTGGATTCTAAGTTGAAAGACAACAGTTGAAGAAGTCTTGCAACGGCTTCTGCACCTTAGTGATACGAGTGAAATCACCAACCAACACGATGTCGTGAATCTGGGACTTATCAATCTTAACATCTCATAAAGCCTTCTCAACATTCATTGTCGAAACACTTACAGAGCTATTGATTTTGGGGAATTATTTACGGCTACACTATCCTACTCCCTTGTACAACTCTTGAAGAACTATATTAAATAATGCAAATTACACCAGTTTTTAATGTCATGTGAAAACGAAATTTCATGAGATGATTCGGTAGAATAGCTAATAGGTTAGGGAACCCATCCTTGAATTGCAAAGACAAGCTGCAAAATGCACTTTCGGTGATCAACTTCGTGTACAGCTGCGAGATCGATTAATTGCAGGTATTAACATACCACGTCTGGAAAAATAGCTGTTAAGAATGCCGAACTGTTCCTTTCAAGATGCCAGAACTGCATGTATTAACTACGAAGCAGTGAATGAACTTGATATTCAATCGATGAAAATTTCTAATACTTTGCTCAGTCCTCATGATGAAATACAATCTCAGGGTCGATCAAATTTGCGTTCGTTTAATCATGATTTCTATTATCGTGGAAATATGAACGTTGATTCAGCAAGGAACTGCAAAGCAAACAACAAAGATGAGAAGTTTAGTAAATGCTTATCCTGTGGAGAATTTCATTCTCGCATTTCATGTGCATTTCGTAATGCTAAATCTTCTAAATGTGGCAAGATAGGACGCATTCAGTCAGTATGCAAAACTACTGTTCACTCAGCTTCAAGTATTACTAGGTCTAGTAATTTAGATCGTAATAACCCGGCTGTTATTAATGATCGCTATCTGTACCCACCATTTTGAAAAGTAATGCTCATATTCAAAAGCGATTATATACACCCTTTTTTTCATTTCATGAATTTATTGTGGACGCAGGTAGTATAGAGTCCATCATTTCATTCAAGAACTTGAAATCTTTAGATCCTGGTAAGACCCACTGAATCCACAATATTGTGGATTACTGGACATAGACTGCCCATACGAGAATGCTGTGAATTGCTAATAAGAGATGATTATTCTTCATATATATCTTGTGAATTTTTAGTTAGTGAAACAGGACTGTCAATTCTGGGTTTGAAAAATCTGAAAAGGCGTAAAATGGAATTGTCTTTACTAGTTTCTATAGAGAATTCTGATGCTTTGCTCAAAGATTTGGTAGCTGCGTGTACTAAGTGTAGTGCATGTGTAAAAATTGATCCTATAAAATCTCAAGTACACCCAATTAAAATCTGAAGTCAGAAGCGAGGAGGTTAGAAGATATAATTGATGAGTTATCAATATATCGAGAAGTGACTGATCTAATCTGGCTAATGATCGTAGGAGATGATTCCCACGCCGTTCTGTAACGTGATCTGGTACGGATGCTTGACTTCATCGTTCTTTTCCAGCCGACCTGGAAAAGGAAAAATAGAATTTGCAAGTGCATGTCGAAATACAGTCGTACTTGCGTAAAGATACAATAAGAGCAGAAGAAAAGGCAAATAACCTAATACGCTTGCGATAGCGTGAAAGCGATTTACAAACATTTGGTGTGTTTTTGCTTGTTTTATTTTTTTAAAATATGTATTTGCTTATTAGAAAAAAATTTTTTTGTGGAATAAATATATAAAAATGAGCATATTAAACTTTTTATAATATATATTCCACAACAACTCAGTCCTCTCACAGCTGATTAGTCAATAGAATGTCAAGAGGAAAACCTCTACTGTCATCGTGAGGATAGAAACGTTGCAATCGACAAAAGTAATTGGTATGCCAAGTCAGATGCTTGATTCAAACATAGCAGGCGATAGAGACCCGAATCGCTCCATGCTAACACCTCCAACTGTGACACTGAGTGGCGTGGGCTCGTATTCCACACAGGATGCCTGTTCCCTTAAGTTTCCAGGTGCACCTTACCGACGAGCGCCAGCTAGCACGGAACATCAGTTCACGGCTCCTTGTCGACTGCCTCCGACCAACTAACATGGTTCAGTCCGGTTACTAATATCAGATAAAATCACGATGACAGCCTACTCCAATATAAATATTTTATCTCATGCAACAAATCAAGCAGAACAACAAAAGTGAGCGAAACACTCTAGGAAATGTTATGGAAACTTCCAGGTTCAAACCACCATGAAGTGCATAGACAGCTTGAGACAATGCTTCGGTCGTGCCACTCATTCATTGGCTAACTAGGACAGCTAGTGAGGTTCGAAAGTATTCTACAAAGGAAACTCAAGTTCAGTGATGCCATGTTGTGCTCCCATCGTTGACTGATTCATACGATTTCCCAGTCACTTAGTATGCGCGTTGCTACACTCACTCGCAATTCTAAAACTGAAGTCATAAACTACCCGGTTGTAAATCACTACTGAACTCCTAGGCTAGGTGGAACACAAGTTAGGAAATCCCAGTTTCGAGAGCTGACCCAGCACATACATTTAACTACCATTTATACCTTTGAACAAAGCGAGAACAGTAAGATCTACAGGACACAACCAACCAACTCCCCTCCTTCTCTTCTCCACAAATAATTCCGTACACTGGTTACTTTTAACAATATATTTCAGTTTCAATTCACTTCTCTCTCTCCTCTCAGATTCGCAAAGTTCTATATCACCACAACTAAATTAGCAATGTTTCGCAAACACTGGTTAACGTCATTCTCTCTGGATTGATTAGTCAACCATGGTTTGGTGGCTACTATACTCCAATATTGAATGTTCTTATTCTAGGCCGATTCTAATTCATGAGAAGCGCTAACACAAGACACGAATTCATCTCGAAGCATGATTGTTCTCACAGGAAGCTACGTTGACTCACTCCACACCCATTTACATGAATGCGACATGACTGCACCGTTAACATCTTGCTCTAGTTGATTTCGAATTGAAACTAGTGTAAAAATACTAGGCCAGTTTACAAACAAGCTCACCTACATAAACATATGCACTGTCCCTCCCATTCCACTTGTTACATACACAAACACTACTTCTATTTCAGCTTCAAGTAGGTATCTCCGAACAAACCCATACCTCGTTTTGCGAAATTAAAAGATACCCAGTCTGACCATCAACAAGAAGAATGGACACATACCTACCACCTCTAAAGTCCAAAGGTTTACAACTCCGACGACTAGATAAAGCTTATAATAAATCCACCTCCATATGCAGGATTATCCATCTGACCGACCACCCGTTCTTCGACACACTGTGATGATCGACTGACTCGATCGAACATAGGCATTTCCAACAACCAAGCAAATGATTATAACATTTCCCCAACCCACATATCCCAATGTGGAATACTATGCGAAACATGTGCATTGTCACCCTTACCTATTTCACATCTCATCTGTTGTCGGGCAGTAACCAACTAACTAATAACTGCAGGCCGCTCAAACTACTCAACTTTATTTGTTTACTGTCTCAGAAGAGATCATCTCACCTAACTTAGTTGTTAATCGAGTCGTCAAGCAAATCCACTTTCAGCTCTAAAGTACAAGTCACTTGTCTTCAACAAACTTCTCAGTAGTCTCAACAACGTTTGACGAATAGTCTTATCACTCCACTCAACCAAACTAGCGCCTACTATCTTACACTAAACGACCAGACACTAGACAACAATATTCACTCGTCACAAACAACGAAACCTGGAATCAAAATCAAAAGACTGACAACCACTAAAGATTACAAGTCAAGATTCATTACAGATAAAATCTGAATTCATTCATGTACCAAATAATTAACCACAAAGATTACAGGTTAATTGACCTTCCCAAATGGTTGAACCCTTTCCACTTTCACCACCCGTTTCAGGCATGCCTCCTGGCATACCTACCAGCCTGGAACACCTTCGTAATTATCGGAGTACAGACCTTGTCCAACTCCTCATGCTTCCCCGACAACTGACGGAGGTCCAGACAACCAATTGGATCCTCTCACTTGCTTAATATCACTTGACGATCACTTTCGATTACCTTACTTTTAGACACATCACCTTACACTTGCTGTTTTATTGTGTACACATAATTCTCAAACGAGTTCTTCGCATAAACATGATCTCTCTAATTCTCATCCTCAGCCTTGTACTTGTCCGCATCGGCTATTTTATTCATTTATTTAAACACATAAATATCGGTACAAGGAAGCACCAGATACACATGCGCCACACAAATCTCCTTTGATTTGTGTGAGGGCTGTGATACTGCCCAGGTGCCCAAACTGAAGCAGGTAGTTTTCTTAAGGGGCCACACCCGGAGCCTTTGAACTAAAGTTCTAACCCACAAGTCAGTGGAGCATCGTTAGGAGATGCAGTCACATGGTAGCCGAAGACCAACAATTGGTTCATACGCTATTCGTTCCCTCAGGATACTGGAGCCCGTGTGGACCATTGGTTTGAAATCAGGGTTTTCCAACTCCCCTAGGTGGACTGTCCGTGCCCACCAACACGGTTAAAGCGCCGGACATTCGCTTTTCGTCCTCTGAATTTTGTAAACAACACCCCCGCCATGAGAAGGCAGTGACTAGGACTTCCTTGGCAGAGGCTATATACGCGTGGCCGTGTGAGAGCAGATTGAGAGGGAGAGCGAACGCTCCCTACTCTCTGCCGTACCAGGGCATTTGGGGGCATCGGCTACCATCTGCTTAATCTCTTCGCTCGTCAAACGACTCTTGTCATTTGTGATCGTTATCCTTGTCAACAACAGATACGTCCAGAATACCGTTCGCGTCTATATCAAACGTCACCTCAATCTAGGGAACACCACGAGCAGCAGATGCTTACTGTGCTAGGACTAGTTTGTACTCTTAATCTTAGTTCTAAGATTTTTTGGATTCTAAGTTGAAAGACAACAGTTGAAGAAGTCTTGCAACGGCTTCTGCACCTTAGTGATACGAGTGAAATCACCAACCAACACGATGTCGTGAATCTGGGACTTATCAATCTTAACATCTCATAAAGCCTTCTCAACATTCATTGTCGAAACACTTACAGAGCTATTGATTTTGGGGAATTATTTACGGCTACACTATCCTACTCCCTTGTACAACTCTTGAAGAACTATATTAAATAATGCAAATTACACCAGTTTTTAATGTCATGTGAAAACGAAATTTCATGAGATGATTCGGTAGAATAGCTAATAGGTTAGGGAACCCATCCTTGAATTGCAAAGACAAGCTGCAAAATGCACTTTCGGTGATCAACTTCGTGTACAGCTGCGAGATCGATTAATTGCAGGTATTAACATACCACGTCTGGAAAAATAGCTGTTAAGAATGCCGAACTGTTCCTTTCAAGATGCCAGAACTGCATGTATTAACTACGAAGCAGTGAATGAACTTGATATTCAATCGATGAAAATTTCTAATACTTTGCTCAGTCCTCATGATGAAATACAATCTCAGGGTCGATCAAATTTGCGTTCGTTTAATCATGATTTCTATTATCGTGGAAATATGAACGTTGATTCAGCAAGGAACTGCAAAGCAAACAACAAAGATGAGAAGTTTAGTAAATGCTTATCCTGTGGAGAATTTCATTCTCGCATTTCATGTGCATTTCGTAATGCTAAATCTTCTAAATGTGGCAAGATAGGACGCATTCAGTCAGTATGCAAAACTACTGTTCACTCAGCTTCAAGTATTACTAGGTCTAGTAATTTAGATCGTAATAACCCGGCTGTTATTAATGATCGCTATCTGTACCCACCATTTTGAAAAGTAATGCTCATATTCAAAAGCGATTATATACACCCTTTTTTTCATTTCATGAATTTATTGTGGACGCAGGTAGTATAGAGTCCATCATTTCATTCAAGAACTTGAAATCTTTAGATCCTGGTAAGACCCACTGAATCCACAATATTGTGGATTACTGGACATAGACTGCCCATACGAGAATGCTGTGAATTGCTAATAAGAGATGATTATTCTTCATATATATCTTGTGAATTTTTAGTTAGTGAAACAGGACTGTCAATTCTGGGTTTGAAAAATCTGAAAAGGCGTAAAATGGAATTGTCTTTACTAGTTTCTATAGAGAATTCTGATGCTTTGCTCAAAGATTTGGTAGCTGCGTGTACTAAGTGTAGTGCATGTGTAAAAATTGATCCTATAAAATCTCAAGTACACCCAATTAAAATCTGAAGTCAGAAGCGAGGAGGTTAGAAGATATAATTGATGAGTTATCAATATATCGAGAAGTGACTGATCTAATCTGGCTAATGATCGTAGGAGATGATTCCCACGCCGTTCTGTAACGTGATCTGGTACGGATGCTTGACTTCATCGTTCTTTTCCAGCCGACCTGGAAAAGGAAAAATAGAATTTGCAAGTGCATGTCGAAATACAGTCGTACTTGCGTAAAGATACAATAAGAGCAGAAGAAAAGGCAAATAACCTAATACGCTTGCGATAGCGTGAAAGCGATTTACAAACATTTGGTGTGTTTTTGCTTGTTTTATTTTTTTAAAATATGTATTTGCTTATTAGAAAAAAATTTTTTTGTGGAATAAATATATAAAAATGAGCATATTAAACTTTTTATAATATATATTCCACAACAACTCAGTCCTCTCACAGCTGATTAGTCAATAGAATGTCAAGAGGAAAACCTCTACTGTCATCGTGAGGATAGAAACGTTGCAATCGACAAAAGTAATTGGTATGCCAAGTCAGATGCTTGATTCAAACATAGCAGGCGATAGAGACCCGAATCGCTCCATGCTAACACCTCCAACTGTGACACTGAGTGGCGTGGGCTCGTATTCCACACAGGATGCCTGTTCCCTTAAGTTTCCAGGTGCACCTTACCGACGAGCGCCAGCTAGCACGGAACATCAGTTCACGGCTCCTTGTCGACTGCCTCCGACCAACTAACATGGTTCAGTCCGGTTACTAATATCAGATAAAATCACGATGACAGCCTACTCCAATATAAATATTTTATCTCATGCAACAAATCAAGCAGAACAACAAAAGTGAGCGAAACACTCTAGGAAATGTTATGGAAACTTCCAGGTTCAAACCACCATGAAGTGCATAGACAGCTTGAGACAATGCTTCGGTCGTGCCACTCATTCATTGGCTAACTAGGACAGCTAGTGAGGTTCGAAAGTATTCTACAAAGGAAACTCAAGTTCAGTGATGCCATGTTGTGCTCCCATCGTTGACTGATTCATACGATTTCCCAGTCACTTAGTATGCGCGTTGCTACACTCACTCGCAATTCTAAAACTGAAGTCATAAACTACCCGGTTGTAAATCACTACTGAACTCCTAGGCTAGGTGGAACACAAGTTAGGAAATCCCAGTTTCGAGAGCTGACCCAGCACATACATTTAACTACCATTTATACCTTTGAACAAAGCGAGAACAGTAAGATCTACAGGACACAACCAACCAACTCCCCTCCTTCTCTTCTCCACAAATAATTCCGTACACTGGTTACTTTTAACAATATATTTCAGTTTCAATTCACTTCTCTCTCTCCTCTCAGATTCGCAAAGTTCTATATCACCACAACTAAATTAGCAATGTTTCGCAAACACTGGTTAACGTCATTCTCTCTGGATTGATTAGTCAACCATGGTTTGGTGGCTACTATACTCCAATATTGAATGTTCTTATTCTAGGCCGATTCTAATTCATGAGAAGCGCTAACACAAGACACGAATTCATCTCGAAGCATGATTGTTCTCACAGGAAGCTACGTTGACTCACTCCACACCCATTTACATGAATGCGACATGACTGCACCGTTAACATCTTGCTCTAGTTGATTTCGAATTGAAACTAGTGTAAAAATACTAGGCCAGTTTACAAACAAGCTCACCTACATAAACATATGCACTGTCCCTCCCATTCCACTTGTTACATACACAAACACTACTTCTATTTCAGCTTCAAGTAGGTATCTCCGAACAAACCCATACCTCGTTTTGCGAAATTAAAAGATACCCAGTCTGACCATCAACAAGAAGAATGGACACATACCTACCACCTCTAAAGTCCAAAGGTTTACAACTCCGACGACTAGATAAAGCTTATAATAAATCCACCTCCATATGCAGGATTATCCATCTGACCGACCACCCGTTCTTCGACACACTGTGATGATCGACTGACTCGATCGAACATAGGCATTTCCAACAACCAAGCAAATGATTATAACATTTCCCCAACCCACATATCCCAATGTGGAATACTATGCGAAACATGTGCATTGTCACCCTTACCTATTTCACATCTCATCTGTTGTCGGGCAGTAACCAACTAACTAATAACTGCAGGCCGCTCAAACTACTCAACTTTATTTGTTTACTGTCTCAGAAGAGATCATCTCACCTAACTTAGTTGTTAATCGAGTCGTCAAGCAAATCCACTTTCAGCTCTAAAGTACAAGTCACTTGTCTTCAACAAACTTCTCAGTAGTCTCAACAACGTTTGACGAATAGTCTTATCACTCCACTCAACCAAACTAGCGCCTACTATCTTACACTAAACGACCAGACACTAGACAACAATATTCACTCGTCACAAACAACGAAACCTGGAATCAAAATCAAAAGACTGACAACCACTAAAGATTACAAGTCAAGATTCATTACAGATAAAATCTGAATTCATTCATGTACCAAATAATTAACCACAAAGATTACAGGTTAATTGACCTTCCCAAATGGTTGAACCCTTTCCACTTTCACCACCCGTTTCAGGCATGCCTCCTGGCATACCTACCAGCCTGGAACACCTTCGTAATTATCGGAGTACAGACCTTGTCCAACTCCTCATGCTTCCCCGACAACTGACGGAGGTCCAGACAACCAATTGGATCCTCTCACTTGCTTAATATCACTTGACGATCACTTTCGATTACCTTACTTTTAGACACATCACCTTACACTTGCTGTTTTATTGTGTACACATAATTCTCAAACGAGTTCTTCGCATAAACATGATCTCTCTAATTCTCATCCTCAGCCTTGTACTTGTCCGCATCGGCTATTTTATTCATTTATTTAAACACATAAATATCGGTACAAGGAAGCACCAGATACACATGCGCCACACAAATCTCCTTTGATTTGTGTGAGGGCTGTGATACTGCCCAGGTGCCCAAACTGAAGCAGGTAGTTTTCTTAAGGGGCCACACCCGGAGCCTTTGAACTAAAGTTCTAACCCACAAGTCAGTGGAGCATCGTTAGGAGATGCAGTCACATGGTAGCCGAAGACCAACAATTGGTTCATACGCTATTCGTTCCCTCAGGATACTGGAGCCCGTGTGGACCATTGGTTTGAAATCAGGGTTTTCCAACTCCCCTAGGTGGACTGTCCGTGCCCACCAACACGGTTAAAGCGCCGGACATTCGCTTTTCGTCCTCTGAATTTTGTAAACAACACCCCCGCCATGAGAAGGCAGTGACTAGGACTTCCTTGGCAGAGGCTATATACGCGTGGCCGTGTGAGAGCAGATTGAGAGGGAGAGCGAACGCTCCCTACTCTCTGCCGTACCAGGGCATTTGGGGGCATCGGCTACCATCTGCTTAATCTCTTCGCTCGTCAAACGACTCTTGTCATTTGTGATCGTTATCCTTGTCAACAACAGATACGTCCAGAATACCGTTCGCGTCTATATCAAACGTCACCTCAATCTAGGGAACACCACGAGCAGCAGATGCTTATTGTGCTAGGACTAGTTTGTACTCTTAATCTTAGTTCTAAGATTTTTTGGATTCTAAGTTGAAAGACAACAGTTGAAGAAGTCTTGTAACAGCTTCTGCACTTTAGGGATACGAGTGGAACCACCAACTAACACTATCTCGTGAATCTGGGACTTGTCCATCTTAGCATCTCGTAAAGCCTTCTCAACGGGATCCAACGTACCACGGAATAGATCGGCATTCAACTCCTCAAATCGTGCACGAGTGATCACCGTGTAAAAATCAATACCATCACACAACGAGTCAATCTCCAGATTCGTCTGGGCACTCGAACTCAACGCACGTTTCGCACGCTGTCCTCAGACGACGCAATGCACGCTTATTATCACGAATGTCTTCGTTGTTTTCCCGCCGAAACTCTTTAAGAAAGTGATCCACGTTGCGATTGTCAAAATCTTCACTTCCAAAGTGCGTATTACCAGCAGTAGACTTCACCTCGAATACACCATCCTCAATAGTCTAGATAGACACATCAAATGTACCACCAACCAAGTCAAATATCAAAACATTACGTTCACCATCAACTATCTTGTCCAAACCATAGGTAATTGCCGAAACTGTCGGCTCGTTAATGATTCTCAACACATTAAGACCAACTACAGCACCTGCATCTTGCGTTGCTTCACGTTGACTGTCACTGAAGTAAGCAGGAACTGCTATAACTTCGTCAGATTCAGATTTTTGTACCTACGTTATTCATTTTCTAGTATGCTTCTGTGAGTGTCTAGTCTTCTCTTGAATGAGTCAATTGAAGATGCAGACACAATTGTTTCGGGTAACAGGTTCCAAGAATTGATGGCTCGATGTGAAAAGCTGTATTTTCTTCGTTCTTAGCTTTTCTACTTGCCTGCTATTTCCCCTGAGATATCCGGATCTAGTGGGGAGAAAAAGAGAGGACGTATTATGTTTAAAATCATTTCTTGGTATTCTATGCATCAAAACCAGATCACCTCTTAATCTGCGGTAGGACATTTTTATTTATTTAAACACATAGATATTGGTGCAAGGGGACACCAGATATATATGCGCCACACGAAGCAATGAAAACGGGAAGAGAAAGGGGTAAGATACGTAAAAAATGTAATGGTGAGGGGAACTGAAATGTACAACCAGAAAGACTCTCTCAGTTAAAGAGGTTATAACCACTCTTTATGTAGAAAGTAAAAGAAGGTTACAGCAGGCTCTCCACTGGCTTCTTTTCTGAGCCATATCTGATAACGTCTCTAGCCACTGTGCTGCACCATCTCTCGGACCCCAACCAGTGAGTCGTGAAGGTCCAACAGAAGTCAGTCCTTTGCACCTTTCTTTCATAACACGACACCATGTCAAACACTGACCACCTCTCCGCTTTTTCCAACCAGTCCCAGAGTCGGCAAATAATGCACGACGTGGAATTCTCTGGGACGAAATTCGTAGAACATGTCCAAGCCAACGAAGTCGGTGTTTCAAGATGGTGACACTAATTGGATTGTCGTCTCTGCGCCCGAACACACGATGCCGAAACTCTGCATTACTAACATGGTGTTGCCACTGTATGTCAGCAATCCTTCGGAGACAACGATGATCGAGCACAAAGAGTCGTCTAACATCCTCAACTCGGAGAGGCCAGAATTATAGTAGGTTCTATCTTTAGAGCAGGTACGAAACATAAGCACGAAGACTATCGAACCGTAAGCCTAACTGGCGTGGTTCTTAAGTTTCTAGAAAAAATTATTCGGAAAGAGTTGCCCAAATGTCTTGACGAAAACCGGATCCTTTCTGAAAAACTTCATGGCTATAGAGCAGGTTATTCCTGTCTCATCGACTTTTTAGTAGCTCGTGGAAGTTTGTGCACTCTCAGGGATCAAAAGGTACATATAGACGTAGTTTATATTGACTTCAGGAAAGGTTTCGACAAAGTTCCTCGTAACCAGCTGTTATGGAGAGCGAGAAAAAGTTAAGTTGGTAGTTTGGTTCTTCAAAAGACCCGGAGAAATTATCTAACTGGTCTGAAATTTGCAGTTTCTGATAAATGAATCCAAGTGCAATGTGCATATTCGTCACCACAGTACAGATACATACACGGTGAATAACATTGAGCCCAAACACACAAATACTTGAAAGTCATCGTTCGAAAAAAATTAAAAACTACTGCACATTACTATGCAATAACCGTCAAAGATTTTAGAACCCTATGTTCAATACATAAGGCCTTGAGCCATGTAAATGCTAAAAAAGTATTGCGAACAAGCAGCTAGCCACTGTGTAAAATGAGCTGTTAGGAAAGGTTCAGAGAACATTGGCTAAGCTGATTTCTTGAAAAGCAAAGCTCCTGTGTGATGCTCGACGGACTAAACTAAACTTAATTCCATTGCCATATCGAAGAACCAGAAGCGACTTGATCACAAATTTGAAAAATACTTAGTAATAACACTGCATCTGATATGCACTAACTTTCCTTGGCTTAAAAAACAAAAAAATTACGAGGACACTCTAAAACAGTTTACAACACTAGAAAAAACTAATTGTCAGCTAACTATCGACTTTCCCATTGAATTATAAACGCATGAAATTCATTACCTCTACACGTTATTGAAGTAGCAACTGTCGACCCTAAAAATAAAGTTGGATCAATTGAGTGACCACAATTGCCAAGACTAACACAGGCCATCTAGCCTTCTGTCGTTTCCAAATTAAAACAAAATAACACACGGGCTCATCCCGTCCTCGAAGCACGATTGTTCTCACAGGAAGCTACGTTGACTCACTCCACACCCATTTACATGAATGCGACATGACTGCACCGTTAACATCTTGCTCTAGTTGATTTCGAATTGAAACTAGTGTAAAAATACTAGGCCAGTTTACAAACAAGCTCACCTACATAAACATATGCACTGTCCCTCCCATTCCACTTGTTACATACACAAACACTACTTCTATTTCAGCTTCAAGTAGGTATCTCCGAACAAACCCATACCTCGTTTTGCGAAATTAAAAGATACCCAGTCTGACCATCAACAAGAAGAATGGACACATACCTACCACCTCTAAAGTCCAAAGGTTTACAACTCCGACGACTAGATAAAGCTTATAATAAATCCACCTCCATATGCAGGATTATCCATCTGACCGACCACCCGTTCTTCGACACACTGTGATGATCGACTGACTCGATCGAACATAGGCATTTCCAACAACCAAGCAAATGATTATAACATTTCCCCAACCCACATATCCCAATGTGGAATACTATGCGATTATGTTGACTAATATTATGGCTAAAATCTGGGAGCTGGACGTAATCTCGTCTGACTGGTCACTATCACTTATTGTTTCAATATATATGGGGCCAAAATCATCCTGTGATAACCATAAAGGGATTAGACTGACTAGCATACCATCTAAAATACTATCCTCAATAATTTTCGGACGCCTAACTAAGACTAGTGAACTCCAATCACGAGGAAATCAGGCTGGCTTCAGACCTCGTCGTAGCTGCATCGTCCATATATTCATTAGGTTTTAGAGCACAGACAATGATAGTTTTTCTTGACTTAAAAGCATTTGACTCTAGACCGAGATGTTCTTTGGCAGTGATTGTCATTGAAAGGTGTACCTCATAAGTATATAAACCTTGTGAACACTCTTTACTCGTACACTACCAGTCGAGTGAGAGCTTATGGCGAACTGTCATCTGATTTTACAACATCAAGTGGTGTCCGGCAAGGCTGTCCACTATCTCTATCTTTGTTCAACCTCACTATATACTTACTGCTGGAAATAACGCTCTCCTCGACTGAATTTTCAGGGATTCATCTCCTTCCAGGAGGTACACTTATCAACTTTGAATACACAGATGACATAGTCCTGTTTGGTGAAGACGCTGACAAAATGCAGTCATCTGTTAGCAGTGAGTAACAATGCAGAGATGTTTGGAATACCTTTCTCACCCTCTAAATGTAAATTGTTACTCCAGTACTGGCCTGTGTCAACACCTGAACTATGGCTTGGGAGTGAAGTAGTCGAACGCGCCGACAGCTTCACTTGGAAGTTTGATCAGCCCTAATGGGTTGGTGTCTGATGAGATCTCAGCACGGATTCAAAAAGTTCGTTTGGTATTTGCCAACTAACGTCACCTATGGCGAAGATGAGATATCTATCAATTATGGGACACTGTGCACCAGTTTGCTTTCTTCTACTTTACGGGTGTTAAACATGTACACTGAGAAAAGACACACATTAGTTACTAGTATTTGGCCACATTGCCTTAGATATACTGATCACATCTTCAGGGATAACAAGGTAAGTAATAGTGAGGTTAGACATGAGGTATTAGAGAATGATGGTAAGTCAGTCGATGAAGTCATGGATCTTCATCGACTCAGGTGGTTGGGCCACGTGTTACGCATGCCTGAACACCACGTCGCGCTATGCTGACTAGTGCCGGGGATGGTTGGGAGAGGGTTAGGGGCGGCCGAACCAAAACGTGGCACCAGCCCCTGAAGTCACTAACTTCTAGACTGAGCCACGTTGGTATATGCAGACTCCTTGGTTGGGGTCCGCGCGATATAGTGTACGCACCCTTCCTATTCCGTTAAACCCTGAGACCATATCCTTATAACTTTTCTCTTTTATATTAACACTACGAGGTATGGCAATTTGGGCCGACGTGCGTTGTCATCGCCACCTATTTTACAAACGACACACCCGTTTTCGACGGACTTCTCGGGAGTCTCAACAACGGTTACGCAAAGCCTATATTTTAGGACGCCGCCCTACACTTCTCTAGTACCCGTCATACTCAACGAACTACCACGGCAAACTCTAAGGACACTTACATGCCTATCGAAACTCGCACTCAGCCTAACATTGCAGACTATATAATAATTGAAAACAACGAATTCAAAAGTATCGTTTATTAGTCACTGGATATATACAAAAATGCAAACAGGCTAATCCACTTCTTCCATACCGTCGTCAACCACTTCAGCTGGCGCAACCTCTTTCTCGAGACCGTTGCTTGGGACTTCCTTTGCCTTTATCTCTTCATCGGGAATATCCAGGCACATGCAAACCATATGGTGGATGCTCTTGGAGTGCAACTTGGGATCAGGCAGTGAGAAACCTGAAGAAAGCAATGCAGTGTCAAACAATAGTTGGACGAGATCCCTTACAAGTTTCGTCGAACTACCACTCTCAAACTGTTCTTTCAATGCTTTGATCATCGGATGATATGGATTCAGCTCTAGCTGTTTCTTAGCTGCCATATAGCCCATAGTGCTGGAGTCTCGGAGTGCTTGTGCCTTCATGATCCTCTCCATGTTAGCAGACCATCCGAACTCTGAAGTTACAACGCAGCATGGGGAATTTGTAAGTCGATTCGAAATACTAACCTTTTCAACGTTCTTGCCAAGTATCTGTTGAATCTCTTTGCAAAGTGTTTCGTACGACGCTTTCAGCTCTTCGAACTGTTTTTTCTCTTCCTCACTCTCAGGTAGTTGAAGACCATCCTTAGTAACACAAACCAACTTTTTATTTTCATACTGCCGTAGGTGGGTCACTGCGTACTCATCTATCGGATCGACCATGTACAACACTTCGAATCCACGTTGAGTAAGTTTCTCAGCAAATGGTGAGTTCATCACTGCTTGCTTTGACTCACCTGTTATGTAGTAAATATCCTGTTGTTCAGGCTTCATACGTGACACATAATCCTTCAGGCTAATCATTTCATCACCAGAAGCTGAAGAATAGAAACGCAATAATTCAGACAACTTCGCTCTATTCACACTATCTTCATGGATGCCCAACTTGATACTTTTCGAGAATTGCTCATAGAACTTCTTGTAGTTTTCCTTATCTTCTGCTATCTCTTCAAACAGTTCAATACATTTCCTGACCAGGCTCTTACGGATGACCTTTAATACGTTGTTCTGCTGCAACACCTCACGACTGATGTTAAGAGGCAGATCCTCACTATCCACAACTCCGCGAACGAAACTCAAGTATTCGGGAATCATATCCTCACAGGTATCCATGATGAGCACTCTTCGCACATACAATTTAATGTTGCTCCGCTTTTTCCGCGTCCCTTCAAACATGTCAATAGGTGCGCGTTTAGGCACAAAAAGCAATGCACGGAACTCCAACTGACCTTCGACAGAAAAGTGCTTCACCGCAAGATGGTCCTCCCAATCATTAGTTAACGACTTGTAAAACTCTGCATACTCTTCTGTAGTTATATCTTCGGGATTGCGCGTCCAAAGCGGCTTAAGCTTGTTCAACTGTTCTTCCTCAATATACTTCTCCGTTACCTTCTTCTTTTTCTTCTTTTCCTTGTTCTCGTCTTCTTCGTCTTCATCTAGATCTTCGACCTTCGGCTTGTCATCAGATTCTTCAGCCTCCTTCGACTCTACTTTTTCAGATTCGTCATCAGACACCTCCTTTGTTCGCTCCTTATTTACAACTAGCTTGATAGGATAGTTGATAAAACTGGAATGCTTCTTCACTATATCTCGTACCTTCCTTTCTTCAAGATATTCTAGCTGGTCTTCTTTCAGATGTAATATCACCTTAGTGCCACGTTTCGGCATCTCACTGTCATCTGGTGCAATCGTGAAAGTTCCACCAGCGGACGACTCCCAAATGTACTGGTCGTCATCATTGTTCTTCGTCACTACTTGGACGCGGTCGGCAATGAGGTAGGCAGAATAGAAACCCACACCGAATTGACCAATCATTGATATATCTACACCATCAGCCAGAGCCTCCATAAATGCTTTAGTACCGGAAGAAGCGATCGTACCCAAATTTTTAATCAAATCTGCTTTTGTCATGCCAATACCAGTATCCAGAACGGTCAAAGTCCCAGCCTCCTTGTTAGGTATCAGCTTGATATACATTTCTTCACCGGTATCAAGAACAGATGGATCAGTCAAACTCTTATACCTCAACTTGTCCAGAGCATCACTGGCATTGGATATAAGCTCACGAAGAAATATTTCTTTGTTGGAGTAGAATGTGTTGATAATCAAGCTCATAAGCTGGGCGATCTCAGCCTGGAAGGCAAACTCCTCAGGTTGTTGTTCAGTACACATTGATTCCGGCATCGTTCAGCGTCAAAATGCAGCTAACCAGACAATGAAGTAGTGGTGAGCGCGTTGAGCTTGGATTTATAAACACGGTTTAGAATATTCGAGAAATTAATATTTGGTTTCTAAAAATAGAAACCATTGGACCAATAGGAGCAGAATGGATTTGCGTAGAATATTCTACATTGTTCCGTCACTTTTCATTGGCTCACACAATCAGGTCAACAAACTGGTAACATACCGGCTATTGTTTGTGGTAACAACCAAAAAATCAAGATGTTTGATTAGACAATTTAAGTTGTTGACGTATAAGACTAAAGGTATTAACTGAAGTATTTGCAAAGCCTCGTAATAAAGGTTCACTTAAGATTCTGATTTGTGTATTGAATACAGCAGACCAAAAACCTGGATTATCAATGAGGAATTGAAGGAGTAGCTGTAAAAAAAATCCCTAAAATCAATAGCTCTGTAAGTGTTTTACATTGGATGCTGACCACTTTAGTTTTAATGATATGTTCAAAGATCTGTGTTCTTATCATTATCATTATCTCGGAGAAGCAGCATGGTTTTAGAGCAGGTTATTCTTGTCTCACTAACTTATTAGTCGCTCGTGAAAGCTGGTGCACTCTTAAGGACCAAAAGTTACCTGTAGACGTAGCCTACATCGATATCAGCAAAGCTGTCGACAAAGTTCTTTACAACCAGCTGTCGGGATTGCAGGCAATCTATTGATGTGGATAAAAGACTTCCTAGTTGGGCGTCATCAAAGAGTACGGGTGAACTCCAAGTTATCTAGCTGGGAAACCGTACTTAGTGGAGTCCCCTAGGGTACAGTTTTGGGGCCAGTGTTGTTCCTTTTGTACATAAATGACCTCCCTCGTCTACTATCGTCATCAGTCTTGCTCTATGTTGACAACATCAAGATATGGAGAGCGATACAAAGTAAGGGTGGTAGCTTAGAACTCCAAAACGACCTGGAGAAATTATCTGAATGGTCCCAAACCTGGCAATTGCCGATAAATACTTCCAAGTATATTGTGATGCATATTGGCCACCAGGGTACAGATACATACACGATGAATAACACTGTGTTACCTATTGTCCAGGCACACAATGACTTAGGAGTCATCGTTAGTCAAGACTTGAAGACTACTGCACACTGCCGTGTAATAGCCGCCAAAGGTTTTACAACTTTATGGTCCATACGTAGGGCTTTTAGTCATCTTGACGCTACAACGTTTCTGACTTTGTATACAGTGTTCGTGCGTCCTAAACTTCATTACTACATACAAGCAGCTAGCCCCTGCCTAAAAAAGACAGTGAGATCTTGGAAAGGGTTCAGAGAACAGCAACTAAGATGATTTCCGGAATAGCAAAGCTCCCGTATAATACTGAACTGAACAAGCTAAACATATTCTCGCTGTCATATCGAAGAGTCAGAGGCGACTCGATTACAGTATTCAAATTGCTTAGTGATAAATTTGCACCTTGTATGCCCTCATTTTTCTTGTCTTCCAAAACAGGAAATTTACGAGGACACTCCATGAAAGTTTACAAGCCCAGAACGAATTACTTGTCAGCTGACTATCGACTTTCCCATCGAATCATCAACGAGTGGAATTCATTACCTCAGCACGTGGTTGAGGCTCCATCCGTCGACTCTTTCAAAAGAAATTCGGATCAACTGAGAGACCATCATTGTCACGACTAACACTGGCCATCAAGCCTCCTATCCTTTCCAAACTGAAACGTAAGTGACTTGTACTTTAGAGCTGAAAGTGGATTTGCTTGACGACTCGATTAGCAACTAAGTTAGGTGAGATGATCTCTTCTGAGACAGTAAACAAATAAAGTTGAGTAGTTTGAGCGGCCTGCAGTTATTAGTTAGTTGGTTACTGCCCGACAACAGATGAGATGTGAAATAGGTAAGGGTGACAATGCACATGTTTCGCATAGTATTCCACATTGGGATATGTGGGTTGGGGAAATGTTATAATCATTTGCTTGGTTGTTGGAAATGCCTATGTTCGATCGAGTCAGTCGATCATCACAGTGTGTCGAAGAACGGGTGGTCGGTCAGATGGATAATCCTGCATATGGAGGTGGATTTATTATAAGCTTTATCTAGTCGTCGGAG
Source organism: Schistosoma rodhaini (assembly GCA_944470415.2). NCBI lineage: Eukaryota > Metazoa > Platyhelminthes > Trematoda > Strigeidida > Schistosomatidae > Schistosoma > Schistosoma rodhaini. Next base: position 19,317,509 of record OX104036.1, on the reverse strand, counting down.
TTGTAAACCTTTGGACTTTAGAGGTGGTTAGACGCAGGGTATTAGGTAACGATGGTAAATCAGTTGATGAGGTGATAAATCTTCATCGACCGAGATGGTTGGGCCATGTGTTACGTATGCCTGAACACCGATTACCACGACGCGCTATGATGACTAGTATTGGGGACGGTTGGAAGAGAGTTAGGGGCGGCCAAACCAAAACATGGCATCAGTGTTTGAAGTCACTAACTTCTAGCCTGAGCCATGTTGGCAGATGCAGACTACCTGGTTGGGGTCCGCGTGACTATCGTAATAAATGGTTGGAGACTCTAGGTGACATGGCTCAGAATCGATCACAATGGCGTAGGTGTATACACTCTTTATCTTCCCTTAAACCTTGAGATTAAAATTGCTTCATATCTCCCTTCCTGTACTATATCCTTCTATACAATCTTTCTTTATATACTACCATCACTAAATTAATTGCTTCTATGAATCCGGTGTCCATCTTGTTGTGCTAAAGAGGTATGGCAACTTGGACCGATGCATATATGTGCCTGGTCCTACGTTGTAGCTGACTGACTGACTTAGAGGTGGTAGGTATGTGTCCATTCTTCTTGTTGATGGTCAGACTGGGTATCTTTTAATTTCGCAAAACGAGGTATGGGTTTGTTCGGAGATACCTACTTGAAGCTGAAATAGAAGTAGTGTTTGTGTATGTAACAAGTGGAATGGGAGGGACAGTGCATATGTTTATGTAGGTGAGCTTGTTTGTAAACTGGCCTAGTATTTTTACACTAGTTTCAATTCGAAATCAACTAGAGCAAGATGTTAACGGTGCAGTCATGTCGCATTCATGTAAATGGGCGTGGAGTGAGTCAACGTAGCTTCCTGTGAGAACAATCATGCTTCGAGATGAATTCGTGTCTTGTGTTAGCGCTTCTCATGAATTAGAATCGGCCTAGAATAAGAACATTCAATATTGGAGTATAGTAGCCACCAAACCATGGTTGACTAATCAATCCAGAGAGAATGACGTTAACCAGTGTTTGCGAAACATTGCTAATTTAGTTGTGGTGATATAGAACTTTGCGAATCTGAGAGGAGAGAGAGAAGTGAATTGAAACTGAAATATATTGTTAAAAGTAACCAGTGTACGGAATTATTTGTGGAGAAGAGAAGGAGGGGAGTTGGTTGGTTGTGTCCTGTAGATCTTACTGTTCTCGCTTTGTTCAAAGGTATAAATGGTAGTTAAATGTATGTGCTGGGTCAGCTCTCGAAACTGGGATTTCCTAACTTGTGTTCCACCTAGCCTAGGAGTTCAGTAGTGATTTACAACCGGGTAGTTTATGACTTCAGTTTTAGAATTGCGAGTGAGCGTAGCAACGCGCATACTAAGTGACTGGGAAATCGTATGAATCAGTCAACGATGAGAGCACAACATGGCATCACTGAACTTGAGTTTCCTTTGTAGAATACTTTCGAACCTCACTAGCTGTCCTAGTTAGCCAATGAATGAGTGGCACGACCGAAGCATTGTCTCAAGCTGTCTATGCACTTCATGGTGGTTTGAACCTGGAAGTTTCCATAACATTTCCTAGAGTGTTTCGCTCACTTTTGTTGTTCTGCTTGATTTGTTGCATGAGATAAAATATTTATATTGGAGTAGGCTGTCATCGTGATTTTATCTGATATTAGTAACCGGACTGAACCATGTTAGTTGGTCGGAGGCAGTCGACAAGGAGCCGTGAACTGATGTTCCGTGCTAGCTGGCGCTCGTCGGTAAGGTGCACCTGGAAACTTAAGGGAACAGGCATCCTGTGTGGAATACGAGCCCACGCCACTCAGTGTCACAGTTGGAGGTGTTAGCATGGAGCGATTCGGGTCTCTATCGCCTGCTATGTTTGAATCAAGCATCTGACTTGGCATACCAATTACTTTTGTCGATTGCAACGTTTCTATCCTCACGATGACAGTAGAGGTTTTCCTCTTGACATTCTATTGACTAATCAGCTGTGAGGGGACTGAGCTTTGGTTTATTTGAGTTTTATCTGTTGATTATCATAAAGTCGACCTGAAAATAAATGTATTGATATGTTGTGTTAATCCAGATGTAATCTAGCTTATCTGGTGTTTGGGTGTGAAATAAATCTCCATCTGTCGATCAGTCTTTTGACTTCTTACAGAAGTCTATCTAGTCACTTCAAAATGTAGGATATATATGAATGGTCACATATAAGACACTGAGTTGTAGATTTTCACACATGCGTGACCTCTTTGTTGGTTGTCCTGACGAGATCCGGTTTCTTAAGTAGAAACTGTCGAACGTGAGCTCAAGGGTAGTGACATTTCCTCAGCAATACACACTTAATGACATTGTCAAACCAGAATTATGGAAACGTCATGTTTAAGAGTATCAAGAAGCTTCCCTTTCATCAAGAAACATGAGAAGAATGCCAGGGAGAATATTTCAAGTAGTTAGCACCTTAAGTTAATCTTTGAAGCTGGAATCTCAAATTGAGTACTTTTTTGTTGTGGGTTGTGTGCTTTCTTTCTGTCAACCCTTTTGGCTTACAATATCAATGTCTACCACAATATATAAACACTTGCATAGTAAACTTCGTCTGGTGATAAACAACTAGTCTCTCTTCTTACTGATACTGTCACTAAATACCGATCTAGATACTTTCAAGTTTCTCATAAACTAGACGCTACTTAATTTGTCTACTTAACAAAACCCACAAAGAAAACATACGTCTGAACGTAAGAGAGAAAACAACTTTAGAGATTTATTTCAGGCTCAAATATTCGATTGGAAATAGTGTGTCAAGACTTCATAGAATATAGAGCTAATCGACAACTAGGATTCTGTAAATTCAATATCATTCTGAATAATCCCGTTACCTGTTGTAAGAACTTAGTCACTGATATAATGATAATATAAAAAGACAGTAATAAAAACTAAGTGGTTTACTGAATCACACGTTTATTCTTTACTCAACAACTTTTTTGGTTGGAGAAATGTATGAACGTAAATCTTTGAAATGCTGTGGCATGCAGTCACAGTAATCTGTAAACACCATTGCAGTCTACTGAACGTTACTTTTACCATTCAAGTTTCAGTTTCAGTTTGGAAAGGACAGGAGGCTATGTGACTTGCGCTAATCTTGGCAATGATGGTTTCTCAGTTGATTCAACTTTCGAAAGCGCCAACAGGTGGGGCTTCAGTCATGTGTTGAGGTGATGAATTCCATTAGCTGATGATTCCATGGGAAAGTCGGTAGTCAGCTGACAAGTAAGTTGTCCTAGGCTTTTGTACTTTTTTTAGATTGTCTTTGTGAATTATCTGCTTCAGAAGACAAGCAAAATAAGGGCGAGTCAGGTGCAGTGATTATCGGATGACAGTAATTAAATTGTTATTTGATTTATTTCCTTTCAATCCATTAAAAAATAACTGGAACACGTCTCCCGAAAACAGACAGCATCATAACATTGGAAACTGTAATCCGTTTAGTCCGATTGTTTTTGTTTCTGTGTGTTCCCAATGATAAGAAGTTTTTGAATACCTACAAAAGCTGTTATGACCCTAAGACATAGCTGTTTTGAAGTTCAAACTCAATGAGTTTGTCGTTGGTAAACACTCCTCTGATAGCTTGCAATGTTCAGTAGCATCTGGTCGTCTTTCCTTACCATATAGGGCCATGTGGTACAGCATAGTAGAGAAAAACAAATACAATCGAAATTTGATTCATCGTAATTTTTGCCGGTTTTCTAGCCATCCTGGAAAAGAAAAAAAGATGTGTAAGTTCATGCCGAACTACACCCGTGCGAGAGTAAAGACACAAAACAGGCGGAAAAAGGGAAATAATATACCATACATAGCGTAGAAACGATTTTCCCATAATTATTTTTTTTGGAAAGTATAGATATATATATATAAGCATATTATCAAAAATATTTCTCTTCGTTTTTTGGAGAAAAAAGTAAATATATATATGAGCATATTAAAGTGGTTTGTTTTTGTTTCTTGACACAAGAATAGAAAAAATCGAGGTGAAAGAAAATGTTGTGCTGTCTTACGTGCAGTAGTCGTCCAAGTGTTCTGCAAATCTTACTCTTCTTCCAGAACGCGTTGTCGGTTGTCAGATCCCACCGAAGTGTCGTCGTGATTGTGGATGATCGGGTGAGGTATCGTAATTGTGAGATTCGTGTCTGTCGATTGTATCGACATGATTAGGGTCTTCTAAATACACGGCAATAATGATGTTATCGTTAGTTATGTTCTTATCGATGATATAGTACTTAAATTCGCTTTGAAGGGTCCGTCGTTTGTCGTTTCGAGAGGTCGTCGAAGTCGTGATGTGTACACTATGGGGTAAGGCAGGTTGAGAGAAAATATCAGTTGATTGCGATTGAGTGGAAACCCGACCGTTGCTGCTACCTTGACGTGGTGGTCGGGCTTGCCTATCGTGATGATCCAATCGAGCTATGCTGGCTGGAACAATCGTTCCTCAAGGTCCTACCATGCCAGACAGGTCGGTTGAAGAGCGGTAAGACTAAAAGCAGCAATCCCAAGGTCCGAAGGCGAAGTCGTACTGCTGACTGTACAGAGGTGTGAAAGCAGTAAGGTGTTTCCTTCAGACAACCAGCATGACAGCGATGCTGCCTTCCCACAAGGAGAGGTGGGGTTAGAAAAGGTCGACCCTAAAAATGCACACCTCGCCTTATCCCACGGATTTCCGTCTCCGGCGGTAAGGACTTTTGAAGAACGGAGCTAACACGTCAAAAATCCCCCACAAAAAGGCCGTGCGTGACCGGCCTCAAGCAGATGTCCCTTGGGCACTGCGGTCACGCTCCCAGGTCGTTAAGACCAACACTAATCCAACTTCTTTTTCAGGTCCCTCGAGAAATACCCTTCCACGGTGTGGGCAGCCGGGAAGTGATACTAGCCCTCATACCCTTAACTGCACACGAGACCAAGTTGGTCGCTTTCAAATCCTTCCTACACCTAATAACTCTGTTATCTCCTCGACTAACCCTTCCCACGTCCTTTTATCACCTCGCACCGCTAGGGCAAACGATTCGAGTACACAGAACGTTATTCCTGGTCTCCTGAAACCACGCTCTAAACTACATATAGGAACTTTTAATGTCCGAACATTGTGCCAAATAGGACAACAGGCTTCCTTAGCTAGGACTTTAGAATCTTACACCATCGATGTGTGCTGCGTCTCCGAAACGCGCATACAAGATCCGAGTAGTGTCATTCATTTGACCGCACCTAATCAAAATGAAGTTTCATCTCGATACACGCTTCGTGTATCTGGAAGCCCTGACGCTGCTTCCCGTGGCCTCGCTGGAGTAGGTATAGCATTAAGTCCTAGGGCAGAACTAGCTCTTTTAGACTGGATCCCAGTAGACAGTCGTCTATCGGCTGTCCGACTAAACGGATCAGTAAGGATTCGAAAAGATAGGGAAACCCGTCGTTGCCTCTTCGTCGTCTCTGCCTACTCTCCCACTGACTGCAGCTCAGACGATATAAAAGATGAGTTCTACAGGAAACTTTCTGACCTTCTCCGAGAAGCTAGGCGTTCTGATGTAGTAATAGTAGCAGGTGACTTTAATGCTCAAGTAGGTAAACTAAGTGAAAGGGAAAGACACCTGGGTGGATCTTATGGTGTCATGGCGAAAAGAACAGATAATGGCGACCGTCTGTTGCAGCTGTGCTCAGATAACCGCCTATTTCTTGCAAATACTAACTTTAAGCATAAGGAAGGACATCTTTTGACATGGCGACCCCCGAATTCGTCCCAACGTTGGACCCAACTAGATCACATCGCTATCAGCCACCGATGGAGGGGCTCGATAGAAGACTGTCGCTCATTCTGGGGCACATGCTTAGATTCAGATCATGCTCTAGTGCGAGCACGTATCTGTCTGCGTCTTACTGGTCGTAGGAAAGACACTGCAGGGAAGCCTCTAAGGGTTCTACTTAATGATAGGCAAGCTAAGAATATATTTCAGGAACAACTAGAAAAACAGTTAGGCAGCCATGTAAGTTGTGTCCACCCCGAGGCAACGTGGAATGACATCCGAAAAGCTGTGGAAACAGCAGTGATATCCGCTAATAAGGTAAACCATAACGTTAGGGAGAAACAATGGATCTCGGCAGCATCTACCGCACTGATAGATGCTCCTAAACTCATCCCACCTGGCTCTGAGCATAACGAAGAGCGGAGTCAACTTAAGCGCAGGCTTATGAGAAGTCTACGTAATGATCGTGAACAGTGGTGGGTAGCGAAAGCAAGAGAGATGGAAAAGGCAGCGGCAATAGGTAACAGTAGGCAGCTATTCAGACTCGTTAAAGAAACCGGTATTAGGAACCCGAATATCAGTGAAACCATCTCAGATAAAGATGGGCATATTATTCATTCTCAATCCAGGAGGTTGGATCGATGGGCAGAACACTTTAGGGATCAGTTCAACTGGCCTTCAGCCACACTTCAGTTACCCACGATCCCCAGTCGTCCTGAATGGCAAGTTGATGTAAGTCCTCCAACCCTCTGTGAGGTTGAAAAAGCTATAGGAAATCTGAAGCGAGGGAGAGCAGCAGGCCCTGACAGGTTGACTCCTGAGATTTTTAAGGATGGTGGTCCAGTACTAGCAGTGAGATTGACTGAGGTCTTAGGTAGAATCTGGGAACTGGACGTAATTCCATCTGACTGGTCCCAATCACTGATTGTGCCAGTCTATAAGAAAGGACAAAAGTCCTCCTGTGACAATCACAGAGGGATCAGTTTGACTAATATAGTGTCCAAAATATTAGCTTCAATAATACTAGGTCGCCTAACCAAAGCTCGTGAAGAGCAGACTAGAGAAAACCAGTCTGGTCTCCGACCTAGACGTGGTTGCATAGACCAGATATTCACCCTACGTCAGGTTCTAGAACATAGACACAAATTCAGACGTCCCACAATAGTAGTATTTCTTGACCTTAAGGCGGCATTTGACTCCGTTGAACGTGAGGTTCTATGGCAATGTTTGTCACTGAAAGGAGTACCAAAGAAGTACATTAACCTCATAAAGGCTCTCTACTCGAGCACAACTGGTCGAGTTAGAGCTTATGGCGAACTGTCATCAGAATTGTTTACCTCAAGTGGTGTTCGTCAGGGCTGTCCACTCTCCCCATTCTTGTTTAACTTTGTCATTGACATACTTTTAGAGATAGCACTTTCATCAGCTAAACCTCCAGGAGTTGAACTTTTACCGGGAGGCTCACTTGTTGACTTAGAATACGCCGACGACTAGTTTTACTCGGTGAAGATGCTGACAACATGCAGAGTCTTCTGACCACTATAAGCAACTATGCAGGCATGTTCGGGATGCGATTCTCTCCCTCGAAGTGCAAAATGTTACTTCAGGATTGGGTTGCAGCGACACCTGAAATAATGATAAGGAGTGAAGTAGTTGAGCGTGTTGACTGCTTCACTTATCTTGGGAGTCTCATCAGCCCTTGTGGTCTGGTCTGTGACGAAATCTCAGCACGGATACAGAAGGCTCGTCTAGCTTTCGCCAACTTGCGTCATTTATGGCGTAGGCGAGATATCCGTCTAGCAACCAAAGGACGGGTTTACTGTGCAGCAGTTCGCTCCGTCCTACTTTATGGCAGTGAAACATGGCCGATAAGAGTAGAGGATATTCGTAGGCTACTAGTATCCCATCATAGGTGTCTTCGACGCATTGCTCGTATATCCTGGGACCACCGGGTAAATAATGCAGTTGTTAGGAAACGAGTACTAGGTAGGGATGGCAAATCGATTGATGAAGTAGTGAAACTTCATCAGTTGAGATGGCTGGGACATGTGTTACGTATGCCCAACCACCGACTGCCCCGACGTGCAATGTTTCATGGTGTAGGAGTAGGTTAGAAGAAAGCTAGGGGTGGCCAGACCAAAACGTGGCACAAATCAATGAAGTCACTGACAAGTGGACTGGGCCATGTTGGTAGGTGTAGACTACCTGGTTGGGATTCGCGAGATGACAGCAACCGATGGTTAGAGACCTTGAATGACATGGCTCAAAATCGTTTGCAATGGCGAAGATGCATCCACTCTTTGTGTTCTACCAAATTCTAATCTTCTGAATTATTTGTGTCTTTATCTTTTTCTCTTTCCAAATTTATTTCACTGTACTATACTCCTTCAATAATTTCTTCAAACCCTAATCTTTTGAATTTCTGATTATACTCCTACTACTTCTACCACTATGTGATTTGAATCGACAACTGCATCTCTGTGCTAATGTGGTATGGCAACTCGAACTGATGTACGTACGTACGAAGTTCTACGTTGTGACTGACTGATCGAGTGGAAATGGGCTTAACTGATCACATGGCATTTGTAAGCCCGCTTGTGTGGGCGTTCGGATCCATATTCATTGAGTCAGTCACTCACAATGTAGAACTTCGTACGTACGTACATCAGTTCGAGTTGCCATACCACATTAGCACTCCCCCAAATGCCCTGGTACGGCCGAGAGTGGGGAGAATCCACTCTCCCTCTCGAAATGCTCTCACATGGCCAGCGAATATATAGCCTCTGCCAGGGAAGTCCTACTCACTGCCTTCTCAGTCAGTCAGCGACAACGTAGGACCAGGCACATATATGCATCGTTCCAAGTTGCCATACCTCGTTAGCACAACAAGATCAACACCGGATTCATAGAAGTAATTAATTTAGTGGTGGTAGTATATAAAGAAAGATTGTATAGAAGGATATAGTATAGGAAGGAAAAAAAGTTATGAAGCAATTTTAATCTTAAGGTTTAAGGGAAGATAAAGAGTGTATACACCTACGCCATTGTGATCGATTCTGAGCCATGTCACCCAGAGTCTCCAACCATTGGTTACGATAGTCATGCGTACCCCCACCAAGTAGTCTGCACCTACCAACATAGCTCAGACTAGAAGTTAGTAACTTCAAGCTCTGATGCCACGTTTTTGTTTGACCGCCTCTTACTCTCTTCCAACCATCCCCTACACTAGTCAGTATGAAGCGTCGTGGTAATCGGTGTTCAGGCATACGTAACACGTGGTCCAACCACCTGAGTCGATGAAGATTTACAACCTCATCAACTGATTTACCATCACTCCCTGATACCCTGTCTGACCTCACTATTACTTACCCAGTGATCACAGCAGATGCGAGCTATATTTTCAAGGAATCTGTGGTCAAATACTAGTAACTTACGAGTATCTTCTACTCTTAATGGCCATGTTTGGCAGCCATAGAGTAAAACAGAACGAACTGCTGCGCAGTATACTCGTCCCTTAATTGATAGACTGATATCTCGTCTTCGCCATAGGTGACGTAAGTTGGCAAAAGCCAAACGAGCTTTTTGAATCCGCGCTGAGATTTCGTCAGACACCAACCCATTAGGGCTGGTCAGACCAAGATAAGTGAAGTTGTCGACGCGTTCGACTACTTCACTCCCTAACCTTAGTTCAGGTGTTGACGCAGGCCAGTCCTGGAGTAACAATTTACATTTGAATGGGGAGAAACGAATCCCAAACATCCTGGCATTATTACTGAGTTCCAACAGAAGACTCTGCATTTTGTCAGTGTCTTCACCAAACAGGACTATGTCATCTGCGTATTCTAAGTCGCTTAGTGGTCCCCCTGGTAGAAGATCAATTCCTGAAAATTCACTGCCTTCTCGTGGCAGGGGTGTCGCTTACGAAATTGCGAGGACGAAAAGCGAATGTCCGGCGCTTTAACCAGGTTGGTGGACACGGAGGGTCCACCTAGGGGAGTTGGAAAACCCTGATTCCAAACCAATGGTGCACATGGGCTCCAGTATCCTGATGAAACGAATGGCGAATGAACCTGCTGTTGGTCACCGGCTACCATGGGACTGCATCTCCTCACGATGCTCCACTGCCTTGTGGATCAGACCTTTAGGTCAAAGGCTCGGAGTGTGGCCCCCTAAGAAAACCACCTGCTTCGGTTTGGGCACCCGGGCAGTATCACAGCCCACACACAAATAAATGAATTCTATTGACGATACTATTCTCGCTCATACTAGAAGCAAGACAATTTACACTATTATTATTTACTACGTCGCTTTTTCACTCCCTTTATTCCCAAATTGTGTATCCTTCCTTTCCAACTTATGCAGTAGCTCGCTCATGGTGGAAACTCTATCCTATCTAAACGATCTCCAGTCACTGTCTGGTTGAAAGTGAATGCTTCCACCGATTACGAATACTGAAGCAGTCTTTCTGAAATCACGTACGCCGTTCAAGCTGGCTTCCTTCAACGTTCGCACACTAATGCTGATCGGACAACAGATGGGGCTGGCTATGTCTTTAGAAAGTCTTAATGTTGATGTTCGCTGTCTATCCGAGACCCGTATTCAAGACTCTAGTGAAGTACTACAAATCCGCTCTCCATCTGTCGCTTCGAAAAGCTTGTTTCACGTGCGCTTATCCAGGGACTCTGTGGCATCTTCGTCTGGTCTTGCTGGCGTTGGTGTTGCACCAAGCGCTAGAGCTGAGGCAGCACTAATCGATTGGATCCCCATTAACAGTCGGTTATTTGCTGTTAGATTAGAGAGTTCCATCAAAGTGAGAAGAAATCGGCGTGAGAAACGGTGTCTTTTCGTCATCTCCGCCTATGCTCCGACAGACTGCATCCCGGATGCAATCAAGGATGAGTTTTACCATCAATTAACAGTTCTTCCCCAGAAAGCGCGTTCGACAGATATTGTAGTATTAGCCGAAGACTTGAATGCTCAGGTCGGGCGTCTAGGCATAGAAGAGAGTCGTTTAGGTGGCCGATGGGGACTTGTTGGTCGCAGGACAGATAACGGGGACCGTTTGCTGCAACTGTGCACAGACCACAACCTGTTTGAATGAGAGTAACTCGATTAAAGGTGTCATGACCCTCGCGGGTTTGGAGTGAGGAATTGAATTTTTTTCAATAGCACTGTATTTTGATAGCTAGAGTTACTGGGGGATGTATCAAATAAGCTATTGAAGTTGTTTGGGGAGTTTATCCAGGAGGGAAGGTTGGAAGTACTTTCTGATGCGAACTGTACGGGGGAAGCGTGTTTATGTTCCGCACGTGGTTTGAAATGACTTGGGCTATATGCTTCAACAAGGGTGCCACTAGGGGCCTTATTCCAAAAACATCTGGTACAGTTTGACTGTACTGTTATTTGTAAAATAGTTTTTATGATTAAGCTCGTAGCCTCTGTTATAGCTATTTACGCTAGTGTGAGCATGAGGGGGGTCTGCTGCACGTAACTGAAAGTGGTTACACTGTTGTTATACATGGAGGCCGTTTTCATGTGATGGGTTGGTACTGAGTGATGTGGAAAGTTCTCATTCTGAGAGTAATTACAATTGTGATCCTGGGGAATGTACATATGGTGTGGGGTGAGGAACCTGTAATTACCATGCTAATTAGTGGTTTTAGGCTTTAGAGTGTGAATGGAGTGATCAGCATTCTGATGGTTTTTGTGAGTGTGCGTGTTAGAGGGTTTGCTACGCTCAAAAATACTACCCGTTGTGCAAGGTGTTGATGGCAATTACATGATTCAGCAGGTAGAACCTATTTAGTGTTGTTGAGATACCCACAGAATAGTTGGCGTCAATCTTACGTGTTTCCCTATTCGGTATTGTGGATTTTGTCTCCCCATTCTTTTTTGTCAGAGCTGAAGGGTTTCGTTGCCTCTGTGAGATGAACTTAGGTTCATTCGAGTCGTCTTGTACAGTATTTTTGGGGGAACAATTTTCAAATGAATATGTTTAGTTCGATGTGTTTCGTTACACGGCTCAAATTTTGGTACTTAACTGAGCGAACAGCCGGGATCAGAGATGCCGTCACGCTTTTTATTGACAGTTGGGGACCGTATCTTAACGAAAAGTTTCTGATCTGCAGACTCATCTATATCTACGGATGGACCTGCCGTTTGTGGTATGACATCATGCTTGTTGTCCATGCGCTTTATATCATTCACTGTGTTGCATACTATATTTAGCTGGTTTTTTACTATAACTCTATCATACGATTCTACTGCTTCACGTCTTCTTATACGACGTTGACAGGGCGTCAGGTTAGGAGTAATTTTTATGCCTTTGTATGAAATTAATGAGCTAATATTTTTGCTTGAATCAATAAATTTCTTAGCATCGTTACAACAGCTCAACTTAAACTATAGAGAGCAAGTCAATCTATCCGACTTTTTTCTAAGGCGGATGACTTGGCAGTTGCCTTTCAGCATGTGGGAAGTAGTGTAACGTTGTGTACTATATTACATCTACATAGCTTATTCTAGTTTCTGGACAAGCCAATTCACCTATAACGTTATGAGTCATATTTTGATCTTGTTAATTATTCGCTTATTGACCTTGACTATTTTTTTGTATGAGCGTATGTGGTGTATGCACACCTTGTATCTTATTCATCATATGTCTGTCATTCATTTTTGTCTGAGTATAAATATTGATTAATGCTTGCTTAAAGCGAGTTGGCTTACCAGCCATCTCCCATGCATGTCATTTTTTACTTCGCTCGCTAACATTTGCTCATGTGCTCACTGCCTTCTAGCCTACGTTATTTGTCAATAAAAATGTAGTTGCCACTTCCCTTTGTCTTCTGATATTATACACCGTTCAGATTGATATAATAACGGTTATCGAGACGATCGATTGACGAAGCACGCCACTACAAGTGTATCGCATGCTTTAAGGCAGATATCCCTTAATTTATGTGCGATCAGGGGGATTGTATACGATTGCATTGTGGGGAGATATCACACTTTTCGTCACTTCTTCAGCCAAACTCCAAAATATACTCGGTTTTAGTGAGTTGTTTAAGATTTTTATCAGTATTAATACCCTATACGTGTATGAGGGGTGCTAATTGGTTAAGTCAACCGTTAATTTAGGCTAGAGAGTTTTGTAACCGACAGATATCAGTGTTTTGTCGATCAGTATATTCGTAAGTGTGAGATAAACTGCTAGACTCCTTGGTTTTTGGATTTAGGCCTTAGTAAAGCATGCTGTCTGGTAGACCGTGTTAACTTTTTGATGCACATGGATATTTCGTCTTTTGTATCAATTAGTATTACCGTTGGCATAGTGCACAAACAAGTAGAGAGGTTGTTACACGGAGAATCAGGTAGTGATAGTGGTATTTGTGGATAAGACATAGGTTTATCATTGTCAGGCACTGAGTCATCAGTCATATGGGTTACGGACTTTGACCTTTTAGTAGGCTTGAAAGTTGGTGAGATTTCTCTTTTGCTAGCGTCACTTGCCACGATTTGGAGCTAGGTGAGTAAAGAGCGTGTCTAACTAAAATATAATATCTGAGTATACAGTTATTATTACGTATTAACCGGGTTAATACTAGGATCAGACACTAGGAGTATATAAGGTATGTCAGATATAGGGTGTTCAATTATAACACAAGAGAGTACTGATCAACGGAACATCTGTATTTCAACTAGTATAATCCAAAGATAAACGCACGTTAATGTCAAGTGCTGGAGGCTTATGTAAGATATGCAGGAAACGAAGTCCTCGATATGTATGTGCTAACTGGTAAGTAAGTAAGTAACTGGTAAGTGTCCGTCAAATTATTTTCTTGAGATAAAGTGTGACCGATATACGATATAGTCTAAAAAATAACAAGTCGGAAATTTTCTGAACCACATGGAAAAATGACTACTGCCTGCCTAATTTCCAATTTTCGAGTTCCATAACCAAACAACGAACACAGTACTCCAGAAACATACGATGACACCTACATAATCATCTGGATGCTTTTGGATCGTCACTACATGTCACAAATGGCCTTGCATATGTCAAATTTATTGAATAATCTAGATTCCCAAAATCATCCAGCCGGGTTTAACTATTTTTCTCGATGATTTGTAATTTTTTTTGATACTTCTTAACATGTATGTATTTTCACTTAGACTAGATGTATATACTTTATATGAATCATTCCCAAAGCGTTTTTGGTATGATATAGTTAATAGCTTTATACTATAACATGCTACTATGAAGAATTGGATTGTTTGCAGACAAAGCATATTGGATTCAAAAAATTATTTGACATTTCTTAGTTACAACCGCCTTTGCTACGTATTTGTAAATGACACTAGGCTAACTACAGTAACCTCTCATGAAACGTCTATATTGTAACTCGTCATGCTTTTAACTGTAGTTCCACAAGTTGTCTTGACTTCTAAGAACTTTTTTGGCCGAGCTTAACTTTAAACTTTTTTACATTCCCCACCAACCTACGTGTTATACTGGCCTGTACATGCTTTGAATTATATCCCTGTGTCTTCTAAATTTAATAATCATTCGAATCGCCCTTAACATTTTTTACTAAACCCATCATAGCTTTCACTGCTATACGTATTTGGGTTTGCGGATTGGTCGGTCATATTAGTTGCCGATTTTGGGTACTATCATACTGCACTAGTACAATAACCAAACTATCAGGTAGTTGTTGGCCAAACAAACATTAAAAATCAAAACTCCGGATCCTATTATTAAAATTAACACTACGTAGAAGAACCGAATTGTAATTTACAATATAGTCAGGCAGCTCGAATTCGTTTACGCTACAAACATTTGCTATTTCGGAAGCACCTAAAACAGTAATTCCGATTATATATATATATATGAAAAACGGTGGTAGCATGGTGCCGCGCCGCTTACAGAAGACAGTTGACATTCAATGGTCGCACCATTTCCAAAATCAGTTTTCATACATTAAACGAAGAACCAAAGGCAGCAACGGGATTACTCCATTACTGTTACACGACAATCCAAATATATTAGCTGAATCAGATTTGGTTAAGCTTTGACTTTTCAAGCTTTCAGCGAAGTCTATTTTACAGGTATTCTTAACAATGCTGGTTATAACCACATTACTGTAATCCCAGTTACAGGTCCTGTAAATGTGACTGAGGAGACTGATTTCTGATTGATCATCAGCCTCAGACCTAATAAAACACAGGTTTCCAATGGGTCACGTCCGCGATCGCTGTCATCTCTCGCAGGCGCTACCTAGCACCATTCACGATGCTATTCAACATGTTCCTTAAACTCAACTCCCTAGGGGTTGAAAAGATGCTATAATTAGCCGTGTATTGAAGTCAATTAGAAAAATATTTCTATCAATGATACATCGCTTCTATGAGTGCAGGAACACGAAGACTTTTAGGTAAGACGACTTGAAAACAACTGCGCATTGTGACGCAGCAGCTGCCAAAGGTTTTAGAGCGTTATGGTCACTTTGCTTAGCATTCAAATGTTTTGACTAGGAGATGCTTCGAATTTCATGTACCACCCTTGTAGGACTGCACCAAGAATACTGTGTCCAAACAGCCGGTTCATGTCTCGTTACGCATACTGACACACCTGGGGACATGTTTGGGGCTTCAACTGGGATGTTGGATACAAAGGACCTGCCTACCGGGGTTAGGAAACCCTGATTCCAAACCACTGGTGTGCAAGGGTTCCAGGGTACAGAGGGAATAAATGGCATATGAACCTATTGTTAGTCACCGCTCACCATAGGACTTCATCTCTTAACATTGCTTCACTGCTTTGTGGATTAGATTTCTAGGTCTAAAGCTCGTGGAGTGACCACCTAGGAAAACCACCTGCATCGGTTGGGGATACGGACAGTATTCTAGCCTTCGCACAAATCAAATGATTTGTGTGGCGCATATATATATATGGTGCCCCTTGTATCAATACTTGTGTTTAGATAAATAAAAGTCACCCGAACTCCCTTTAGATGAGCACTTAAAGCGCCTGAACCTTTCCTTCTGATCGTATCACAGTACGCAAGATGACCTTATATCGGCATTCTGTATATTCAGTGACGATTGTGGTGTTAGTATGTCCAGTCATTTTGCTCCATTCAGAAATAATCATCTCCGGGGCCGCGGTAGCAAGGTTCAAATACTATGATCTAGAAATATCAGAGTGGGGTTCCGTTATATATATAACTAGATTTAGGTCGCTAAGTCGCATCTATGTTGCGCATTTACAAATTAAATTTTTAAATATGAAATGGTAGCGTACCCCTGGGTCTTGAACACTGAAGTACCATACTTTAGATAAGTGTATTTTTAGACCCAGGATGTAATGGATGATTGCAACTATTCACGACTAGTTCAGATATTAATTCGTCATACATTCATGTGTTATTATATGTGTTTGTACATTTTACAGTTCAGTTCACTACTCAATACAACAAGTCAGATGGGAATATGATTTTTTTTGCAAATTTATTTACACGCACTATGAGAGATTATAAATGTTGTTAGGATTCTTATATTACGGTACGGTCATTAAAACAGGTAAAATTTAGCTACTTGTAAAATTCCAGTTCTTGTTCATCTTTCTTTAAACTGTTCTTGTAACCTTTCTCAAAATCTTTTGCTAGAACAACATAACGATTTTCTCGAACTGCCTGCATTCCAGCCTAAAAAGAATAAAAGGATGAAGTAAGCTTTACAATCTGTTTTAAGGAGAAACCTACTATGTTAAGGGTGAAATGAGAATATAAGTCGTAAACACATTCAATAGATGAAAAAAATCAAAACGTTGGGTTACGGCAAAAAAATTACAACATATATTGAAGATGTACTCGAAGTGAGTTACTCGATAATGCAGAAATATTACCTCTTGGCAAATAGCATTGATGTCTGCACCAGATATCTTATCTGGTCGTGCAACGTAATCTTCCAAGTCAATATCATCACTGAGATTCATTTTGCTGGTGACAGTTGAAAAAATGAGGCGTTTTTGACGACGATCTGGCATTGGGAATTCGATTTTACGATCAAGTCGACCAGGGCGCAAAAGTGCTGGGTCTAATGTATCGGCACGATTTGTAGCCATAATAACCTGAATAAAAAAAACCAACTGTTATTGCCAGGTTGACGAGTATTTTACATGGCATTCAATGACAGCTTGCATGCCTCAATTATTTAATGCCTACCTAAATAAGCATATACACGGACTTTTCAGTTGATATGATTTGATAGCTCAAAATAAAATTAAACAAAATTAGAAATTATCCATGTAATCTGATAACTTCTTAGAAGTTGGACTACCATTGGAGACATGAAAGCACTACACACCCGTTTCATCCTAATATGGGACTCCGTATTAATGCGCATACGCGACCCCCCATAGTGTACACTATTAGATCCCAGCCGAGTGGCCTATGGGGTTAAGTGTTCGCGCGCGAGACAGTAGATCCTAAACTCGATTCCTGCTGGCAGCTGAGTGGTTCCACATTAGATCAAAACGCCTGTCCAGTGCC
The DNA here is from genome assembly GCA_944470415.2 of Schistosoma rodhaini. Classification (NCBI taxonomy): domain Eukaryota; kingdom Metazoa; phylum Platyhelminthes; class Trematoda; order Strigeidida; family Schistosomatidae; genus Schistosoma; species Schistosoma rodhaini. The sequence goes on along the minus strand of OX104036.1, from coordinate 19,300,164 downwards.
TTCAAGTTATCAATAGTTGTCTAAATTTGATCGGTTCACGATTTCAATTAAATTTAACAATCTCCATAACCTATGGTGACAGTCTGAATATTATCAAAGTGAAGTTATCTGAGCATTAAATAACCAATATTTAACTGATTGATATTCATGTCTAGTGGTAAACATAACGTATGAAACTTAATTTAAAGAAACTGATTGTTACCTTTCAGAAAAACTGAAATATTGTACATAGCTCATTTTTAACAATTAAAAAGCAACTCATAAAGGAAAAACACTTTGAGAACTGCGATGATTATCGAAACCAATGGTAGACAGATGTAAAATATGAAGATTATATTTCTCCACTAATGTATGCTTGAAAAAGTCATGCACTGAGTTATTACAGTTAACACGAGATGATAGTGAAAATAGTTGTTTCTATCTATAGTGAATGCGATCCTTTTTTCGGTTCCTGGTTATCAGCACTATGGTCTTAGTGAAGTACATACATATTAGCCTAAGTGATTCTAAGAACTATTGCTGAAATGTTTTGCAAGCCAGTAAATTCCAAATCAATAAGGTTACGTCAAACGGTGTGACTATTACTTTTTTAAATAGTTACATGATTGACAATCATGATTCAAATTTATGAAGTTTTGAACAAGATGAGTCGGCGTCGTTCAAATTTGGGTCTCGTCTCTTTCGACAAACCGTTGAAGAACAGGACCGCGGATTGTTATTCAGAACAAACTTTCGAAAAAATCAAACAATTCAACAGAAGAAACTAGTGGTGTTAACAATCCACATCTTATATAAACAAGTGGGGTTGTGAATTTCTGTATTATAAAAATATACCTGTCCAGAAAACTCACCTTGACATTTACATTTTGGTCGAATCCATCCATTTGGTTCAACAGTTCTAAAAGGATACGCTGTACTTCACGGTCAGCTAGTGATAGTAATAATAGTATCGAATGGAACATAATTAGTATCTTTACCAAACAGTTGTAAATAACAAGTATCAGAATAACACCGAGAGTGTACTCGTACTTTAAGCTGTTAGAAAAGGTCGACCCTAAAAGTGCACACCTCGCCTTATCCCACGGATATCCGTCTCCGGCGGTAAGGTCCCAACAAGTACGAAGACAACACAAAAAGGTCGTGTGTGACCGACCTCAAATAGTTGTACCTTGGGCACTGCGGTCACGCTCTCAGGTCACTAAGACCACTTCCAATCCGATTTCCTTTTCAAGTAACTCTAGAAGAACCCTTCCACGATATGGGCAACCGGGGTGTGATAACCGCCCTCATATTTTTAACAGCACTCAAGATCACTGTATACCTGATCAATCTCCCTATTCAATTCCTATTATTCCTCGCACCTCGACATTCAACACTAAACTTCCTCTTTTGGCTTTCTCCTCAAGTGTCACCATGGTCAATGATTCTAGTGCGCAAAACATTGTCCCAGGTCTACTGAAACCTTGCTCCAAACAACACATTGGAGCCTTCGAATCCCCCCTATGTCAAATCGGCCGTCAGGCCTCCTTGGCTAAGACTCCAGAATCTCGTACCATTGATGTATGTTGTGTCACCGAAACACGCATACAGGATCCTAGTGTAGTCATTCACCTGACTTCACTTCGTCAAAACGGAGAGCCGACGAGATACACCATCTGTGTATTTGGCAGCCCGATGACCAGTTCTCGTGGATTGTAGGTATAGGCATAGCACTTAGTACGAGAGCAGAACAAGCACTATTAGAATGGATCCCCGTTAACAGTCGCCTGTGTGCTGTTCGGCTAAACGGCTCCGTAAGAAGTCGAAAGGATAAGGATACACCTTGTTACCTTTTCGTCATTTCTGCCTACGCTCCCACTGATTGTAACCCGAATGTAGTGAAAGACGACATTTACAAAAAGCTTTCTGAACTTCTTCAAAAAGCTAAGCGCTCAGACATAGTACTCGTAGCAAGTGACTTTAATTAGGTAGCTTAAACCAAACAAAAAGACATTTAGATGGGTATTTTAGGTTTCCGACTCAGTGAACAGATAATGGTGATTGTCTTTTGCAACTGTGCTCGGACAATCGTTTATTTTTTAGCAAAAAGGAAAGACATCGTCTGACATGGCGACCCCCTACACCAAACCAACGATGGACTTAAATGGACCACGTTGCCATCAATCATCGTTGGAGAGGCTCAATAGAAAACTGTCGCTCATTCTCGAATAGATGTTTAGACTCTTATCACGCATTAACACGAGCACTCATTTGTTTGCGCCTAACTGGACGCAGAAAAACTACACTAAGAAGACCAATTACAGTTGAACTCAGTGGCGAGAAAGCCAAAATTAAGTTCCAGGAACAACTGAGTTCACATCTGGGCAGTTCTATAAACGAGGCTGACCCAGATATGGCTTGGAAACATATACAAACAACAGTAACATCTATTGGTAATTTAAACCAAAAGGTTACAAAATACCAATGGATTTATTCTAAGTTAATCGCTCTGATGGATTCTCGTAAACTCATCCCATCAGTCTCTGAACACGATGAACAGCGAAAACAATAGATATTTAGGTTGACCAAAAATCTACGGAATGATCATGAGCAGTGGTGGGCAACGAAAGCAGAAGAAATGGAAAAGGCAGCGACTGTATGTAACACCAGACAACTCTTCAGACTAATAAAAGAAACCGGAATTAAGAAATCAATTGTAAGCGAGGCAATCTCGGAAAAAGACGAAAGTGTTATCTGCTCTCAGCCCAGACGTTTAGAACGATGGGCGGAACACTTTAGACAACAGTTTAGCTGCCCTTCATCTACTTCATTGTTACCAACCATTCTCAGTCTGAATGGAACATTGAAGTAGGTCCCCCGACTCTAGCTGAAGTTCAAAAGGCTATAGGTAATCCGAAACGAGAAAGAGCAGATGGATTAGCTTTAGAGATCTTTAAATACGGTATTCCAACTTTAGCGAATAGGTTGACTAATATTTTAGCTAAAATCTGGGAGTTGGACGTAATCCCATTTGACTGGTCACAATCTCTGATTGTCCCAATATATAAGAGGGGGTCAAAATTATCCTGCAATAACCATAGAGGGGTTAGTTTGACTAATATAACACCTAAAATATTAGTCTAAATCATTATCAGTCGTAATTTATACCTATTATGAGCGTGGAGAATAAAACCGGAAACTGGAAGACGTGAGCTGTTAACTACAGGAAGTCATTATCGCCACCAAACAGTTATATACGTGTTCTTCTGAAGGGTTATTTTCGGTATGAACAAAAAAGGGATGTACACGTTTATGCAAAGGTTTTGAGAAAGCTTACCACCAGTTTGTGCATCAAACCTTTTAGTGGCGATAGCATCGATTTCGTCGATAAATATGATTGCTGGAGCATTTTCTTTCGCCAAACGAAACACATCCCGAACCATTCGAGGACCTTCTCCCAGATACTTCTGAACAAATTCTGATCCGACCACACGAATAAAAGCAGCAGTAGTATGATGCGCGACTGCTTTGGCCAACATTGTCTTCCCACAACCTGGAGGACCATACATTAGAACACCTCTAGGTGGATCAATCCCAATTTGCTTGTATAATTCGAAATGAGTTAGAGGCAATTCAACAGCTTCTCTCACTTCCTGCTTCTGAATATCCATACCACCAATATCAGAGTAGGATACATCAGGTTTCTCATCTAAAGGTTTAAAGGAAAACAAATGAGTAGAAACATATTTCGTTTACGTTGGACAATGGGGTCAAAGTTATGAGGTCTAAATATTTGATTATTATGATTATCAAAAAAGACAAACAAATCATTAAAGCTAAATGACGATTAACCCATGTAATTAGAAACGTATAGTATGGGGAACTATTAGTCATATATCTCAGTAGCAATATGAATAATATACAATAGAAAGAATTCGATAATGCTAAGAATAAAAGTTAAGTACATGTATGAGACGGATTTCACGGATTATTTGCTAATGTGGACTTTCCTTTTGATTATTAATTTGTTATGTTATGCTACTTGACTAAGTATGTTGCATAAAAACAAGCCCTAATTTTCTGGAATATCCTGTTAATTGGCAACTAGTCTTTTATTTCTGTGAGTAAATTATCGATCTGGCGACCCAAATTATCTCAATAGGATTGAGTCATCAGGAAAATCATTTTATTCCACGTTAATATTATTTGAGGGTAGAAAGCTAAAAACAGTTAAAGTTTTTTTTGGATGTTTAGAAGACGATGCAAGGATTCCATAGAGCACAACATTGCATTTATGGATAACTAATATTCAATGGATATCAAAATGTTACCTGTTACATTTTCTGTATCTAATATGTGATGGGGTGATTATTTGGATTAAAGCATTAGTGGATAATACAAACAGGAATCTCAGGTAGGATTAAACTATACTGCCGACCTTTGAACGAATCTTAAATGACCTTGAGAAATATTAGCCAATCAGAAGACAGTTAGTACACAGTAAAAATTATACAAATTATACAAAACTCAAAAATTAGAGGGGATATTGTTCTTTTACATGACTTTAAAACTTATCAAGGTTAGATATTGGTTCAGAAGTTTTAAAATCATAATGCATCCGATACAGGAACTCATCTATTTGGCTCCATAGTAGTCGACCTCTGGAACCATGATAAGGTCTCGAAAATTCTTTTAGCCTCGACCACATAGCTTCAATGTTGTTGGCATATTGGTATGGTTTACGGTTTAGGGTTAGAGTTAAGGGTGAGACTATAATTTATGAACGATCTTTGAGCGACGCTAGAGTGACTCTGAGAGTGTCAAATAATAACTAAGACCAAATGAGGGTTATAAACCTGTGTGAAGAATTCAAATTATGATTTACAGTTCATGATTAAGGCTAGGAATTATACTTAGGGTTTTCATCACGAACTTACATCAGCTATAATGCCAAAACTCTTTTTATACAAATGAATAATTGAATTACGATCACTTCTATTGTAGACGCTAAATTATCACGTCTTTCCTAAAATCCGCTGTAAACCGATCGTACGCAAGCATCAGGTACCGAACTTAACGCCATGACCTTGAAAACCCGCGAAAGCTTCTGATTGGCTCGGCAGTACAGCTTAATCCTACCACATCGGTGGCTTAGATCACCGAGAAGAAAGGAAGTAGTGGCATACACTTTCACGTGAAACCACGATGAGGCTCTAATATATGGACGACCTTTGAGTGACACGAGTGACCTTGGGGATCGTGTACTTACTGAGGTTAAATAAAGGTTATTAACAGGCGATGAATAAGAATTCTGATTTATATTTGATAGTTAGGATTATGAATAAGGTTTGTGGTTTTTATCATGGAAGGGCATCAGCTAAAATGCTGAAACTCTATTTAGCCAAATGAGCGGATGAATGTCGCTCCAAAACCCAAGATCTTGAATCTGATTAACTCGTCCATAAATTAAAGTATCACAAAGACCACTTGTTCTACAGACATAAATTACCTGAAAAACTATCTGCAGAATTGGCATCAACAACTTACTGTCACTCTTGTGATTGATAAATACTATCAGTTGCAGCTTTTCAATGTTGATATTCTTTCCTGATCATCTTATTTAGTTAGGATACAGAATAGTGTTTCATTTAAATATTTGATTGCTGATGGACTAATTATGTCACTATCTTGCACCTATAAATATTAATAAACCCTTCTGTGTTTTGACTGGAAGTTAAATACTAGGTATAGATGATAGTCATTATACAAACACTAGTCATTAAACTCAAATATGCTAAATACTTTCCTGTTAAATTTTGATAATCGCACCAGAATTAAACTTTACAGATAAGCAGTTGTGCGAAGAATTATTTTATTTGCTTCCGTATGACTGAATAATCACTAAATTCAAAGCGAACGTATCTACAGAGTTCGGTGTGAACGGTTGAAATTGTTTCTACTGGCTCAAAACAATACTCATCTTACAAAAGCATAGAGAATGAATTAACTAACCAGCTTGGAGCATCGTGATACTACTGTCTGCTTCTGGGGGAAGGACATCAACCAAAGCATTGCTGTGTTTGTGGAGAGCGACGCTGGCACTTGGCTTCAACAGCTCGCGATCAATTGTAGATAATATCCGAACGTAGTAATTCGAACCTGATAGAAAAAAGTTTACCGAAGAGAGAAAAAATACCGGTTGTGGATCCTACAATACCGGTGCTTTGATCAACAGCTTCTAGAAACTGTCCGATAACAAGCGGGACACTTTTGATCCGCTTGACCTCTTCTTGTGCATGTAAATACTCCTTTTTCAAATTTTTCTGTTCATCTTTGATATAGTTTTCTTGTACCTGAATGAACTCAATTTGCTTTTCAAGGATCTAGTGGATACTAAGATCTAGTGTGAAGATAAGTTACCTTCAGTTTTACATAAAGATCTTCTTCGCTTAGCTGAAGAGGATCTATATGTCCAAAGTTTATTCCCGAACTTTCAATTGTCTCAAGTTCCTTGGTGGCTAGGATATATTATAAGTAAACTACCTTTGTAACTTGAGGTGCTAACCCAATCTCTTCCATCGCTTACTAATCCCTGTAACGTAAATATCCAAATTAACCGATGACCTCCACGGCTTATTTCAATTTACAAATAATTTAAACGGGTAGAAAGATGTTTTATTTAATAAACTCAATTGCCTAATAAAAAAAATCACTTTAGCCTTAGAGTATGGATTCAAGTATGTGAAGTAAGTAGGTATAACAGACTTTCTATTCAGGATTCAGAAAGAACGCGCGCTTTACGAACGGGAATTTTTGTCTAAATATTATTTGCATTTCCAAACATTCACTGTGCCCTTAATCAACAAAAGTGCCATTTTCGATCCAAACAATCTATCGTGAGCTTGACGTTCGACAGATTACTTTTCTTATTGAGTTCTACTGAAGTTAATAGTTAACTGTTGTTTTGCTTTAGGCTTGCTATTTGGTTTTTCAGTTTTTCACGTACATACTAGTTATAGTTTATCCTTACCCTTTCCCCACTCATTTTTGTCCATTTTATTCGTTTTTAGTGCACTGTGTCTTTGTTTTACGATTTTCAACAGTCCTGAAACGGGTAAACAAACAAAGACATAGTGAAGTAACGTAGATGGACCTCGACAACACCAGTATCCCTGGGACATGCATCGATGCAAGTGAGAACATATTGAAGCTCAGTACCATCATAACATAGATGGCACCTGGATGGCAAACTTGTGTCTCTCAGTAAAGACTTCCTGAATGCAACGGCGGTCCTCAAAACACTGTAGGCTGTTGGACACACGTTAACAAAGTTAAAAAGGGGCCAAGTGTCACCGTTGAAAGAGCAGAACATCCCAAGGAATTTAGTGAAATCAAATGGTGATTCAGCCGTACAGTCTACTCCTAAGACTATCCACCCAGTCAGCAAGAGACAGAAATCGGAAACGCCTTTCAACCACCAAACATCAGGGTTCTCAACCTAGGTGTACCTTAAAACATGGGGAAACGACCACGGTTCGCGGTAACTTTCTCGTAATTATGAATCTTTAAGACAGCTCTGAAATTCCACTCAGCATTCAGAAAACAATGTTTATCATTTCAAATCACACATCTCTTACACACTAATACACATACCTAGTTCAGACACTGTTAACGTTGATTGGATGACCTATTCAGTGTACAATGAAACGAAGAATCATGTACCTATTTATATTCGATAATTTTGATGTTTGATGATGATTCCTTGAAAAATCTTGGACCAGATTGCCAGGCGAAACGTTGGATTTACTACAAATTCATTCGCTGAGATTTTACAATTATATATTACTCCTATTTAATGTCTTACATCAACTCGGCGTTCAAATACTGTGAAACTATTCGCTCTAATTTAGACGAGAGGTCTTATATATTAGGAAACTCCTGTCTAGAAGTATCCCAAGTCGAAAAAGATTTAGGAGTGCTGGTTTCCTACGACTTGAAGTCGTACACTAACTGTGTCAAGAACGCCTTTCAAGCAAACTTTGCATTGGTGACGTTGAAGCGCATTTTTGCCAGTTTGACGGGAGAACGTTCCACATAATCTTCAAATGTTATATTCGTCCTCATTTAGAGTACGGAAACATAGTATTTCCTCTCCCCAAAGGGACGCCTCCAATCATTTAACCTTTACCCGTTAGAGTATAGTCGTCTTAGAGGTGACCTCATGACTTACAGTATCATTAACACTTCTGGACACCCCCTTAAACATTGAGGATACAACGGATATTCTAGTTTTACAACTAGCAACCAGTAGTATCTTCTATAATCGATCGTTCCCAGTCGAATAGAAACCAGAAGTCAGACGAGGAGAGACAGGAAAGATATATTTGATTCGTTACCAACATATCGAGAGACTTCGTTCTTAACTGGCTATTGTAACGTAGGAGCTGTGTCCCACGCCGTGTTGCAACGTGATCTGGTACGGATGCATGACCGAAAGCCTTCAGTTAAACAAGTCCACTTAAACAACGTGGTCAGCATCCAAAGTCGAACACTTAATGAGCTATTGATTTTGGGGAATTATTTACAGCTACAGATCACTCCCCCCTAGTGAGGTAGTGATGCCCCTAAGACGTGACCAGCCAGAAGTTTAAACCCAACGAGTTTGTCGTTGGTGAACACTCTTCTGATAGCTTGCTTCGTTTAGCAGCGTCTGGTCGTCTTTCCTTAAACTATGGGACCAAAATGTACAACATAGCAAATAAAGAAATATAGTACAATGAAAAATTCGGTTCCTTGCGAAATTTCGTCGTTCTTTTCCAGCCGCCCTGGAAAAGAGGAAAAATAAAACGTGTGAGTGCATGTCGAAAATACACTCGTACTTGCGTAAGGACACAAGATGAGCAGAAAAAAAAATAAACTAATACACTTACAAACAGCGTAAAAGCGATCGGAAAAAAAATGTTTTTTTGTTTTTTTTTATATATAAAAAATATTTATACGTTAAAAAAATTAAAATGTTTTGTTTTTTTAGTTTTTTTTTGTATAAATAAAAAATGAGCATATTAAAAAAAATTTTTATAATAAACTATGAAAAGGTAATTCAAGATAAAGCTTATGTCCTACGTGCAATATTCGTTAAGATGTTCTGGGAATCTTACTCGTCTTCCAGAACGCGTTGTTTTAGGTTTATCTATCGACATTGACGAAGTATCAAGTTGTGTGTCGGTTGTCGTGTAGGGTACTACGAGTGTAGTAGCCGTGTCGTACGATTGTACCGAAGGAAATTCGACGTAGCTAGGGTTTCCTTCTAAGTACGCGGCTTTGAGTCGATCGATACTGATGCTATCTTTCGTACCGTTCTTATCGACTACATATAGTACTTAGGTTTGCGTTGAAGAACTTTGAAGGATCCTTCGTATGTTGATTCGAGGGGTCGTCTATGTGAGTCTCGACGAACGAAGACGTGTGTACTATGTCGTAAGTTCGGTTGAACGAAAACATCAGTTGATTGAGGTCGAGTGTGAACAGGTTTAAGTGAACGCATAGCGTTTGTAAGCCTACTCGTGTAACAGTTTAGATCCATGTTCAATGAAGAAGCTGAATGACCCTCGAATTCTCCTGGGAGTCGGAGTGTCGTTCCGTAAACGAGTTGAGATGCCGTGTATCCAATGTCAGCTTTCACTGCATTGCGGATACCTAGCAAGACGAGTGGAAGAGCGTCTGTCCACTGTGAAACGTTTGAAGCTGAAAGAGAAGCTTTCAGTTGTCGATGAAAACGTTCTACCAACCCGTTTGCTTGTGGGTGGTAGGCGGTCGTTCGGAAGTGAGTGATTCCTAAAAGTGAGGTCAGACAACGGAAAAGTCCAGATTCGAACTGGCGTCCGCGGTCTGTAGTGATGATTGAAGGGCAGCCGAAATTTGCTACCCATCGTTCGACGAAAGCGCGTGCCACGGTTTCAGCAGTAATGTCCTTAATCGATACTGCTTCTGACCATCGAGTAAAACGGTCTACGCATGTTAGGAGATATGAGTATCCGTTCGAGTCGGGTAATTGTCCTACCAAATCTAGATGGACGTGGTCGAAACGAGCGTCAGGGGTTTTGAAAGAGCCTAAGGGACATTTGTTATGTCTTATGATCTTAGATTTCTGACAGCTTACACTGGAGCGTGCCCACTTCCTCACGTCTTTATTCATGCCAGGCCAACAAAAGCGTTCGGCTATAAGTTTGACTGTTGCACGAGCACCTGGATGAGAAAGATTATGCAACGTATTGAAGACGTTGCGGCGATAATGTTTTGGTACAATTGGAAGATCCCTACCCGTAGATGTGTCACAGAGTAAGGTTTCCTTACCTGTTTCCATCTGCTTAACATGTAGTTGAAGAGTTGTTGAGGATAACTCATGCTGAAGATCAATGTCTTCTTTTTGAAGCTGAGCGAGTTTAAGAAGGTCGATTCCTTGGAAACTGTTCAAGGAACTTATTCGAGACATAGCGTCTGCGACTACATTGTTTGCTCCAGAAATGTGTTGTATGTCTGAAGTAAACTGCGAAATGTATTCGAGTTGTCGAGACTCTCGGGGTGAGTACTTATCTGAAGATGAACTTAAGGAGAAGATAAGAGGTTTGTGATCGGTAAAAAGCGTGAATTCTCTTCCTTCGATGGAATGTTGGAAATGTCGTACAGCATAATACATAGCTAGAAGTTCCCTACCGAACAATGTGCTGTACCTAGATTCCGCGTCTAGCAACCGTCTTGAGAAAAATCCTAAGGGTTGCCAAGAGTTGTTAACCCATTGTTGTAAGACTCCTCCGATTGCTGAGTCGGATGCGTCTACGGCGATACTAATGGGCGCTTGAGTGTCCTGATGCGCAAGCAGGGTTGTCTTAGCGATATGTTCCTTAACTGTGGAGAATGCTTTACGGGCTTTGTCGTCTAAACTAATTGATTTTGCATTTCCACGAAGTTTGTCGGTTATCGGTTTCATAAGAAATGCGCATTTAGGTATGGACCGTCTACAGAAACTTACAAGTCCGTTGAAAGTTCGGAAGTGCTTGGTCGTGGTCGGTTCTGGGTAATCCAGAATGGCCACCACTTTGCTCCTAAGGGGTCGGATGCCTTGGGGATCAATAGTGTGTCCTAAGAATTCTAAGGAGTTAGTTCCGATTTGGCATTTCTGAATGTTTACAGTAATGCCATGCCTTTGGAGTCGATCGAAAACAATGTCCACATGCTGGAGATGTGATTCTCTGTTCGGACTTGCTATGAGACAGTCATCAACATACGCTTGTACGAAGTTGAGACCTCGGAAGACGTCGTCTATAAACCTTTGGAAGGTTTGAGCCGCATTTCTTAAACCAAAAGGCATTCGTAAGATTTCGTAACGACCGAAAGGAGTGATGATGGCGGTTTTAGGAATGTCGTCAGGTGCCATCGGGATTTGGTTATAAGCCTTAACCAAGTCGATTTTCGAAAAGACAGTTGTACCTTTCAAGGTAGCTGTCAAGTCGTGAATATGAGGCAACGGGTAACGATCGGGAATGGTTTTAGCATTCAGACGCCGATAATCACCAGTTGGCCGCCAACCATTGCTGTCCTTTTTAGGGACCACGTGCAGTGGAGATGACCATGGACTATTCGATGGTCGAATTATCCCTAAGTCTATCATATGCTTGAATTCGTTTTTGACTAATCAAAGTTCTTCGGGATCGAGTCGACGGGCTTTCGAAAATACAGGTGGTCCTGTAGTCAAGATGTGATGTGTAACATTGCTGGTTACACAAGGCAATTTCGATTGCGATTGGTATATCCCGGGGTATTTGTCGAGTACTGATTGGTACAAGGGGTCTATGGTGTGCTTAATCGTGACTGGGGATAACCCGCAACCAGAACAAGGAGTTACGCTAACAGATAACTTAATGTTTCCGTTTATTAACCTTCGTGAGCGTGTGTCCATGAGTAGATTGTGGTGTTGAAACAGATCGATACCAATGATTGGCATAGAGACATCTGCAACCACGAAAATCCAGTGTATGGGTTTGCTTAAACCCACGTTAAGGTAGACGTACCTTTTACCGTAAGAAGCGATCGGCTTTCCGTTTGCCGCCTGTAAACTTAAAACAGACTCGCGAAGTCTGTCGTCGGGATTTGCTGGAAGAACGCTAACTTCTGCGCCAGTGTCGACGAGGTAGCGAACTTTCGTTGTCACATCTGTGACGTATAACAGACGGCTGTGTTCGCCGGCTACGGTTGCCGTTAAAGCGTGCCGGCTGAGAAGTTTCCCGAACTGGTTTTCGTGTCACTCGATTTCGGGGTCGGATAATTGCAGGGTTTCCTGCAATTTCCGGAAGACTTACCGTACTGGTTATGATACCAGCACCAGTCGGGGTTGTCTGACTCTCGTGGTCGAGAGCCAGATCGCTTACGTGAGACACTTCTACGCGGGGTTTTTGACCCACTACGGTCATTGCGAACTCTAAGATATCGTGTAAGCGTGTGACATAGTTCGGCCATGTCAGTCGAGGTCGATTGGGGCTTTTCTTTGACGGAAAAATCCTCGGCCTTAGAAGATTTAGTGATTTCTAAGATTCGGTCGGCAGATGCAGCCAGCTCATCTATGGCGTTGTTTTGAAATGAAACGAGCACTGCCTGCATTTGATGAGTAAGTTTAGACAAGAGGAGTTGTCTGAATAGGCCATCATCGAAAGTTCGTTGGCCGCCAGCTCATCTATGGCGTTGTTTTGAAATGAGACGAGCACTGCCTGCACCTGATGAGGAAGTTTAGACAAGAAGAGTTGTCTGAATAGGCCATCATCGAAAGTTCGTTGGCCGATAACCTCTCTCATTCTTAGCAACATGTCTGTCGCCGAACCATGTTGCAAGTCGATGTTCTGGAAGAGTTGGTCTAACCGTTGTCGGTCGGTTAGGTATCCACGTTTTAGAATCGAACATTTGAGAGTTTCGTAAAGTTCGGGAACATCACTAGTAAACATACTAGGTGTTACGTACCTGTTAAACTCGCGCGGTAACGCCTTAACTACCGCGAGGAAACGTGTGCGCGAGTCCGTGATTCCGTGCATGCAAAAATCAGCTTCTGCGTAGCAGAACCAGGACTCGATATTGTCGGGCCAAAATGGCGTTAACTGAATCGAAACAGGGGGAATAGACTTTAACTTAAAACCTTGGGTGAGTGTTCCGTCATAGTAATATAGATAACGAAAAATGTCTAGTTAAAATATGTCCGGGAAAAACTCGCGAAAAAAAGTATATCACAATATATAAAAATCAAATAAAGAATAACAATGAATAATAATATTCCAAAATGGAACAGACTCACAGTTTGTGCGCTTGGTGTACCAGATCACGTTGGGCTCACCAATGAGGATACAACGAATATTCTAGTTTTACAACTAGCAACCAGTAGTATCTTCTATAATCGATCGTTCCCAGTCGAATAGAAACCAGAAGCCAGACGAGGAGAGACAGGAAAGATATATTTGATTCGTTACCAACATATCGAGAGACTTCGTTCTTAACTGGCTATTGTAACGTAGGAGCTGTGTCCCACGCCGTGTTGCAACGTGATCTGGTACGGATGCATGACCGAAAGCCTTCAGTTAAACAAGTCCACTTAAACAACGTGGTCAGCATCCAAAGTCGAACACTTAATGAGCTATTGATTTTGGGGAATTATTTACAGCTACAACATCTACCTAAACTTAGTCACAATACTAACCTGAGGGATAACACCCAGAAGCTAGAGATCCAAAATAGCAGAACGGACTGCAGACACAACTACTCCTTGAGAGTTGTCAAATGCTGGAATTCGCTACCGACTGAGCTAGTCCAGGCGACCGCAGGAATCTTTTAAGAGGAAGCTTGACGTATTCCTAAGGACCAAGTATAAAATATTATTATGATTTACAAATGTCTTTTTTTCCTCTAATATCGTTAATATGCCTAGGTTCTTGCCTGAAGGTATCGGTATCGGCCGTAAAGTTTCACTGGCCTTATAGAATACATAGCCTTGAACCTGTTTCTGATGATTGTACATCAGCTCGTGTATTAATAGAGTTGTGCCTTTCAACATATGTTTTGATCACATCTAAAATGCCATTAGTTTCCGATAAAAACCTTGTAGCGCACAAGCAGTATTGATGTGTTAACCACATGCATCAGGGATTAATGAACCTTTCCAAAGCCTAATGTGTTAGATCGGTGCAGTCTTTTTGGTACCGACCTCCAAACTCACCGCACCGTATACCACTATCCGAGGGGTACGTAGAAACTTGGAGTTGATATTTACATTTTTGCAATTTACATGTATCACACAAGGGTTACAGGTTGCACGAGAAAAATCTGCTGAGTTTTATGAGGTTTGAAAAAGAGAACGGCAGAGAAGAAAATTTTACTCAGGCGGCTTCTGTATCTAGTAACATTATACAATTCATGCCTTCAGGTAGCCATGTTGATATATTTAACATTACATAGAGCAATATTAGTAAATCAGAATAAACTAGATTTCCGAGTCCCTTAAAATATTTTAGGTTTTCTATTGAAGAACCAATAGTAGACTCTTGATCACCTAAGACTCCAGCGAATCCCAGAAAATGGCCATTCGTAAATGGAAAGTATGCCTACAGTCTATTTTGCTGTGTTGTGTTTCTAACTATGAAACACTTTATTTAACGTTTATGTCAGGACCGAGGTTACTTAATTATTTTAGAAGATGCTCAGGAGTGTTTCGGTATTTTAAGACAGCCTGTAGCTCTTCTTTGGCTACTGCCTGTCACCATCCCGGATAAAGGAGGAGGATTGGTTATGGGGTCAGCAACCCCATCCCGTGAAAAGCAATGTAGCTAAAAAACGCTAACCAGGATAAACAAATTAGGACATCTAAACTCTGCCCTGGGATTTGAAGGGAGAATTATGACGTCTCATGATGAAAGCCCAGATTCTCCAGAAGTCACGTGACCGATGCCCCTTCTAACAACCAGAACAACAATTATTATAGGTATATGGAACGCTCGGACAATGTGAAAAAGCAGGAGGATCAGTCAAACAGCAACGGGAATGAGGAGATACAAATTGACGATGCTCGGCATCAGCGAAACCCATTGGACGCAAGCTGGGCAACAAAGGCTAGATACGGGGCAGATGCTGGTTTACTCCGATCACAAAGTTGCTCTAATGTTGTCCAGAAAAGCACGAAATGTACTTGTAGGATGGGAATCTCACGGATCCAGAATTATCAAAGCGCCATTCAAAACAATGAGTGTTATCTAGTGTTATGCACCCACCACAGATAGGGACGACGACAATAAAAATCAGTTCTATGAGGAGCTGTAATCAATCACAGCAATTGTCCAGGAAAATACCTGATCATCCTGATGAGAGACCTAAACGCCAAAGTCGGAATGGACAACACCGGGTATGAGGATATCATAGGACGACATGGATTGACTGGTAGAAAGAAGCGAGAATAGTGAGGGGCATGCGAACAAATATCTATGGGTGGCACTTTACTACTCGACGAACGCAGACACGAAGATACATGCGTATCATTGCACCACACCGCTGTAAACTAACTCTATTATAATCGTACCACGAAAACATTGCAAACGGTCAACCTAAGTTAAAGGGAATTGATCTGTTTAGAAAATGCGTGTGGGATTCGAGAAAGAAAGAACAAGAAGACAGCAATTAACGACTATAGAACAAGAGCAGAGAAAGCCAAGGCAATGACAAAATATATAGTGGCAATCAAGATTGTACGAATGAACATTATTATTATTATCATTAATAGCTTTATTCAATATTATAATCTGGTACAATATAGAATTCTCAACACGAGTTATTTCGACATACGATAATACATGGAAGGCCTAGCAATGACAGAAGAATTGGGTGCAAGCGTAGAGAGTATTAGATAAACATATTGGAAAATCCAAACCTAATTTCCAACTAGGTTAGGATTGCTGAACAACTGGCTAGTGAAAGTGAAGAAACTTGCAGACCCCAGTTGAAATCAAAAGAAGATGATTGGGGTAATAACGGTTCTAAAATTCATCATATATACAAATGTACAAATCTACCTAAACAAATATTACCACCCAGTTATTCAACCAACAATTGATCCCAAAATATTCAATCTAAATTACAATGAATAGCAAACTGGTAAGAAATATATGAAAATTACCGAAAACACCAAAAAGTAACTGTTATTCTATCCTTTCTGAATAGATCAACAAAAATTCCGTTTGAGCGGCTGTTCTATAACACAAAGTGTTTCAAATTCTGGGAAAGTGCTCCAATTTACAACCAAAATGCACGATCCCAGTCAAAAATCAAACCGCACAATCAAATAGCGAACAGTCAGTATGTCAGCCGCCAGAATGATATCAATTAAAACAAATTGTATACAGTTCAGTAAGAAACATAGAAACTCAACAAAAACGATAGGAAAATCGAGAAAATTAAACGTAACAGTCGCAATTGGCACCAAAAAAGTTAACAATATGTACAAATAAAGAAACGATAAAGAAGAAATTGCAAATATATACATTGAGGGATTTTCACCATCAAAATGGATCTTACACATATGACACAGCGAACAAACTAGCGGCAAGATATGTGGTAAACCAGAGAGGGACCAGTCAAAGACAGAGAAGGCAAGCAAATTACTGAGATTAGAGAACAGAGTAATAGGTCGGTAGAACACTTTGACGACCTTTTGAATAGGCCGGCTTCACTGAACCCACTGGACATCGTAGCAGTACATACATACCTTCCTATAGATGCCATCAGATGAATCAATAGTGTGGAAGCAGTAGGGCCTGACAACATGCCAGCTGAAGCACTAAAGTCAGACATAGAAGTAACTGCAAACATGCTTGACATTCTATTCAGGAAGATTCGGGAGGAGGAACAAGTGCCGATAGACTGGAAAGAAGGACACCTCATCAAGATACCAAAGAAAAGAGATCTGTGGGAGTGTGACAACTAACTATACAGGCATTACACTGCTACCAGTACCAGGAAACGTTTTCAACAGTGTTGCTGAACCGGGTGAAAGACTCAGTAGATGCCCAACTTCGCGATCAACAGGATGGATTCCGTAAGGATCGGTTGTGCACAGTGTGGATAGGTGAACACTATGGAAACTTCTTTGACATTATGTAGTGAGTAGCTGAGAATATCAGCAACATCATACGGAATTCATACGACGGACTATACTGTAAAGTCATGCATGCAGGACAGCTGACAGATGCATTCTAAGTAAGGACCGTAATCAGACAAAGCTGCTTACTCTCCTCCTCCCTTTTCCTCCCAGCGAACGTTTGGATTATTCAGACCTCCACAACTGACGGAAAGCACAGAATAAGATGAAAGGGTTGAGTGCAACTAGACGATTCGGACTTCGCAAATGACCTGACCCTTCTAACCCATACACCAACAAATGCAAATGAAAACCATCAGTGCAACAGAAGCCTCTGCATCAGTAGGCCTCAACATGCACAAAGGAAAAAACAAGATCCTCAAATGCAACACGAAAAACACCAAGTCAGTCACACTTGATGGCGAAACTCTGGAAGATGTGGACGCATTCACGTACCTGGGTAGCATCATCTATGAACAAGGAGGATCTGATGAAGACGTAATAATTGGCAAAGCAAAGACAGTATTTCTACAGTTGAACAACATATGGAACTCAAAACAACTGTCAACCAGTATCAAAGTGAGAATTTCCATACCAACGTGGAGACAGTTCTACTGTATGGATCTGAAACTTTTAGAACTACCACAACCATCATCAAGAAATTACAAGTATTTATAAACCGTTGTCTACACAAGATACTCAACTTCCGTTGACCGGATACCATCAGCAAAAATCTACTGCAAGTGAGGGCAAAACCAGTTCGCATCTGAAGAGATTAAGAGAAGACGATGGAAGTGGATGGGACATACTTTGTTGAAATCACCAAACGGCATCACGAAGCAAGCGCTAACTTGAAATCCTGAAGGGAAACAGAAAAGAAAAAGGCTTAAGAGCTCATTGCGTCGGGAATCGGAATCAGATATGATAGGGATGAATACCTATTAGAAACAACTGTAAGGGATTCCCAAGAACATTTGCATGAAGATTGCTGATGGGCGGCCTGTTCTTCTTCTCGAGAGCTAACAAGTGTAGGTCATTAGAAGGTCGCCTCTGAGTCATGTAGACTCTAATGTGTAAGGGTTTATTGATTTGAGGCGCTCATCATACGCCTTGAATTCGAGTCCCGAAACTGATTCCGTGTCTCACCTTTAGATTCATTCCTATTTAATGCTGTTTTTCTCAATGAGAGGTACTTTACATTCTTTTCACTAATATTTGAGACGAAGAACAAGTACCAACAGACTGAAAAGAAGGACTTCTGACCAAAATACCAAAGAAAGGCGCTCTCAACAAGTGTGATTACTACAGGGGCATCACTCTTCTCCCAATACCAGGAAAATTCTTCAACAGAGTATTGTTAAACAGGATGAAGGATTCCGTGAACTTCCAACTTCGAGATCGACAAGCTGGATTTCGTAAAGATAGATCGTGTACAGACCAAATCGCAACTCTATGTATCATTGGGCAACAATCCATCGAATGGAATTCATCACTCTACACCAACTTCATTGACTACGAGAAGGCATTTGATAGCGTTGACAGGACGACACTATGGAGGCTTCTTCGACACTACGGCGTGCCTGAGAAGATAGTCAATATCATACGGAACTCCTATGATGGACTAAACTGCCAAATTGTCCACGGAGGACAACTCACCGACTCATTCGAGGTAACACCGGTCTTTACGGTGTTCGGCAAGGTTGCTTACTCTCACCCTTTCTCTTTCTCCTGGTCATCGACTGGATCATGAAGACGTCAACATCTGGAGGAAAGCACGGGATACAGTGGGCAGGCAGGATGCATCTTGACGATTTAGACTTCGCGGATGATCTGGCTCTTCTATCACAAACGCAACAACAAATGCAGGATAAAACGACCAGTGTAGCAGCAGCATCATCATCGATGAACACGGTTGTTCTGATGCAGGTGTAAAGATGCGGATCGGCAAAGCATGAGCAGCATATCTACAAATGAAGAACATCTTGAACTCAAAAAATTGTCAATCATCACTAAGATCAGAATTTTCAATACAAATGTGAAGACAGTTCTACTGTATGGGACGGAAAATTGGAGAACTACGAAAGCCATTATGTGGAAGATACAAATGTTTATTAACAATTGTCTACCCAAAATACTTCGGATTCATTGGTCAGACACTACTAGCAACAAACAACGGTGGGAGAGGACAAACCAGATTTCGGTGGAGGAAGAAATCAGGAAGAAGCGCTGGAAGTGGACAGGACACACATTGCGGAAATCACTTAACTGCGTGACAAGGTAGGCCCTCACGTGGAATCTTGAAGGCCAAAGGAGAAGAAGAAGACCAAAGAACACATTACACCGAGAAATGGAGACAGACATGAGAAGAATGAACAAAAATTGGATAGAACTAGAAAGGAAGTCTGAGGACAGAGTGAGTTGCAGAATGGTAGTCGTTGGCCCATGCTTCGTTGGGAGTAACAGGCGTAAGTAGGTTTTGCAGTGAGGGAGGAAACACTATACTTCCATACCTCAAATAGGGTCAAATAAAACGATTGAAAAAGTCTGTCTTTATCTGCGAAACATTGAAGTCGAGTCAGATAATCTTGAAGTGTCAGCCTATCGTCTTGGTTTCGAACCCTTTTGTGGATAATAAGTAGTCGTGTATACCATCGCGCGTCAGGGACTCCATAACTTTAGAAGGTATAGAGAGAAGGGCACGGGTCGGTACCTTGAGGGTTCGCAGCGCCGACCCCCTTTAAAAATTGGTGTGGTAAGAGCCAGCTCCCAACTTTACGGTACCGTGCCTCGGCTTAGCGAGTGTGAAAACATCACGCTAAGTGGTGTTGTCAAGATTGAAGCCAATCGCCTCATTATAGCAGAATGAACCATATCCGGGCCAGGAGAGGTGTCTTTGTTATGTGCTACGGTTTACGGAACACTAGGTCGCCAATTAGGTTCACTTCGAAAAGTCCTGTGCAGTTGCAGGTGACGCTTTCATCAGTGTAGTTGATGTGGGTCGATCGAAATGTCCGAGACTATTGTTCAGCCAAAAGATTAGCGGCATCATCCTCATTACTGGTCGGACCATTATGACCTAGCAGTTGGAAAACTCCAGTTTTACCTTGTCGAAGAGAAGCTGCATGACGGAATAAGCTTTTCGGATTGGAGACAAATTTATCGATAAGCTTTATCTGGTACCGAAGCCTGTCTTCTCTTATTGCCTTTGTGCATATGTTCCCTACATGTTTGTATTGCCTGTACGCACCGTTGTTATCAGTTCGTTTGTATTCTGCTCAACAGTGCCTATTGCGGTTAAGCAAACAAAGAGTTTAGTTCTTGATAATTGTAGGTTGCTTGTAGATCTTGGGGTCCATTTGAGGAACTGAATGCTCAGAAGCACATAAGATCATGTGCAGTAAGAAATCCCAAGGGGCATCCACTTCAGGTTGAAGGTGAACATCCCAATCCACCTGTTGTAGATAGTCATGTAAAGCTAACACATTCAACCGTTTGAAATTCCAGAGTCTGTTGTTGGTGGGATATCTTAGGTCAGTTGTGCTGACAAAACTGAAGGCTATGACGGCATGATCGCCTTTCCCAAGGAGAGCCAGCATTGGTAGGTTGTGAATTAGGAATTCTCCGTTCGTGAATACCCAGTCTAAGCACGACGGCGTCTGATTGTTTCTCTAGCGAGCTGCTATCTCCACACTTTCGAATAATCTCAGATCTTCAGTGAGTTTGAGGAATCAAGATTCAGTAGAGTTGTCACCTCCAATGTAGGTATGTTCCGCGAAGTTGGCTTTAGGAATATTGAAGTTTCCTAGAATCAGGATATGAGAGAATCCCAGGCGCGCAGAGCGAGTTAATTCTTCCAGCAAACGATTGTCGTACTCGATACCAGCAATGGGCTTCCTGTAGATGACTTCAACTAGACACCTCGAGGTGATAGACAGTCTTACTGAGCACCATACTGATTCATCAAGATTGAGAAGCTCTTGGTTGTGAAGTTGGTGCACCTCCAGGACTGATCGTATGTGTAATGCTACTCCACCCCCCATTCCAGTTTTGCTGTCGTTGAGAAACAAAGACATTCCAGGTACTGCTAGTTCCTGGTCCGTAAACTGAGATGATATTCATGTTTCGGATATTTCTATCAGATGAGCATCATTAGTGTTGCTAAGTTCACGTAGCTCATCCATTTTACTTGGCAAACTCGCGGCGTCCATGTATAGGCAGTTTATGCTTTCGATTTGGAACGCGTGAGCTTCTTCCTGTGTGTCTATATGAGCCTTACGTGAGTGAA
This sequence comes from Schistosoma rodhaini, assembly GCA_944470415.2. NCBI lineage: Eukaryota > Metazoa > Platyhelminthes > Trematoda > Strigeidida > Schistosomatidae > Schistosoma > Schistosoma rodhaini. The sequence continues at coordinate 19,278,742 of OX104036.1, read as the reverse complement.
CAGGTAGCCTACGTATACAAGGTTTTCTGAGTTGGTAGTACCTGTCATTTACACGTCATTTTTATGATCAAGACAGTCCACAAGTGGTATTGTCAGCTTCAGCTTGCGTTTGCGTTTGATCCTGCTGTCGTGTGGCCTGTCCGGATGCATATGGATTCCAGTTGGCAACAGACGTCTGTTGGCACGAAATGCTTCCAGAGTTGCAGCCGCCATATGGGAGGATGGGAAGGTTATCTTCAATAGCCGGGTCTAGAGTCTCCGTCTTTTTTGGCTAGTCTCGTCACCTGTTGGGTCAGTATGTTTTTGAGTTTCAGGGAATGCTTGATGAATTTCCATTCCCGAATATCAGAGTTTGCTTGAGCTGGGTCCATATTTTCCGGTACACCTTGCACAAAGATATTTCTTCCGCGGAAAAACGTCTCGTGAGATTCTTTAGGGATGTTCCGGATGAGATTTCGTTCAGTATACGGTATGTCAGGCAGCATTCTTACGTTCCCATTGAATTTCAGTAGGTGACTAGCTAGTAGGACGTTCTTTACGTCGGGAGCATTCTTGAGTGTTACACGAACTAGTCTCTAGTGACTTTCATGCTTACAGTCCTTTCCCTGAGTGAGTCTTGTGACCGTCAAAGGCTCTATTCTAGGAATTTCAAGGTTCTTGTTCAATTCTCTCCAGAGCATCCTGTCATTTTTGTCCTGCAAAGTGAGGGGAAGGTCAGGGTCATTTATGAGGTTCGTAATTATGAGAGAGTCCTCACGAACCATTATTTATTTTCCAGTTTTTCCACTGCGTCAAGTATCAATGCCTCGTTGTTTGGAGGTCGAAGCGCGTTTCCGATCCTTAGGCTGGTTGACGACCGGGCGGACACTCTTCGGGGTAGACTGCGCGGACAAGTCACCAGTTGATTTCCGTACAATGCTTGGGATGTTGAGCTTAGGCGATGACGCCTGGTCCTTTCTAACCCTGTTAACGTGTGTCCAACCACATTCAGAGTTCTTGGGAACCACTGTTTCATTCAGGGACTCTGCGCTGGGAGATCCAAATTTACTGAGGGAGTCAATTGCCATCAGCGTTAAGATGGTGCTGAGTTTCAGCATGTGATCACTAGTGCTTTTACCTGCACTATTGATGGTAGACCTGTCAATATCCCTTTCCTTATTTACACTGAGCGTTCCTGTTTTTCTACCCGTTGTATGACTGTCATTTACTAGGTTTCCAGACAACTTGTTCCTCAGACCTGTCAGTAGGGCAAGGATGTTACTCTGCATAACTACAGTATCCGTATTGCACATAACACATACCCACCTACGACCCGACTTGCTGAGTCTGCTATGGGCAGTTGCTGTTAGATCTGTGCACACTTCGTGGAACCAACCTTTACAGTTGTCGCACTGCATACCAGATATAACATCAAAACGGTAACCAGTTCTTTTGGATGCATTTTTCATGACTATTGATATAAGCTGTCTTATAAATGCAAGCAGTAAGTCTAGGACCGTTGAAAAACAGCACTCTAAAACGGAAGAAAGTGGATGAAAAAACAGGTTACGATAAGCTAATACTAGCCTTTACGTGAAAAACGAAAAAAAACTATAGTAAGCTGAGGCAAAACCACAGTTAACTATTAGGTTGGGTGATACTCAAAAAAGTAATCTACCGAACGTATAACTCAGGATAGATTCTTTAGATCAGAAATGGTACCTTTGTCGCGTAAGAACACAGCAAAAGATTGAGAAACTGAAATCACGTTGGGACTAATCTTCCCGTTCGATAAGCGCGCGAGTGCCTAAGAAGACTAGATGTTTGTGAAAAGCAATAAGAAAATATAGAGGTGGACCTTACCAGTTCCTTAGAACTTCTAAAATAATACCTTGATGGTTGTCGCTACACAAATTTGACTATAACCTTTCGGTAATACATGTACACTTTGTTTTGTTGTGTCAATTCGCTAAATGGCAGCGCTTTAGAGGTATCGGATTTTGATATATCACTGAGTGGCTGTGATCTGGTTTTGAAACTAATAACGTAAGCGGGCTAGTTTTGGTCCTTACATAAGTTAGATGTCGATAAGGTTGTTATTATATTCCGGAATTCTGTACGATAATGGATATCCACTTCAGAATTATTTCTCCAAATCTCTGGCAACAGATATATCTCCTAAGTGTCTTTGTTGGTTTTGTGTTATAATTTTAATTTGTAGTGTTTGCAGCGTTTTTAATCTGGTTACATCTTCCTTGTCTTTGCTGGCTTCTATATTTAATATCTGAGTTAATAGTTTTCAGCTCACAGCCAGCACCTCATTAACGAATAATGGGAATGTAAAAACAGTCTTAAAAATTTGGACGACTTTCAGAATAATAAAATCGGAATGTCTACTTCCCACACGTGGCGTGAACTTTGTCGGTAAATCCCCTTTTTCCCACAGGTCGTGGACACTAGGTAGCGTATCTGAACAGGGGAAATTTGTAGACAAACTAGGGTGCAGTGTCAAGTTCAGACCTTGCGCTTGGGAACTAAAATGTCTTATAGAAGTGAGGAAACACGACGATTCACTGTACTAACTTGTCGTTGATATTATTGAATGAGTAAAATCGGGATACCAACTGAATGGTGTGCTGTCAATGATTTGTCCTTAATTATTAAACTACGGCTTTTTAATTCGTTAAATCCTACGTCCCTTGTGCATTTCTTGGAGATTTTTGGAAGCGAAAAGGATAGGTATTTATTTATGTTTCTGTTTAAGTGTGCGGATCTGTATTGCAAGGCGCAACACCCGAATCAACTAGCTAAAATTCCATATCCACCATAAGTCTTATTTATTGCCTGTCACTATTGTATTTCAGGGTCTTGAGCTAACTTACACTTATATCACGCTCTAAGTTGATTGTGACTAACGGGACTTTTAGTGAGTACCCAGATGTATTATTTCTCGGTTCTAGCAGGTGTATTCGCTTCCCAAACATCATATTGAGTTAAAATATATGGCGACATTCGTCGAGGTAATAAATATTAAGAAGTCAGATTTCTCTTAATAAAAGATGAAATGGTCATTCACTCTCAATCCAGGAGGTTAGATCGATGGGCAAATCACTAAGAAACAGTTCAATTGGCTCGCAGTTACCCACTATTCCCGAACATTCCAAGTTGAAAATTAACCCGTCCCTCAACTCTTGGTAAAGTTAAAAGGCTGTAGGCAATCTGAACTAAGGGAGAAAAGCAGAACCTGGTGAATTAAACTGAAAAAAACTCGAGGGTTGTGGTCCCGTCTTAGCAGCTTAGCCGACTGGTACTGGCCAGAGTATGACAGATGAGCCTAATTCTATCTTTCTGGTCTTGATCGCTGATCGCCCCAGTTCATAAGAAAGAATGCATATCCTCTATTGATAACCGCAAAAGAATCAGTTTGACTAATTGTCTAAAATATTAGTCTCGATGATCATTCAACACCTAACCAAGGTTCGCTCTTCGCAAACCTCGGAAAATAAAACTGACTGGTTTCGAACCTGGATGTGAATGTGTATACCAAATATTTCCTCTTCACCAGGTTTTGGGGCACACATCTATCGACTTTCAACCATGGTTGAACTTCCTAACCGTAAGACGGTGTTCGGTTTTGTGGTAGTACCGAAGAAGTGCACTAATTTTGTGGTTTTTTAAACAAGCGCTACAGATAGGGCTAGAGCTTATGGTAAACTGCCAAGAAACTCATCAACTTCAATTGGTGTTCGTCATTTAAAGTGGTCAAACATTGGTGCAATGCTGCACCGAAATATTTACGCTCCATACAAGGTTTGTGTGTGTGCTGGGATACTGCTCGGGCGGTGCCCAAGCTGAAGCGCGTGGTTTACCTAGGCCGCTTCTCGAGCCTTTGACCCAGAGATCTAATCCACAATGTGGTAGAGCAACGTTAGGAAATGGAGTCCCATGATAGCCAGTGATCAACAACAGTTCATACGCCATTTGTCTGATGTCCCTGTTCTGATTTATTTTCGTCGATGTTCTAGAAGTGACACTTGCTCAAACATTTTGGGATTTAATATTGTACTAGGAGATCGACTCATCAACATGGAACACTCAGATAACAGTCCTACATGAAGACACTGAGAAAATTCAGTCTCTTGGTCCCCTTATGCAACAATAATAGCATGTCCGAAATGTCTCCTCATCTAGATGTAAAATACTACTTCAAAGCTGATCTGAATCAGCACCTAAACTAGTGATAGCGAGCAAAATAATTGAGTGTGTCGACCACTTATTTTGGAATTCTGACCAGTCATGTACGGGTTTCGGACGTGTTCAGAGAGCCTGATGGGTGTCTGCCAAACTACGTCACTTGAGGGGTGACAAGATCGTCTCCCAACCGAAGGTTGTGTATACACAGCAGTTCACGCCTATTTCGTGGCTATGAAACATGGTCCATAGAAGCAGAACACATGCCTAGGCTGAAGGTTTCCATAAATAGGTGTCTTCGAAGCATTGCTCACGTTACGTGTACCAACCGAGTGAGAAATGCTGAAGTGAGTCCTATAGTACTAGGTAAATATGGTAGATTGATTGAAGTAGAGAATCTTCGGTTGGGATGTGTAGCACGTGTGTCCAATCACCGCCTTCCTCGACGAGCAGTGTTGTTTGGTGTAGGAGTGGGTTAGAAGGCTAGTGACGACCTAACGAAGACAAAACGTCAGTCCATTAGGTAACCGACCGTCAGACAGTTTTGTGTAGGTAGAGGTAAACCGTCCAATTGGCGTCTGTGTAATAGCTCCGATCAGCGGTTGGAGACTTGTGACACGGCTAGAGATTATTCACAATGGTGCAAATGCACCCATTGTATACCTTCCTACAAATCTTGGATCCCACTATTCCCTAAAATATTTTTTGTTTGTGCCTTTTTCAAACCATATTCCCGATATTTAGTCTTTCTCACTAACAATGCTACTACATTAACTCTATATCTTCTATAATTCGTCTTGTTTGTTTCGTTTTGTGCCAATGGGTTGTGACAAAAGCACTTCCATACCAGGTTCGACGTTGATGACGTATATTTGTCAATGGTCTGATTTGGTAGTCGTGTACCACATAACACACGATGGTATTTTCTGAGTCCATTCTCAAGTCTAAATATGTTTAAATTCATTATATGGGATGAATTACTAACTACATAATTCATACGTCTAAGCCCACTTTATTCCTGTGTAAACGGTCTGTATCCCCTAACATGTAAACCAACCAACCTAACATAGACGTATGTTAATTTCAGTAAGTCTCATGGTTTGCTATTTATTTTTCAGATAGATCACTTTAGGAAGAGATCCCAGTCTGATAACCTTTTTGACCTACCCATAAGTTTAGGTGGTTTGCTTATGACATCGTGATGTAAGTACTTCATTCAAATATTGGTAGGCAAAGGCTCATAGAATGTGATTTCTGAAAACTAGGAACACTAAACAGGCATGTTTTCAATAATCTGAGGTAGGTCAAACTTATCCAACCAGACCTATCAGTTAAATGTAAAAAAGTCTCCCACCGGAACAATAAACCAAAATGGTTTTCGCCACTGTCCTTTCGAAGATAAGTCTTGAGTGAAGTAAATTGATAATGTAAGGATTTTCACAGTATGATGTGTTTGTCTCTTGGTCATTATTGGCCCGAATTCTGACCAAGGCATTCATGTAGTTTGTTGTTAATAACAGCAAGAGTAGATTACAACCAGGCTAGTTGAGTGTATTTGCTCATTTTTGTTCAACATAGGCTTGTAGGTCTTTGGAAGAACTATAGCCATCTTTATGTAACCTCCAAACTACTTATGGCCAATTGTATGTCGATCTAAACTGTCGCGCCACATCAGACTAAAGTAGGCGAAACAAAATTCTTACCTGCAAATCAATGGTTGAAATTTAACTGCTTTAACAGTTAAACTCCGCTTTATGACACCGAATCACTCAGTACATTTTTTAAAAATTTTATTTAAACACATATATTGGTACAAAAGGGCACCAGATACATATGCGCCACACAAAATAATGAAAGTAGGAAGAGAAAGGATGAAAAGATAACGCGGACTAAAATGTACAACCAGAAGACACTTTCAGTTAAGAAAGTTAGAACCACTCTTTATGTAGAAAGTAAAAGCAGGTTGCAGCAGGATCGCCACTGGCTTCTATTCTGAGCCATATCTGATAACGTCTCTAGCCACTGTGTTGCACCATCTCTCGGACCCCAACCAGGGAGTCTTGAAGGACCAACAGAAGCTAGCCCTTTGCAGCTTTCTTTCATGCCGCGACACCATGTCATACACTGACCTCCTATCCGCTTTTTCCAACCAGTCCCAGAGTCGGCAAATAATGCACGACGTGGAATTCTCTGGAATGACATTCGTAGAACATGTCCAAGCCACCGAAGTCGGTGTTTCAAGATGGTGACACCAATTGAATTATCGTCTCTGCGCCCGAACACACGATGCCGAACCTCTGCATTACTAACATGGTGTTGCCACTGTATGTCAGCAATCCTTCGGAGACAACGATGATCGAACACAGAGAGACGTCTAACATCCTCAACTCGGAGAGGCCAGAATTCACAAGCATAGAGCAAAACTTCTCTCACCGACGCGTTGTAGATCCGACCTTTTACAGCCAGACTAACATCACGAAGGCGCCAAAGATGGCCCAGATTAACATAAGCCGCTCTGGCTTTCATTATACGTGCATCAATCTCATCACTCACTCCACCACCAGCACTTATATAGCTGCCTAGATACACGAACTTCTCAACTACTTCAATCTGCTCACCATCCAGGGTGAGTGCAGGATGAGAATCCTGCCAGTCTTGTAGGAGTACTTTGCACTTGGAGGGTGCAAAGCACATGCCGTACCTGCGGACACTGATTGCCAACTGATTAAGTGTGGATTGCATGCCTTGGGCATTATCGCACAGTAAGACAATATCATCCGCATACTCGAGGTCGAGAAGTCGTTCTCCAGGCAACATATCCACACCGCCATTACTTACATCCATCAGAGCTGTTTCCAGAATGTCATCGATGGCAAAGTTGAAGAGGAATGGTGAGATCGGGCAACCCTGCCTAACCCCACTGCTCGAATGAAACAAGGGAGAAAGGTGGTTATATGCCCTCACTCTGCCTGAGGTGTTCGTATACAGGGCCTTTAAGATGTTAATAAACTTCTCAGGCACACCCTTCTTCAATAGACAATCCCAGAGAACAGTCCTGTCCAACGAATCGAAGGCAGCCCTGATATCAAGAAACACTACGATTGTTGGCCTGCGATAAGTATGACGGTGTTCTAACATTTGGCGGTGTTTGAAGATGTGATCAATGCATCCTCGACCAGAACGAAAACCAGCCTGCTCCTCTCGAGTCAATCGTTCTCAGGTTTTAAACAATCTACGAAGAATGACAGAAGCCAATAGTTTGAACGCAATCGGAAGTAGACTTATCCCCCTATAGTTGTTACAGGAACAACGTGAACCCTTTTTAAAGATAGAGACGACTACCGACTCATTCCATGATGTTGGAACACTTTCTTGCTCCCAAACCTTTGTAAACAACACCGTCAGTTCCTTAGCCAGAAAGTCACCACCATCTTTAAAAAGAGCCGGAGGTAAGTCATCTGGGCCCGGTGATTTGTAGCGCTTCAAGAGTTGGAGTTCCTTGCGGACTTCCGCCTCGTTTGGTGGATCAGTCGTCACCGGCCATGGGGAGCAGGACAAACTGGTTGATGCTGCCGGAGCAGCAGGCCAGTTGAACTGCCCTTCGAAAAATTCAGCCCATTATCCAAGACGTCGAGAGATGTTAGTGATTGGCATCCCGTCATCCTCGTAGATTGTTTCACTCACACCAGACTTCTTGCTGCCAGTGGCTCGGATGAGTTGGAAGAGCTTCCGGCAGTTACCAGATGCAGCTGCTGCTTCCATCTCATTAGCACGCTCCGACCACCAGGCTGAACAAACTTATCTGTATGAAATACGGTGCTAATTAACAAGAGACAAGTGAGATTTTCGTATATGCCAAGATTTTGTTAGTCACTAAACCACCAGGTATGGTTAAGCCTATAAGATTAGTGAAATGGTTAATGCACGATTATCTCACTCCCAATGGTCAAACTGGGCATTGATACTAGCCAGTTTTAAATTAAGTTTTTGCATATAGGAAAAAAAGACTCCAGAAATTATTACTTTGTTACTCAAGACATTTAGTATTGAACAGGACTGCTGTCTGCATATACTAAGTCGATAAGTGAACCTTCTGGTTAGAGATCATCGTATAATCTTTTATGGTCGCAGTTAATTTTCATTTTAATACATAAACAATGTAAATTATGTCTACAATACTTTGGCTGTAGACGTTAGAGTACTTTTTAATGGTGAAGTTATCCGTGTGAATTTACGCTTATTTGTGTTAAGTACAATGCTCCTTCATTCCGGTTAAGATCAAGATTAGTTTTTTCCAACATTTGGTCACATTGTTTCTTTAAATTAATGGCTATGCTCTGCCCTAACAACCGCGTAACCCATCGGAAAGTTCATATCCAAGTAAACAACATAATAGTCCGTTTCATATAATCATCAGGTTTACTGTAGACAACAAAATATTCCGGAATTTTATGCTAGTTTTTCGTGACCCTTTCCTCGAATGCTAACTAATCTATCAGCACTAAATTTCCAAACAGAATTTAAATTATGTTTACTAACTAGAATAGTTTTCATTGTTAATTTTAATGTTTTGATTCGTTCTAGATATGGGATCTTCTGAAGCTAGCACACGTCGTCGAGTAAAGTTGTACATGTTAAATGATGAACGACAATGGGACGATAAGGGCACTGGTCACGTGTCAGCCTTGTATACTGAGCAAGAGAACATGGCCCTAGTAGTAATTTCAGAAACAGATGGCTCTTATCTTCTTGAGTCAAAAATACAGCCAGATACAGCATATCAAAAGCAGCAAGAAACATTAATTGTTTGGTCAGAAGGTGAAAATATGGATTTAGCTCTGTCTTTTCAAGAGAAAGTTGGTTGTGATGATGTATGGGAAAAAATTTGTGCTGTACAGGGAAAGGATCCATCGGTAGAGATTACTCAAGAGGTTGTTGATGAGTCAGATGACGTCGATGACACGGATGGGTATACGCCTGCAATGATGCAAAGTATCCAGCCTCTTAGTCTTCCACCTTGTGAACTGAGCCGTCTTGAAGAAATTGTTGACCTAGTTAGTCAAGCTGTCGCATCACCTCCGAAACGCGAGCGATTAATAGCCTTTTTAGAGTCAACTAATTATCTCCATCAGTTAGTTGATGTCTTTCACAAAGCAGAAGATCTAGAGGATATGGAATCGTTGCATCATCTTTACGAAATAATGCGACAACTTATATTGGTCAACAAACATAGTCTCTATGAAAATTTATTCGCTGATGATATGTTGTTGGATGTAATTGGTATTTTGGAATACAATCCTTCTGGGCGCACTAAACATCGTGATTTTCTCAGAAATAAAGCTACTTTCAAAGAAGTTTTGCCTTTGCATAATACAGATTTGGTAACAAAAATACATCAAACATATCGCGTTCAGTACATACAAGACTGCTGTCTCCCACCTCCTTGTTTATTCGACGAACACGCTCTTTCCCAACTTAAAGCATTTATTTCTATAAACAAGATGGAGATTATTCGGGCTCTTCAGGAAGATGAAGAGTTTATGTGTCGACTTTTTACACGTTTGAAAGCGGCGGATACAGATCTGACTCATCGCAGAGACCTATCGCTCTTTGTAAAGGAATTTTGTAATATTTCCATCCAAACAGATCAGAAAGAAAGTTTTCTCAGTTTCTTACTTCAGCATGGAGCGCTAAGAACAGCTGAAGTACTGCTCGCAATTGCTGACCGAGATATAAAGTCAGCAGCTCTCGAAATCCTCCAGGCATTTATTGAGCACCAGCCTTCTGTTGTACGTGAATATGTCTTCAGAGAAACTGCTCCATTCCGAAAAGATGATGAATTACTCATTAATCTTATGATAAGTCAATTACTCACTGATCCAGATCCAGGTAGGTTTGTTTATAGATTAATATTCAAGACATTTTTCATAGAACTTAGTGATGCTTTCCTTTTGGGTTACATGTTGCGCATTCTTATCGATCCAGACAATATGAACAATTCCGGTGTAGTAAGTTATTTTTTTCATCACGTATATTTATGCATGTATTTAATTACGTCATCAAATTACTGTGTAGATTAAACTTTCCAATAGTCTAACCTATAAGATCTCACCTACTTTAGTTGTCATTATTTTTCTTAGGTTCATTTAACCTGAGAGTTCTATTTGGGATGCTCATATCCTGTTTGTCATTGGGTCTTGACCACTAAATTGTTCACTCATCTTAGTCATTCATTTAGTCTATACCGTTTTAATGGGATGGTTACACCAGTAATCAAGTCATATATTCGTATCTCATTTGTGCACATTGATTCAACACGAATCAGTATGTAACACCTCAGTCAAGCAAGGTACACCACTGGTCGAATTTAAGCTAGAAGTTAAGTAAATAAAAACAATCGTAGTGTTTCTTGATATCAGGGCTGCCTTCGATTCGTTGGACAGGACTGTTCTCTGGGATTGTCTATTGAAGAAGGGTGTGCCTGAGAAGTTTATTAACATCTTAAAGGCCCTGTATACGAACACCTCAGGCAGAGTGAGGGCATATAACCACCTTTCTCCCTTGTTTCATTCGAGCAGTGGGGTTAGGCAGGGTTGCCCGATCTCACCATTCCTCTTCAACTTTGCCATCGATGACATTCTGGAAACAGCTCTGATGGATGTAAGTAATGGCGGTGTGGATATGTTGCCTGGAGAACGACTTCTCGACCTCGAGTATGCGGATGATATTGTCTTACTGTGCGATAATGCCCAAGGCATGCAATCCACACTTAATCAGTTGGCAATCAGTGTCCGCAGGTACGGCATGTGCTTTGCACCCTCCAAGTGCAAAGTACTCCTACAAGACTGGCAGGATTCTCATCCTGCACTCACCCTGGATGGTGAGCAGATTGAAGTAGTTGAGAAGTTCGTGTATCTAGGCAGCTATATAAGTGCTGGTGGTGGAGTGAGTGATGAGATTGATGCACGTATAATGAAAGCCAGAGCGGCTTATGTTAATCTGGGCCATCTTTGGCGCCTTCGTGATGTTAGTCTGGCTGTAAAAGGTCGGATCTACAACGCGTCGGTGAGAGAAGTTTTGCTCTATGCTTGTGAATTCTGGCCTCTCCGAGTTGAGGATGTTAGACGTCTCTCTGTGTTCGATCATCGTTGTCTCCGAAGGATTGCTGACATACAGTGGCAACACCATGTTAGTAATGCAGAGGTTCGGCATCGTGTGTTCGGGCGCAGAGACGATAATTCAATTGGTGTCACCATCTTGAAACACCGACTTCGGTGGCTTGGACATGTTCTACGAATGTCATTCCAGAGAATTCCACGTCGTGCATTATTTGCCGACTCTGGGACTGGTTGGAAAAAGCGGATAGGAGGTCAGTGTATGACATGGTGTCGCGGCATGAAAGAAAGCTGCAAAGGGCTAGCTTCTGTTGGTCCTTCACGACTCCCTGGTTGGGGTCCGAGAGATGGTGCAACACAGTGGCTAGAGACGTTATCAGATATGGCTCAGAATAGAAGCCAGTGGCGATCCTGCTGCAACCTGCTTTTACTTTCTACATAAAGAGTGGTTCTAATCTCTTTAACTGAGAGAGCTCTTCCGGCTGTACATTTCAGTTCCCCCATCATTCCTTTCTCCTCCTATTCTTATTATTTTGTGTGGCGCATATGTATCTGGTGCCCTTTTGTACCAATATGTTTATGATAAAATAAAATAAACAGGTTAAATAAGTCGTATATCCGTGTTTAGCTGTACTTTCTATAAACGTTTAGTAAGATACTGAGTCATCTGTTAATCAAACTTTTTTCTTCATACTTAGGGTAGGGCTGATAACTTACTAGTTTAACCTCTCGGCTCCCAACAATCAATCCTCAGGTTCGAACCCCGCCCTACTTAATTGAAACTGGGCAACAGGGTGGTCTCAGTAATTCCTATATAACCGGCGTCCAATAGGTACCCAACTTCAAGCCATGTTTAGTAAAGTAAGTCAAGGTGGATCAGTTCTGGAAATATTTTTTATTCAGCACACAACAGGATGGATGACAGAGTTATTTAACACTATTACAGAAGCGCAATCTTGAGCGTGGTTGCTGTTATACTTGAAGCGATTACGAGTTCCCTAATCGGAAAACGGGACAAAGACTCTGTGACCAAAGACTAATAAGCTAGTTAGATAGGTATGATCGAATACCAGTGAACTACGAATATCTTCTACTCTTAATGACCATGTTTCACATCCATAAAGTAGAACAGAAAGAACTGCATAGTAAACTTGTCCTTCTGTTGGAAGACGGATATCTTGCCTACGTCACATGTGATGCAAGTTAGTAAAAGGCAATCGAGCCTTCCGAATCCATGCCGAAATTTCGACAGACACCAAAGCATCAGGACTGATGAGACTCTCAAGATAAGTGGAATAGTTGGACGCACCAACTACTTCACTCCTCATCATTAATTCAGGCAATGACTCAAGCTTGGATTGTTGCTTGAGGTGATCAGAAGACCGATGCATAAATGTGCCTGGTCCTAAGTTGTAGCTGACTGACTGACTGATCAGGAGACTGCATTTTATCAGCGTCCTCATTAAACAGAACTACATCATCTGCGTATTCAAAGTCAGAAAATGAATCTGGTAGATCAGTCCCTGAAATGTTGGGTGATGAAGGTGTTATCTCTAAAAACATGTCTATGACAAAGTTAAATAAAAATAGGGAAAGCAGACAACCTTGATGAGCATCAGTTGATGTAACCAATTTCGATGACAGTTTGCTATAGACTATGATTCGACCATTTGTGTTCGAAAAGTGACCTTGTATGAGGTTATTGTACTTTTTTGTCACACCTTTCAATGACAAACCGCCACAAAACCTTACGATCAACAGTCGAGCGCTGCTATGTTTGGAGAGATTACAAGATCACCTAAAATAGGCGGACGAAACAAAGGATCAGCAGCGCGACGGCAAGACAAGCTAAGCTATTCCAATGTGTCGCAGCCCTGATAACTAGAGGGAGAAGTGTATTCCACAAGCGGCCTGAAGCACGAACAAATCAAACACAACTCAAGCGTATATATATAGTATAAGAACGTCTTCGGAAAACACTACAAAATAGCGTATTAAAAGAGGGAATTAACCAATAGCATTCAAGGTTCTTCCAAGTGCGAAATACAGTCGGAAGGTAAAAATAGTCGCTTTTGGCGCAAAAATGAGAAATTCAGATTTCCAAACTAAAATTACAAAGTAAGACGTTTTCTATGTGACTTCTGGGGATCTAGCATCCCCAACAGGCGCCGCCGTTAGGTCAATGGATACAACTTCAGTCAGACGTCAAAAAGTATGTCTGTGTTCCATAATCTACCGAAGGGTGAATATTTGGTCTGAAACCAACTTGGTTTTCTCGAGCTCTAGTTGGACATTGATGTATTATTAAGGCTAATATTTTGGACACTATATTAGATAAATTGATTTTTCTGCGATTGTCACAAGAGGACTTTAGCCCTTTCTTAAAGATTGGGACGATCAGCGATTAAGAACCAGTCTGATGGGATAATGTTCAGTTCCAATACCTCATTCAATCTAACTTTTAACACTTATTTTGACAAACTGCAAATGCGAATATTCTAATATCTATTTCTATTCTATCTTAATCATGAGAGTTCTTACACTTGTTGGAAATTAACTCTCCATAGCACAACTTCGTTCAATTAAAGTATTGGATTGTCTACTCTCAGTTGTGTATAAATTTATTAATATTAATATTTTTTGATTTATTTGTAGAATAATGACGTTTCTGCGTTCATTTTGTTATTTTTTCTATTACAGCGTAGCGAAAAAACAGATTTTCTTAGTTTTTTCTATAAACGATGCATCAATACACTTGTTCGTCCATTATTTGATAATACGTCAAAAGATACACTAGAGAAAGGTAATGGAAAATTTCTCCGTTTATTATACTCTTTTTCCCTATTCTAGATGATTATCACACTGCATTGGTTTTAAACCATATAATTGAATTGCTCACATTCTGTATTGAAACTCATACATACCATATGAAGAATTACTGTTTTAATCGTGATCTTCTAAAACGTGTTCTCGTTTTATTGCTATCGTCTCATAAATTTCTTGTACTAGGTAGGTTAACTCATACTCAGCATTGATCTAATGTTTATTTTTAGCTGCTTTACGCCTTCTAAGACGTGTTGTCCATATGAAAGAAGAATTTTATAATCGTTATTTGATCAAAAACAATCTTTTTAAACCAGTTTTGAAGCTTTTCGTTTCCAACGGATATCGTTACAACTTGTTGGACTCAGCCATTATCGAACTTTTTGACTATATTCGCACTGAAGAAATAACTTCCTTAATTACCCATATAATAGAAAATTATTGGGATATTTTGAAAAATATAAATTACGTACAAACGTTTACTGATCTAAAACGGACATACGATCACAGTCATCGTTCAGTTAGGCCTGTTGTTGGAACTGTGACCCAGCAAGCGACATTAGATGTGTAAGTTTTATTTGTTTGAACTTGGTATCAGTTTGTCCACGTGATTTCTTTTTGTTATCGGTGGGACACTTGTAAAATTTCTTAAAGAAATATCCTATAACTATCAACACATATACTGTTGGGTTGAAATCATTCATTTAAAGAGGAGTATCTACTTATTTTCAAAACCCAAATAAGTCTTGATTACCGTTCAGTTGATTGGTATCGTTAACCTTCATTAATGGATAGAAAGGTAATTAGTCTGGAATGATTTGTGTAAATATATTTCTGATGTTTCTTTTATAAAATGAACTCTAATGGCTTGTGGTTCTTTTGGGTGTTATTTACAACGAAATTACCTCTATTGTAAATTTAAATCTACCTTATTTACTAATGTGCCTATCAATAAAGTATGGGATATTATTTATGATTGTTTAGAATCTGACTGAGATTTGAATTTACGATGCCTGTTAGATTCCTCCGAAGAGACCTTTTCAGACGGGAAGTGTGACAATGGGTTCACCAGTTTCTTTGATTGTAGCGAATTTATGCATGGATTCTGTTAGGGGGACATAGATTGGTCTAAAGCATGTTTCATGCATGATTGCGTTGGTGCACGCTGATTGGCTAATTCTTATCCAATCAGCGCTAGCCGATACTTGAAGAAGACTATAATCTTCATCAATCTAACAAAGGAACTAGACTCCGATGACCACAAACTAGCGTTTCTCGATTGTTTGATTGAGCGAAAATACAATAATAAGTTGGAAATAAATGTATTCAGGAAATCAACACATTCCTAGAGATACTTAGATTACGGTTCAGCTCATGCGTATTGTACGACAGTCACGGTTGTACAAAATTTTATTAAGGGAGTATTTATCTCATTACATAGAAGGAAGACCAACAGGTTGAACTGAATGGAATTTTGTCTACACTTAAGGCCAACAATTGCCACAAATGGTGTTTAAAGATTATAAAAATGAAAGAAAAAACTAAATTATAGTGCATACCGAAAGACTGGAAGTCCACTACGGTCACCCCATACCGTAGTGAAACATCGGGAGAAATTAAGAGGATTCTAAAGAAACATGGTGTAAGACTGTATTTTCGGGCTAGGGACACCATAAGATCAGCATTAGTGAAATGTAGGTATATATTTCTGAACGCGGAACAATAGAACATTGTCTATGAAGTCAGCTGTCATGATTGTAATGCAGCGTACGTGGGAGAAACTTCAAGACAATTTAATGTGAGGTTGAAGGAATACAAATAATGTTTGAAAAATGTTCCCAAATCCTCAGTTGGTTTTAAGAAACTTGAGATCAGATCGGCGATAGCGATTAAGACTGATTTCAAACCTTGTTGTGTCTGCATCGACCACATATTCACCACTCATCAGGTTTTGGGACACATGCTTGCTTATCGGCGTTCGACGGTGGTGTTCTTTCTTGACTTAAAAGCAGCATTTGACTCGGTGAACTTAGGTTCTGTGGCATCATCTGCCACTGAAAGGCGTTTTTCAGAAGTACTCAAACATTACAAGTTGAATGAGCGCTTACGGTGAACCGTCATCTGATTTCCTAACCTCATGTGGCGTCCGTCAATGCTGTCCACTATCTCTATATCTGTTTAAATTTATCATAGACCTACTGCTGGAAATGACGTTCTCGTGGACTGAATTTTCAAGAGGTCCACTTGTCGACTTAGAATAAGCAAATGACATAGTCCTGTTTGGTGAAGACGCTGACAAAATGCAGTCTTCTGAGCAACAATGCCAGGATGTTTGGGATGCGTTTCTCCTACTCTAAATGCATGTTGTCGCTTCAGGGATTGCCTGTATCAACGCCTGGACTAAGGATAGGGAGTGAAGTCGAACGCGTTGACAACTTCACTTATCTTGAATGTCTGATCAGCCCTAATGGATTGGTGTCGGACCTTATGGAAACCTGTTCGACACTATGGTGTACCTGGGAAGATCGTAAACATCACACGGAATTCATACGACGGACTATACTGTAAAGTCATGCATGGAGGACAGCTGACAGATGCATTCTAAGTAAGGACCGTAATCAGACAAAGCTGCTTACTCTCCTCCTCCCTCTTCCTCCCAGCGCACGTTTGGATTATTCAGACCTCCACAACTGACGGAAAGCACAGAATAAGATGAAAAGGTTGAGTGCAACTAGACGATTCGGACTTCGCAAATGACCTGACCCTTCTAACCCATACACCAACAAATGCAAATGAAAACCATCAGTGCAACAGAAGCCTCTGCATCAGTAGGCCTCAACATGCACAAAGGAAAAAACAAGATCCTCAAATGCAACACGAAAAACACCAAGTCAGTCACACTTGATGGCGAAACTCTGGAAGATGTGGACGCATTCACGTACCTGGGTAGCATCATCTATGAACAAGGAGGATCTGATGAAGACGTAATAATTGGCAAAGCAAAGACAGTATTTCTACAGTTGAACAACATATGGAACTCAAAACAACTGTCAACCAGTATCAAAGTGAGAATTTCCATACCAACGTGGAGACAGTTCTACTGTATGGATCTGAAACTTTTAGAACTACCACAACCATCATCAAGAAATTACAAGTATTTATAAACCGTTGTCTACACAAGATACTCAACTTCCGTTGACCGGATACCATCAGCAAAAATCTACTGCAAGTGAGGGCAAAACCAGTTCGCATCTGAAGAGATTAAGAGAAGACGATGGAAGTGGATGGGACATACTTTGTTGAAATCACCAAACGGCATCACGAAGCAAGCGCTAACTTGAAATCCTGAAGGGAAACAGAAAAGAAAAAGGCTTAAGAGCTCATTGCGTCGGGAATCGGAATCAGACATGTTATGAATGAATAGCAACTGGAAGGGATTGTCTAGGACGGAGACCGGTAGAGAATGCTGGTGAGCCGCCTATGCTCCTTCACGAGGAGTATTCATTTATTTATTTGAACACGTAAATATTGGTACAAGGGGGCAGCAGATGTATATGCGCCTTACAAAACAATGAGGATGGGAAGAGATAAAGAAGGTAAGGTGCGTATAAGAAGAAGAGGAAAAACAATAACAACCACAGATTAGTGTATGAGTTGGGGATGTTAAATCCCCAGAACTTACTTGGTAGATGATAGATAGCCGTTTGCAAAAATCCTGAAACTGAGTAGAGATGAACTGTGACCCATTGTCAGATACGATTACATCCGGTAATCGGTTACGGGCGAACATTTCCGTCAAGTGTTTCAACGTTTGGGTAGTCGTTGGTGGCGTAAGGCGAACAATTTCTGGCCACTTTAAAAAGGCGTGAATCACGACTAGATAAGTGGTTCTATTGATTGGACCGGTGAAATGTACATGTATCCTAGACCAGGGATACTCAGGCTATGGCCATGGGACCGGCTGCACTTTCGCATTGCACTTAACTCCTTGCTGACACTGAACGCATTTGTTTACTAAATCCATGATGTGCTAGTCAATAAGGGACCAATAAGCGTAGCTTCTAGGGGTGGATTTCATTCGCTTTATGCCAGGATGACCAATATGGAATTGTTTCGACACTTTTGCGGGAAGGTTCTCTGGTACAACCACTCTTTCACCCAACATCACGCAGTCGTTTACAGTGCATTGTGAATCTCGCCGCTGATACAGCTGCTTCATGTCACCATCGAACTTAATAGAAGGCCACCCGTTGGTGATATTGCTCATTGCCCTCTTGATGATGAGGTCATTCCTTGAAGCGTTTTGTATGTCTGACGCAGACACCTGCAATGCCCGTATCGCAGTTGTCAGATAACATTCTGCGTGATCTTCCACTGACAGAAATGCGATTACCATATTTTCCTCAGTCGCCGAATGATCATTAATGAGTCGTGATAAGGCATCTGCTTGACCAAATTGTTGGATGTGTCGGTATTCAATTTCGAAATCATAACCCAAGATTACCAAGGCCCATCGCTGAAGACGATTTGCAGAATGGACTGGTATGCCAGACTTTGACCCGAAAATTGCGAGAAGAGGCTTGTGATCTGTAAGAAGTGTGAATCCCCGACCGTACAAAAACTTATGGAAACGGCGCACAGCAAACACGAGTGCGAGAGCCTCCTTCTCTATCTGGCTGTACTTCTTTTCCGCAGGGATCAAAGTGCGGGATGCATGCATGACAGCCTTCTCTGATGCGAAATGACGGCACCCAAGCCATACGCTGAGGCATCTGCAGCTACGATGATCGGCATGCATGGATCGTAGTGCGTTAATAACAATTCCGAGCTGATTATGGACTTCAGTTTACAAAATGCTGTATCACACTACTTAGTCCAATTCCACGTACTGTTCTTGCTCAGTAGACCATGCTATGGGGCGCGAATGTCGTGCATTGAAAGGACGAACGCGGCATAGTAAGAGACTAGTCCCATAAAGGAACGTAGTTCAGAGATATTCGTAGGAGTAGGCATCCACTTTATAGCTCGGACATTCTCAGTATCCGGTCTGCGGCTGTCAGCATCAAAAATAAACCCCCAAATACTTTACTGACCGCAATAAAAACTAGCATTTCTCAGGACGTAACCGGAACCCGTTTTCACTAATGCGTTCCAGAACAAATATCGTCCGTTCCTGTAGTTGTTCTAACGTCGTCGCGACAATTAGAATGTCATCAAGGTAAGCAGCGACCCTCGAGATGCCGGATAGGATAGTGTCTATTAGTTGTTGGAAAATAAATGCGGCAGTCTTGACTCCGAAAGGTACACAGTTATACTGAAATAACCCACGATGAGTGTTAATAGTAAGCAGCTTCTTTGATGCCTCGTCTACTTCTACTTGCAAATAAGCATCAGCAAGATCCAGTTTTACGAAAATTTTCCCCCGTTCAGCATGGTAAACAAATCTGCAGGGACTGGTAGAGGATAGTGATATTCAAGAGCTGCAATTAGACCTGTAGAAAAATCAGCACATATTCGTATGTTGCCGTTTGCCTTCTTAATGACCACTATCGGTGCTGCCGAGACAGAGTAAGAAACGGTAGTAATAACCCCTTGTTGTTGAAGGCGGTTTAATTCTTCATCTACAGTTGATAACGTTGCTTAAGGTACAGGTCTTTTGGGACGGACGACAGGCTTAGCTCCAGGTTTCAAACGAAGCGTTGCTTTTATGGCAGAACACTATTCCAATCGATAATTCGCTGCTCTTTGATTGACGGTCTTATCACATCATAATTTAACTAGGCATCCACTCGGCCGCAAGTTATAACATTACACTAGTGTAATGATATGAATAATAATGGGTAACAGGCGTAAGTAAATGTAAGTGAGTTCGTTCTGTTTTACTTTACCGCTGAGAAGCGTGGCCATTAAGAATAGAAGATACTCATAAGTTACTAGTATTTGACCACAGATGTCCTAGAAATGTTGCTCGCATCTTCTGGGATCACTGGGTAAGTAATAGTAAGGTTAGATGTAGGGTATTAGGGAATCATGGTAAATCAATTGATGAGGTCATGAATCTTCACCGACTGAGATGGTCGAGCCACGTGTTACGTATGCCCGAACACCGATTACAACGATGCTCAGTGCTGAGTAGTGTTGGAGACGGACGGAAGAAACTTTGAGATAGCCAAACCAAAAATGTGGCATCAGTCCTTGAAGTCAGTAAGTTCTAGTCTGAACCATGTTGGTAGATGCAGACTACTTGGTTGTAGTCCGCGTGACTATCGTAACCAATGGTCGGAGGTTGTGGGTGATATGGCTCAGAATCGACCACAATGGTGTAGGTTTATATACTCTTTGTGTTCCCTTAAACTGTGAGATTAAAATTACTTTATACCCTTCTTTCAACGAACTAATTTTTTCTCCCTATATTATATCCTTATGTGCAATCATTCTTATGTGTGTTACTACCATTGAAGTAACTGCTTCTATGAATTTAATATTCATTTCGTTGTACTAATGAGGTGTTAGAACCTGAACTGATGCTTATATGTACCTGGTCCTACCTTGTAGCTGAGTGACTGTCTAAATGTGTTGGAAACAGGACACAAGATCAGTTTTGAAGGGACCAAAATACTTTGGAAAGTTTTCGGCACACATAATGAAGGATTGACAGCAGATACACTATATATGGGCTAATAAGAACAAAACACCTGCAACTCTCCCATAGCTACTGCTGGTCTCAGAGAAGGAAAAGGAACATTGTAGCTGACTGACTGACTGAAGGAAAAAGGAGGAGGATTGGTTATGGGGTCAGCAACCCCATCCTGTGAAAAGCAATGTAGCTAAAAAGACGCTAACCAGGATAAACAAATTAGGACATCTAAACTCTGCCCTGGGATTTGAAGGGAGAATTATGACGTCTCATGATGAAAGCCCAGATTCTCCAGAAGTCACGTGACCGATGCCCCTTCTAACAACCAGAACAACAATTATTATAGGTATATGGAACGCTCGGACAATGTGAAAAAGCAGGAGGATCAGTCAAACAGCAACGGGAATGAGGAGATACAAATTGACGATGCTCGGCATCAGCGAAACCCATTGGACGCAAGCTGGGCAACAAAGGTTAGATACGGGGCAGATGCTGGTTTACTCCGATCACAAAGTTGCTCTAATGTTGTCCAGAAAAGCACGAAATGTACTTGTAGGATGGGAATCTCACGGATCCAGAATTATCAAAGCGCCATTCAAAACAATGAGTGTTATCTAGTGTTATGCACCCACCACAGATAGGGACGACGACAATAAAAATCAGTTCTATGAGGAGCTGTAATCAATCACAGCAATTGTCCAGGAAAATACCTGATCATTCTGATGAGAGACTTAAACAGGTTGGTGGTAATTGAAAGGGCAAAAGTCACAACATCATCCACATGGTAAATGTTCAGTTATAAGTAATTAGACCCTTTCTCTATCCAACCGTTTTATTTCACATGCATCGTTATTCCTACTTACGTCTATCCTATCAACTTTCAACGTCTTCTACTAATCTCCTCTTCAAATTGAAACTGGTTTTACTCTTTCCTACAGTAGGTTTTTGCTTATGGTATTGAGTCAACGGACATTGAGTATCTTGTGTAGGCAATTGTTATACTGACAGAATTTAATCGGGATATTTTAGCATTACAATTATATGTTTGTGGGTTCTCAGTTTATATGCACATTGTTAGTTCACAAACAATTTCAACTTTCAATTTTTACTTATATTTTTACTCCATATAAAACCAAATTAACACCAAAGATCAACTGTTAATAACTCAAACTTGCACACACACACAATCATTCATACATCTATCTTCACGAGAAGCGTACTACGCTCATATGATTTTGAGATGGTGGAGAAGATTGTGCTAATGGTGTAGTTCAGAAGGACGATGTAAGCTCCACTACCAAACCATTCAGCTCAGAGGACCAAACTCTCAAAATCTATCTTCACATTGTGAACTTTTCACACGATCTGCACATAAGTGACTCATGTTATCACACTTACTAAAGTCAACATCTGAATATGATTGGATAAGCAGAGTAAAGATTTTATTTGATTGTTGAACATTCTATGTTTGATAGTTTTAATTTCGATTACCTTGAAAAGGTCTAGACAAGTTTGCGGGATGAAACGTTGGGGTTATTTAATTTTCAATCTCTGAGATTATTTCAAGTATAATTTGACAAAGAATGTTAAGTCTATATTGTTTTTTTATCACTTTCTCGATGCTCAATTGTTTACATGTTTTTGTTAATTTGATAATTTAAGGCTTTCTTTGACTTCTACGCGTTTCCAACGTGATGCACGTGCACTAGAGATGGAAGAAGAACAATGGTTTGATCAGGATGAAGATGAGGAAGAGGAAGAAGATGGAGATAATCTATTCCCACAACACTCGCCAACATTGCTCAATAGAACGACAAATACTTCTGCTAGTGCAAGTGAGCCTACTGTTGGAAGTGGTTTGTCAAATCTTCCTTCATATGGACTACATTCTGTAATCACTACTTCGTCAGATTTACTGGGTATTGTTACATCTTCAGATACGCAGTCTAGTTTTGTTTCTTTGTCATCCTCGGTCGCACCAAGCAATTCTAGTCTTGATTCATGTGCTACTGTTCTGCCTCATCCATCCAATTTCTCACCCAAATCTGTAATGGATAATTTAACTGACAATTTATGCATACCTTCACGTTCAGGATCTCTGTGTGATAGACTTCGTTTACGTCCTCACACTGTTCTTTTGAATGATGATAATGAGTCTTCTACAGCGCGTCTTAATTTTGGTCGTCAAACTCCAATAGCGATTCATATTAAATCATTGTGTAGAGAGAAAATAGAAACAGTAAGTGATGGATTTGAAATGAGTGGTCAATTAGGTCCATCTGTATTAGCGTCAGATACCGATTTATCGAACGCCAAAAATCCTAACCATATTAATGATAATGAATATAAAGAAAATGTAACCGGTTCAAATTCAAGTGATGCACAAAACTCATCAGTATCAAGTTCCATCATGTCTGATATCTCCCATAAAATAAAGCGAAATCATATTGATCCTGCTGTTGACAATGAGGACTGCAATTTAGTACAGGTAAAACGTTTGAAAAAATCTAAACAGTCAAGTAACAAGTCATCGTCGCAAGAATTTCACCTACACAAAGAAACAGTTATCTCTGAAAACAGCTACTCTGATAAACTTCCTCATGAAACAAATAATACAAAATCATTTGAGGTGGGTTCATTGTTTTAATTTCTCATATCTCATCTACCAACATCGCTCATTTTCATCCTAAATATACTATAAACTCTTGGTATTGTCGAATTAACTGTGGTGGACTGAGTAATAGTCAACAAACTAAATTGATTAGCTACAGTTTTGTAACAGATTTTTCTCGTTACTTTGTTTATCGAAAGGGTTGATTAATGGTCAGTCAGCTACAACGTAGGACTAGGCACACATATGCATCGGTCCAAGTTGCCATACCTCGTTAGCACAACAAGATGAACACCGGATTCATAGAAGTAGTTAATTTAGTGGTGGTAGTATGTAAAAGATATATTGTATATCAGGATATAGTATAGGAAGAAAGGACGTTATGAAGCAATTTTAATCTTAAGGTTTAAGGGAAGATAAAGAGTGTATACACCTACGCCATTGTGATTGATTCTGAGCCATGTTGATTAATAATCTTTTTACATACCTTATACTCAGTAGATGAGATTTACACAGTGAAATGACAAAGCGGCGCGGAACTAAATTAAAGCCTTACAAACGGTAATTGAGATCGATTTAATATTATTTATTTCTAACACAAAATTCTTGGATTCTAGACTTCAAGATATCTCCTACATAAAATAAAACGAAAAAACAAGAAACATTATGTGATAAACAGCAAGAGTTAGAATTATTGGAGGACTTTGGGCGCAACCAAAATATACTTTGTTTGACTCAAAGGAACATATTATTGTCTACGAAGAATACATTTAAAAAATTATCATATGATCACTGGTTTATTATGTTGGTCATTCATTTAGATTGACATAGTTTGTATAAAGTCTGGAATTCTCTTTGGGTGTTTAAACCAAGCGGGTGGTTCTTCATGGGATCATCCTCTGAACCTATGGTCTACAGTTTTGTTGTGTAGCAACCTACTAACTCAGACTCACTTGGTATTGCTTGCTTATAACTTTCCATTGTTGTTAAGGTCTGCAATTAATTAGTCTCTTGTTGACATATATGCATCCTGTACGGATTGCCTCGATATTGTCTTAAGTCACAATCTTTATAAGCAAAGATAGGTGTTAGCCAGCAGTAAAATCCAGGACGCGCGTTTCGTCCTATTTGGGACTCATCAGCTGGATGTACCTGCATCCTTGCTTATAAAGCTTGTGACTTAAGACAATATCGAGGCAATCTGCACAGGATGCATATATGCAACAAAGGGACTGATTAATTGCAGACCTTAACGACAATGGGAAGATACAAGCAAACAATACCGAGTGAATTTAAATTTCACCCGACTTCACAAACAGGTGGCTATCAGGACTCAGTAGCTAAGTGGATAACGCGATGGCGTTTGAAGCGAACTATACTGGGTTTAAATTCCGGAGTGAACAACTTTGGGGTTCAGGCACATCTAGCTGGCGAGTCCCAAATAGGACGAAACTCGCGTCCTGGACTCCACTGTTAGCCATCATCCACCTTAACGTACTGATTATTATGAATGACGATAACTTAATCATAAAATACAAATTTTCCGTTTAAACTTGTATATTATATTTACAGTTGATTGATCACTTGGTGGTGATCAATGTCGTGTGTATCAGGTCCTTCTTAGTGCAGATCGAATCCTACAGACCAAGTTGCAATGTGGCCACCAGTATAGATGACTCGACATTGCGTACACTATGTTAAGACGGTGGTTAGAGGTAGTCGACAGGAAGCCCCGGATTTAGGTTTCATGCTATTTTGCACTCGTCAGTATGGTGTAACTGTAATCTAAAGGGAACAGATGCTCCCTGGCGGATTCGATCCCGTGTCACCCAGCCTTACAGTCAGAGACGTTACCACTGGGCAACGACCGACCTCATGTAGGCCTGAGATGTATTTACAATTGATTGATCACCGGGTAGTGATCAACGTCATGTATGTCAAGTCCTCCTTAGTGCACATCAAATCCTATCGACCAAGTGGTAACGTCTCTGACTGTGAAGCTGGGTAACACGAGATCGAATCAGCCAGGGAGCTTCCGTTCCCTCGAGATTACAGGTACACCTTACTGACGAGTGGCAAATAGCACGAAACCTAAATCCGGGGCTTCCTGTCGACTTCCTCCAACCAACCCCACCATCTTATGTATATTATACTGAGGGTATGCCCCACCCTTTTGTACTTGGACATTTGTGGAATATACCGCATTTTTAATTTCCCTTGGTGTTTTAACTAGGGCTTATGATGTTTATTTATTTCTGATAAATACATGGTAAATATATGTAATTTATTTACACATCGACACCTCATAGTAAGTCTAATAAAACATGCTTATTCTATTTTGAGTTGGTGGTGTCTATCGTATATTTTTCGATTGTTTGGTGCAGTAAATGTCGTCATCCCAGCAACAACTACAAAAGAGTAACATCACATGTTCTGTTAATAAATCATTTATCATATGCTTATAGGTTATAGAAGCTGATCCATTGTCTCCTATTGGCTTAGTGGATTATTCAGATGAGGAAAGTGAGGAAGAAGAACAAATAAAAGACAAGAATGATCATAGTCAAT
Source organism: Schistosoma rodhaini (assembly GCA_944470415.2). NCBI lineage: Eukaryota > Metazoa > Platyhelminthes > Trematoda > Strigeidida > Schistosomatidae > Schistosoma > Schistosoma rodhaini. Next base: position 19,252,818 of record OX104036.1, on the reverse strand, counting down.
TTGAAAAAAATCAAACAAATAATGACGTTGATGGGTCTCATCACAACATATCGGATGTTTCATCCAGTCAAGTAGTGACAGATGTAGTTTAAAATTGTACAAAGTTGTTTAGCATCCATTCCTTACTTTTTATAAAACTGATGAGACGTCGAAATGAACCATTTCCGTGCCTTTGTCTTACAACCTACGGGATTCTTTTTTAACAAAAGTGATTTCACCAATTTTGTTAAAACCATAACCATCCAGGTTGAGATGCTTAAGACATTGGCTATGCCAATGGTTCCTCGTCATTTCTTTAATTTCCATCTTCAGTAAATGCGCCAAACTTCTAATTTTTCCTGTCTATCACCCAGTGCGCATTTTGTACATAGAAACATTGTATTGAATGACTGGGAAATTTAAAAATTACTTTATGTAGACTAATGTTTGTACAACCAATAGGCATTTGCCTTTTGTAAATGCGCTTTGTTTAATAATGTTCTTTGTAGACATCTCAAATTGTTTCAGATTTTTTTCAGACTGTCAATTGAAATGAATACATCATAACACATGTCTTAATACTTAATTGATGTATGTAATGTGAGTCTGTGTTGATATGATAAATGGTCACTCGTCTGTATTTCGCATATGCCTTTCTGGTTCCGGATGATTTCTCATGCGCCAGTTATTTGGTATACAATAAACAGTTGACTTACTCAAAAGTTTTATTTTCGGAATGGTAAAAGACTGTGATTATAGATTTGTGAGGAAGATGACTTATGGTGAAGCAATGTATTCGTTAGCTAAATTAGCCAATCTAGCCTCCATCTATTTCGTCGTCACACTGCTCCTTAAACCACATTTATGAATTTTGATTTTCCCACCTGTCCGAAATTTCGTTATCACATGATTACATTTAGAAGTACTCTAACTGCGCATATGCATGATACTTACGATCCTAGGTCCTGACGAACACCACTTGAGGTAATCAATTCTGATAACAGTTCGCCATAAGCTCTAACTCGACCAGTTGTGTTCGAGTAGAGAGCCTTTATGAGGTTAATGTACTTCTTTGGTACTCCTTTCAGTGACAAACACTGCCATAAAACCTCACGATCAACGAAATCAAATACTACTATTGTGGGACGTCTGAATGTATGTCTATGTTCTAGGACCTGACGTAGAGCGAATATCTGGTCTATACAACCACGTCCAGGTCGAAAACCAGCCTGGTTTTCTCTAGTCTGCTCTTTACGAGCTTTGATTAGGCGTCGAAGTATTATTGAAGCTAATATTTTAGACACTATATTAGTCAAACTGATTCCTCTGTAATTGTCACAAGAGGACTTTTGTCCTTTGTTTCCACATCTATGTAATTTTGCATAATATAATTTAGTTTTCCTGCTCAAGCCTTTGTTCAATGTTTACTGACCCCAACCTAATTCCTTGATATTTTGAGAAGAAATTAGGGTCGGATGAAAATTGGTTAGGCTGAAAGTAGTTGTCATGGAATGTGATAAGTCTTGCTGATTAAACTTAATATTCGGATCCTGAGCTAGTCTCGTAGCCCCCAAGCTAGAACTAGACAGCGACTTGAACACGAGAGAAAAGGCACAAAATATGCGGGAAGCACGTTACTTCAAAGGTTCCTTTATGTACAGAAAACATAGAATTTTTATATTTTAGAAGTCCTTGGATTTTCCTGAAAATTTTAGAATGCTGCTAAACATAGTAGCAGTGTATTATTCGACCAATCAGACACTATATGTGACTTATCATTTTTGCGATATTTCTAGCAAAACTTCTAAACAAACGCTGATTGGATAAAATGTTTCTTGAGCCTGTCATGTCTGATGCGAAAAATATTCAGGATCATCGCAACAGAATGCATGATTTTTGCTATGATGCGCGTTTATAGCCAGTTGAAATGCTGGTTTGTATGTTTCTGTTGTGCAGTCAAAATTGCTGACCATTTGTTTCGCACTCAAACGTATATCTCAGAAGAATAGACCTGGAAACCTATATTTTATTACTGCGGATAGTTTTCGTTGCCCATGCTAGTACATAGATATGGCATTTTAGCTAGACTTTATCCGTTAGCCGTCAATATATGTTCAGGTAATTAATGCTTTGAGAAGTGGAGCTAACTGGGGAATCTTTTTTTCGTTTCCTAGAAAATCCTATTAATCAAAGGCCCGACCGTTGCTGCTACCTTGACGTGGTGGTCGGGCTTGCCTATCGTGATGATCCAATCGAGCTATGCTGGCTGGAACAATCGTTCCTCAAGGTCCTACCATGCCAGACAGGTCGGTTGAAGAGCGGTGAGACTAAAAGCAGCAATCCCAAGGTCCGAAGGCGAAGTCGTACTGCTGACTGTACAGAGGTGTGAAAGCAGTAAGGTGTTTCCTTCAGACAACCAGCATGACAGCGATGCTGCCTTCCCACAAGGAGAAGTGGGGTTAGAAAAGGTCGACCTTAAAAATGCACACCTCGCCTTATCCCACGGATTTCCGTTTTCGGCGGTAAGGACTTTTGAAGAACGGAGCTAATGCGTCAAAAATCCCTCACAAAAAGGCCGTGCGTGACCGGCCTCAAGCAGATGCAGTTGTTAGGAAACGAGTACTAGGTAGGGATGGCAAATGGATTGATGAAGTAGTGAAACTTCATCAGTTGAGATGACTGGGACATGTGTTACGTATGCCCGACCACCGACTCCTACTACTTCTACCACTGGGATTTGAATCGACAACTGCATCTCTGTGCTAATGTGGTATGGCAACTCGAACTGATGTACGTACGTACGAAGTTCTACGTTGTGACTGACTGAGTTTTCGGATAACTAGATTTTGATTACTATAGGTAAATTGTGTCGAAATGGAAAAAGGAAACTACATACTTGTAGCTGACATACTTTTATAATATACAGTGTATTCCTATTTCATCTGTACATATTTCGTTTCGTCCAATGTCTACACATTTTAGATACTTTAAACATTACTACACTGACAAAGTACTCAAAACAACAAGCACAGATAAAAGATGGTGTTTAAACAGTAAAAATTATAATCTAATAAACTGTACAAACGTTTCTTTCAATAGAAAACAACCTTATTATCAATTAAATGAGTAATAAGTAAAAACAAAATTTTCAATATTTTTCTCGATCTAGTTGAATGCGTCCTCTATACCCAGGAAAAGTTGGATTGCACATGATTGATCGTTCATAAATTTGTGTTCGTAATATTTCAGCTCGTTTCTAGAACGAAATAGAAGAGTTTTCAGAAAATCAAATCATAGAAATTGCGTTAAAATATTCTAGGATATGCTACTACACAATATGGCCTCTAACGATGAATTCTTAATATCTGTTAAGGTATCTCACTTTTTTATAAGTAGTCAATAAGAACAGGAGAAATAGCCAGTTATAAAGTGGTCATGAAAGTGCGATGATCACTAACATAGTATTTACCTCACTTGATAAAAAATTCCAGCAAATTATACAGAATACTGACCTGACTATTCGTACTGCTCCGTGGTGTTGTATATCTTCACAGAATTTTCGAGAAAACCACTTATTAACTTCTACTACTCAATACAAGGTAGACTGTTTACAATTTGAAAGATTGAGTGTTCGTGAATGTCTAGAATAAGAATAAGTTACATGCAGAGGATTCGTCATTACTCTCGGTTTTTCGCGTACAAACGAATGAGACGTTAATTAATGAATAGTGACGGGTTCCACTCAACTGATTGCTCCACGATAATCCGTAGTATCGCAATTCGGTCTGTACACGACCAATCTATACGAAATCCAGCCTGTTGATATCGAAGTCGGGCGTCGACTGCGTCTTTCATCCGATTCAGCAACACTATTAAGAACTTGTTATGACTTGTAAGTTGAACGTTTTATTCGGATAACCCCAGGCTAGCACTATTCAGCGACTTGGAAGACCAGAGAGAAGACACGAGTATCAGAGAAGCACTTTACTACAAGGTTCAATTATGTACAGAAAAACAGGGGTTTTATAGTAGCTAAAAGACCTTGAGATCCCATAGTAACAGTATGTTAACAGCCAATCAGGACCTTGTTATTTTAGTAGCATAGCTTCTAACTAATCGCTGATTGGTTGGTCTCTTTATGAGACTCTGGAGGCTCTGATAGAGTTTATTGTAAGCCGATCTAACACCTCCCTTTTTTTGAAGATTCGAAAATTAGATTCTGATTTTTTTTAAAAACTATCTGTAAGTTGAAATTCTCCAACATTTCCTCCCCCACGAAATAATGTTGGATCTTCATATCTCCAAAATACAATAAGTATGACATATTTCTCGTATTGAACGCAGAATCTACTAGAAATGAATAGATGATGATGAACGATATTTGATTTTAGGTTATCGGAATTCAGCTTTTCTGAAATATCTCCATCAAATTCATTAAAATATTCACTAGAGGATATTAGATAACTAGGAGAATCGGCATCTAATAAATTCGCATTAGATTTTTGATCACCATCTGATTCGACCGACTTAGTTTTCTCATCTTTATACGAAATTTCATCAGAATTATGGGCATCATTACGCGAACCCATATTATAGGCTTCTGTCTACCCATGATTTCGAATCACATTTGGCGCAATTTGGTTAACTGTACTGTTCCAGTTATTTTCTGAACATGCGTTCTTCCAGTTTTCTTGGCCAACATCACGCAAACTGTAGTTCTGTTCTGACTTAAGTTTGTCTTCAGATATGGGCGGACTTAATGGTGTTTCATTTGATTCTGGACTCCTGGGGTTGTCTGCGGAACCTTCTTTTTCTTGCTCATCTGACACTGTCACAGTTTCATGTGCATTAGGCAAGATATTGTCTTGCTCTGAACCGGCCAACTTACCAATTTTGCATTTTCCGTCAGATATAAAGAGAATTGGGTAGAGTCCGCTCTCCCTCTCGAAATGCTCCCACATGGCCACGCGTATGTAGCCCCTGGTAGGGAAGTGCAACTCGCAGCCTTCTCGTGGCGGGGGTGTTGTTCCCGAAAGTGAGAGGACGAAAAGCGAATGTCTGGCGCTTTAACCGGGTTGGTGGGCACGGAAAGTCCACCTAGCTAGTGTACGATTACACAAGACTGCAATTTCATTCACATACTTACGATCGATAAGACCTTCTTCAAGTAACAGATCCCCACTACCATTACCTAAATCCATCAGAGCTGTTTCCAGAACGTTACCGATGGTACAAGTGGAGAGGAATGGTGAAATTAGATAACCCCATTGCATGAATGGATCAATGAACAGAGTTGGTTGCATACCCTCATTCTGCCTGAGGTGTTTGTGTACCGAACATTCAAGATAGTAAATTCTGAAGAAACACCCTACTTCAACATAATATCTGACAAAATCCTTTCCAACTGTAGGCGGCTCTGATATCAATAAGAACAACTATTTTTAGCCTGCAATGAATGTGGCGGTGCACTTAAATTTGGCAGAGAGTGAACATAAAATCGATTTAACCAAGGACCTGAGCCTATCGCAATGCACCTAGGCTTTAAAGATGAATTCATCGTTTTATATGAAAACAGTGTCATATAAGTATTATATCGAAGAACAACTCTTTTTATAGAAAGAAATTAACTGGGATATTCAGTTCTAATCAAATGTTTACTAATAACTTTTAGTTTTAATCAAGACAGTAATTACTGAAAGTCTTCAGTTACTTAACTCTTTCCAGAAGTTTTATAATGATGTACTAAACTGCTGAGAAAATAATCGCTAAAACAAGATTTCTTAACTTCATTGTGTTAAAAAGTATAAATAATTTGTATCAACTAACGCAAATTTATCTTCATAGATGATCACTAGGAGTTCAATGGTTCGAAAAATCTTTATCAGGCTTTTATTACAAACATGTGCTGGAAATTTCATATTGAACTATGCATTTAATATTGAATAAACTTATTATAATTATTAAGGCTCTGAATAGTCTAACTGAAATTCTACCATAACCCTGTAAGTTCATTCATTTTTAATCGTGCTAGAAATTTTCAACATATCTTTCTTTGAGTTATGTCCCGTATGTTTGTTTGTCTTACTATCCTTTTCTACTTTACGTGGATTGTTTTCTACTGTGCTATCTATCTATCATGAATTGTGTGTGTATATATGGGAAATTGAATTGAAACATTCTTTTTAGAGCAGACATTCTTCTGCAACATTACTACTATAGTATATTTGATATATAATAGTCTACATTTATACACATTAGATGATTCATAATCCCTAAAGCAATACATGAAATTAATTTTTATATTATTACGGTAAGATTACAAAAGAACTTACACGCAACAAATTATTTCGTAGAAACTCTTCACGTTTATTTAATAATTGTTGAAATTGTGAGTTTTGTCCGACTTCATCTTCAGTAGATTCAGGAGAAGAATTAACTAGGGGTGGTAAACCAGATTGTGAACAAATCTTATTGAAATCTTTTTCTTCGCATATCTCTAACTGATTATCAGCTTTATCTGGTGTTGTTTGAATATTACTATTATTATGTGATGTATTAGATAAGGCAACATTGACATTAGCTTCTGCTTCGGCTAAAGCTTTCTCTGCTTTTGAGATACGAGCAAGACGTCTAGTAGCCACGATTAAATCATGACGAGCCTAAGAAAAAATATATAAATCGAATAATAAATTAAAAAAATGTAACAGTACACCCACATTCATTACCTATACTTGTGAACACTGTTCTAAAGTTTTGAAAGACAATTAAAATAGTTTAGTGTAGCCGGATAAGTGTAAACTGTGTAGGGGTTTCTTTTCTAAAATTTCATATGAAGTTAACTTTCATCGTGAACTGATTTCAGTTGGAAACCCATTTAAAGTCGCGTAGGGAGAACTGTTGGAAAGAGATTAGATATGATCAGAAGGAAAAAATTAGTTTGTAGAAGACCAATTCTTTTATATTTGACTCCAATAAATAAATAATATCCCGTTAACTGAATATTTAAGGCAGGCTAAATCTCCTAGTAGAAATTATTGGTTTACTCGAGATTATTCAAAAGCCTGAACACGAGTTATAGAGATAGTTTATTGTTGAAGTTTGGTAAAGTCCGCAAGCGTACAGATAGCTAGCACACAGGGAAAACAAGTGAGTGTCTGTGTGTCCATGATTGTTAAGAAATCCATATGTATTTTTTTAAGTGTTAATGGATTGTGGATAAATTATTGATTGTCTTTGCTTACAACCAATGAGAGAATAGATTAAAGTTGGTGTGCAGACATGCGCTCAATCAGACTCACACATAAATTTACGAAGTGGATTAAATGTCTAAATAACAGAGAGCACACAAATAATACAATAGTTGAATGGGCTTGCTACAAGACTATCAGTTAGTTAAACCATATTATCACTGGTCTGAAAGAAAAAAAGTGACCCTAAAAGTGAGGTGAACAAATCCGATTGACGTCACCATCTTGAAACACTAAATTTACTAGGCTGATCATGTTTTAGGAATTCCATTTCGGTGATTTTCACACCGGGCATTGATTGGTGACACTGAGACAATGTAGAAAAAGCCAAGAGGTGTTTAATCTATAAAATAGCACTGTTGTATAAAACAAAGCTGTTTAGGGCTGAGGATCTGTTGCGATACCCTGATTGGGATCCTAGAAATGGTACAACTTAGTTGCCTGAGGTATTTTCCATAAAAAATGAATGGAAGTACTTCAACTTTGATAAATTCTTCTTTGGCGGCCTGTTTAAACATCTGGGCTACCTGTTCCCGTCATCTAGATATTTCAACAAGTTATCTAATTTTGTTTGTTTTAATACATCATTATGCCTATTAATCGCACAACCTATTCAGATGCGTTTCTGAAAAATGTAAGACCTTTCGCTGTAAAGGTTATAGAAGGCCCAATTAGAGATATTACAGTCGCTGGCAATATGCAGTGAAAGGAATGTACATTATCCAGATGCCGATTGACTGGGCTGCTAACTTCTAACCGGCGATCACTCAATATTTATCGTCAGGAAGGACGAAGAAGTAAGAAACGGAAACTTGTTGAAGTACTTTGTGCTGAGAATTCCATATTGTACCAAAAATATAATATTGAGTAAAGCTAATAATAATAAATAAATAAACTTAAAGGAATCTTTCTCAGTTATATTTTTAATTGTATAACATCTATTGTAAACTTCACTAGCCTTTACCTCATAATTTTATTCTCTTTGTTTGTGTGGTGTTTAATTTTTTCGGCACCCAATTGTATCAGGTTTCGTATGTATAATATAAATAGGTCAAAATTTAATTAATCTTCTAAATTTTGATATTTTATATTACTTTATGCTTTTAGTTATCCTATTTGATTCTAGTTCTTAGATTAAGTTAAATATTTACTTACTTACTTACTTACGCCTGTTACTCCCAATGGAGCATAGGCCGCCGACCAGCTTTCTCCAACCCACTCTGTTCTGGGCTTCCTTTTCTAGTTCTATCCAGTTCTTGTTCATTCTTCTCATGTCTGTCTCTATTTCTCGGCGTAATGTGTTCTTTGGTCTTCCTCTTTTCCGTTGACCTTCAGGATTCCATGTGAGGGCTTGTCTTGTGACGCAATTAGCTGATTTCCTCAAGGTGTGCCCAATCCACTTCCAGCGCTTCTTCCTGATTTCTTCCTCTGCTGGAATCTGGTTTGTTGTCTCCCACAGTAACTTATTGCTGATAGTGTCTGGCCATCGGATCCGAAGTATCTTGTGTAGACAGTTGTTAATAAAGACTTGTATCTTGTGGATAATGGCTTTCGTAGTTCTCCACGTCTCCGCCCCATACAGTAGAACTGTCTTGACATTTGTATTGAAAATTCTAACCTTGGTGTTGGTTGACAATTGTTTTGAGCTCCAGATGTTTTTCAGTTGTAAGTATGCTGCTCTTGCTTTGCCGATCCTTGCCTTCACATCTGCATCTGATCCACCGTGTTCATCAATGATGCTGCCCAGATATGTAAAGGTTTCCACATCCTCCAAAGCTTCTCCGTCAAGTATAATTTGATTGGTGCATATTGTATTGTATCGGAGAGTCTTGCTTTTCTCTTTGTTTATATTGAGACCTACTGCTGCTGAGGCTGCTGCTACACTGGTCGTTTTCTCCTGCATTTGTTGTTGCGTTTGTGATAGAAGAGCCAGATCATCCGCGAAGTCTAAATCGTCAAGCTGCATCCTGCCTGTCTACTGTATCCCGTGATTTCTTCCAGATGTTGACGTCTTCATGATCCAGTCGATGACCAGGAGAAAGAGAAAGGGTGAGAGTAAGCAACCTTGCCTAACACCGGTCTTTACTTGAAACGAGTCGGTGAGTTGTCCTCCGTGGACAATTTGGCAGTTTAGTCCATCATAGGAGTTCCGTATGATATTGACTATCTTCTCAGGCACGCCGTAGTGTCGAAGAAGCTTCCATAGTGTCGTCCTGTCCACGCTATCAAATGCCTTCTCGTAGTCGATGAAGTTGATGTAGAGTGATGAGTTCCATTCGAATGATTGTTCCACAATGATCCGCAGAGTTGCGATTTGATCTGTGCACGATCTATCCTTACGAAATCCAGCTTGTTGATCTCGAAGTTGGGCGTCCACGGAATCCTTCATCCTGTTTAACAATACTCGGTTGAAGACTTTTCCAAGTTAAATATTTACCTACTATTAAATAAATTATTACTTCAATTTTTTTTTCTTATTTTCCTTCCTTTTTTATCTCTTGTTGTACTAACCAACATGAAGTATAACAACTTAGACTAATGATGTACATTTTCTATGCTAGATTCTACCATAACACCGTTGTTAAACTGCACGAATTGTGGTGAATATCACTTAATTATCATTTGATTTAATTGAGAAAAGTAGTATCGGTTTCTTTCTATTTGGTACTTGTTAGATGAATATATTTACATCTCAGTGTTAATATTTACATTGAGACTTAAACTCAATGGCGTTCGGTCCAGATGATTACTAACTTGTTCAAAGGTTATAAAAGTATTGTGGTGTGGTCTACTTATATCCACATAAGTAGTATATAAAGATGATCAGACATAGAATGTATATTAGCAGAAGATCGATTAGGAAAGAACAGGAATGAAGCGCAATCTGTACGAAAATGCATGAACAATGAAATCAGAGAAGGCGGACTGATATTTGCAAAAGGAACAGTCTAGATTGAGACAATTGATTGTTATTTTGCAAATTAACTGTTTACTGTATGGTTATCAGAAGTTAGTGAGATAGTCTGTAATTTGTGCTTAAATACACTCGATTGTCCCCACTCGTGTTCTTGTTCACTACAGTATTAGTAAAGGTTTGTAATTTCTCAATGTTAATGATCATGATTACAATATCGCATGTCAAAACGCGCGTTTTCAATATCTTACTACTAGTCACATACCGAATATACTATTCCTTTTGTTGTTTATTATCGTTCAGCCATAAAAATAAACATTTTGATAAGCAGATTATTATTACCATTAGCTTTATTCAATATTATATTTTTGGTAAAAAATAGAATTCTCCGCACAATGTATTTCAACAAGTTTCCGTTTCTTACTTCTTCGTCCTTCCTGACAACAAATATTGAGTGATCGCCAGTTAGAAGTTAGCAGTCTAGTCAATCGACATCTGGATAATGTACATTCCTTTCACTGCATATTGCCAGCGACTGTGATATCTCTGATTGGGCCTTTTGTAACTCATACAACGAAAGGTCTTACACTTTTCAGAAACGCATCTGAATAGGTTATGCGATTAAGCAACCATAATGATGTATTAAAACTAACAAAATTAGATAACTTGTTGAAATATTTAGATGGAAGGAACAGGTAGCCCAGATGTTCAAGCAGGCCGCCTACAATATGTATAAATTGACTCATTGACAAGATACTCGAGTATGAGCCATATTATACGTGTGAGGAGTATTGATACTACTCAGCTGCCCGAACCGAAGTAGATGGAACGGGGATTCGAACCTCGAACTTAATGCCTGAAAGACGTAGTGTCCAAGCACTGAAACAATCTACCTATATATATATATATATATATATATATATATATATATATATACATTCAGTTACTTACCTGTATTTTCGCTAGTAAAAAAGTCATTAATCGTATACCTTCCACTTTACGTATGGCCACTATACGACGGTATTCTTCGAGGGATATTTTCTTTTTAAGTAACTCTTCTTTGATTCTTTTACACCGATCTATTGCCTATGATAAATAATAATATTATCAATTGTGTTCTAGAAAATTTACTTTCAACGATTTTCATGAAGATAAATTCATTCATTGATATAAACGATTAACTTATTTAGTGATATATTTGTTATTGAAGTTTGAAACGACTAATTTATATTTGTACCGTGCCTCATAAAATGAATTTCAGTATTGTTGTCTTTTTCTAGCTTCAAGTAGGATTATTTATATGTGAATTTTTGATCCTCATTACTAGGCAGGACTATTATAATAAAACTTTATAAAGAGAAAGTCGTAGAATTGTTTCACAAAACAGCAGCTGTAGATATGCAGGGCTTGATCAGTGTTGTCTAACACCAGCTTATGACACACCCACATACATATACCACTCGTATTGGTACAATACGCTGTTGACCATTTATGGATGAACTTTGGTTGTCTGTTTTTTCTTTTAAATTTTACTTCATATCCATAAATTATTTATGGGCGACTATTGTATATGATGCGAAGTTTTATAAAGCTATCACTTAGTAACTTTGATTTAACGGAAGAAAACAGTTACATACATATCCAAATGGAATTTGATTAGCTATTACTAATAGTTCTATTATCATCGTGTATACACTCATCATAATTTTGTAAGCAGTGAGAATATATAATAACAAATCCAATCCCAGGTCTGTAGAATAAGCAGTAATAGTCAATTGCCGAGAAACTCTAGTGGGTCGCATATCTTTAAGCATGCGTTGGTGATGTTATTTGGAATGACAATGAAGACCTTATTATTAAATTATTTATTATTCGAAAAAAAGCGACATTACCGAAATCTTTTTCATTGTTTAAAAAACTTCCTAACCAAGCCTCACAACTGGCACAATACTGTGATTATTTTATTACAACAGTAATGTGTTTAAACACTACACCAACTGCATCATTGAACATTAGGAAAAAAAGAAAACATGGAGAGAGAAAGAGAAGCACTTGAAAAACTTAACAATAACTTACAATTTGTCGTTTACTTTCTTCTCGTGCAGCACGCTTCGCTATACGCTCAGCTTCAGCGGCTAATGCTTCTGCTTCACGTCGTTCTACAGCTTTACGTTCTGAATCTTCTAAAAGACGTAAGCGTTCACGTTCTGCTTCAGCTATAGTTCTTGCTTCAACACGTCTACGTTCAGCAACTATGAGTAGTTGATTTCGTTTGCTTTGTCTTGCATGAATAGAATCTGGTGATAAATGTTTAGTTCGATCAAAATCAATCTAATTCAATAGAGAGGAAAGGTAAATAGTGCTTTGAAGTGAGATCTCATCATTAAATTCCATTCTAGAGTTATACAGAAAACAGATTTACTTAATAAAACATACCATTTACGAATGTAGCTTATTTACTGGACAGATCTTTGTTTTCTGCTTTAAACCATATTGTTTGTGCGCATGAGCTAATGGTGCTTACTATTTGGTTGTTAAAATAGGAGTAGGTAAAGGTTGCATCGGAACCTGAGACCTGCTGATTGAAAGCCAAATGTCTTTTTGTCACTAACTCAGCATTTCACAAAAATATCTTCGATATAATATTTCGAGTATAATAAACTCTGCGCCATAAATATGTTTCTAAATGTCACCATAGAATCTTACTTGAATTCTGAAAAATTAAGATTTTGTACAATAGATGACTAATACCAAAAAAGTAAGTGACGGAGTCGATCAGAAAATAGTCAGAAATTTATTTTATAGCTTTGCAGAACTGACGAAGTTGGATCTTAGATTCTCATCTGACACTAAAAGCTTTTTTTATATTAACTTGTGGAATTTAATGACCTAGTCACGCTCCATTTACTTTGGATCATGTTGTGTGAAAAGCAAGGGTCGATTATGGGGGTTATAAAGAAAAATCCATTTCAAAAAACCAGCACAACAAGGGGAGTACTTAAGCACAAAACCAGACAAAATTATATATATATGTTTCGTATTTGATACTCTCAGACAATTAGTAAGCGAGTTATCACTTAAATTCTTACGTTTATTGGAAGTCGTGATTCGCAAAACGCGAACAGTTGAAGTCTGATAGGATATAGTTTCTTGCCTCTGAAGGGAGAAGCATTTTCTCGAAGCTGTTGATAACTGTCAACTAAGATTTGAAAACTAGTTTTGTGAATTTATTTCGGTTGATTCTGATCGTCCCTTTTTCCCTCATTTCACCCCTTCATTCTGGAACATTCTTTGCAATCATTTATATTAATATTATTTCGACACTATCGTTGTTTATCTTGTTAATTTTATTTCACTGTGTTGATGTTAAAGAAATTTAGGTCACTGAAGAGTTGTTTTAGGTCCTATCGGTGATCATGACTCAGTGTAACTAAAAATTGCAGCCCAATACGCTGAAAAATCATTTAGTTTGACAATCATATTTAATATATGAAATTCAGTGAAATGTTGAGACTTAAAAAGCCAGATACTGGCTACATTTTAATGATCCACTTGTGATACTGTTTATATACTTTTACGTCAGACATTGAACAGAATCGTAGCCATTATACAATAAGTTGTTTGTTAACAGTAAGATTTACGCAGCATCTTACATCAAATACCGATTTGACGAGTTATCTTTCCTCAAAAAAAGAGAAAAACTTTATTTGAATTAGGTTGTTACTTATTATTGACCCTGTTGATGGCAATCTAAAGTTTAGGGTAACCACTAATGTGAAATGTAACCTTCTTTATGTAAATTATGATAAAGAGAAATAACTTTAATTAATTCTTGTCGTACTTTAGATGAGTTGGAATTGTAAAAGACTGGTAATTAATTGATTTACCTTAATTTCAGCTGCATAGTACAACTTTTCATTCTGATCCGCCAATGCTGATGACTGACTTCGATAAGTTGGAGCATAAACAAGTTTCTGACCACGCAGCATGTCCATAGCACGGCTAAATCCAGTATAATCCATATATTGTACATATGCTATAAATGTAAGTGGACTACCAACACTTGTATTAGTTGGACTAGTCAATATATTGGATTTTTTCGACTTCATCAAATGAGATACTTTTGATTTGTCAGTGTCCGCTGAAGACGAATTAGTTACACTGTGTTGTATAGTTGGATTTAAAATTCCAATTGTATCCGGGCCAATTTTTCCGAACCCACCAATATACTCCTCTGTACAACCAGATTGATTACGGAATGAATATTCAACTGTAGTGTCAGTTTTTAATGTATTACACGAACTATTTAAAGTTTCATTGCTATTTATATAATCTTCCAAGCAATCAGGATTTTGTGAAGGATCTAACATTGGAATATCGATCTCCCGAATTTTTCCAAATACCTTGCAAGTAATAGGAATAGTAGTAATGACAATACATGTATAATGGAATATTAATAAACAACCTATAAACAATAATATTGGAATTATATGCTAATTACACTACTATGTATGACAAATATGTACCACTTGCGAAAGTTAAGGTGAGACCACTTAGTAAAACTTCGCAACAATGTGGAGGTTTGTGCAATAGAGTATGAGCTATATGTATATATGTCTTAAATCTGATGCGAAGGCGAAGTTCGAAAATGTGACTCAGTGGTTGAAGGTTAAATGATAAAGTAAGAAACTACGAAATTGAGGTACTAACTGAGATTGTACTATTATATCATATTTAACCGAAATTTAACTTTAATTTTATGGTCAGTGACATTTTAGTGAGAAAGAATGTAGATATTCTAAACAAGAACGAAAATTACCATTAAGAAGTTATACTTACTTCAAATGCTTCTTTTACAATCGAAGGATCAGGTTTTTCTTCATCGACCAAAAGAGATAAATAGCTGCTATTAGTGTCATCACTATTAACGCGAAATCGTGGTCTGTTGTGTGATCCACTAGCAAACCATCTGATAGGAAGACCAGTGAGTACAAGAGTATCAGGCCTCTCACCAGATTTAGTTTCATCCATATTTTGAGCATCACGGAAAAACGCCTCCCAATCATGACGTCTTGGACAGTCATATGGAGCTTCACTTGCGCGAACACGAAGATTTTGTGGAAATCCACTTAACTTGATAAACTGTAACAGATTGATGATAAATTTTAAATAAATATGCCCATGTAAAATCCTAGAAAGTATTACAAACTTATTCAAATTAAAAGAGAACAGGTAGAACTTAAGCAATTATTTACTAAAACATACATGATGAGTGGTATTGAGTTACCTTTTGTCTAGAATCATGGTGATCAAAATCGACATTAGTCAAAATTTAACAACCACTGTACACTCCCATGCAGTGTTTACTAAAAGTTTTAGAATTCCTTATGGAATACCTAGGTCTTTCAGTTACCCGAATGGCAAGATATTCGCAAATTGTATGCAGTATTTGTCCGCGAAATTCGAGTACTGGATATAAACAGACAGTTCCTGTCTAAAAGACAGTAAGCTGTTGGAACCAGTCTAAAAAATTGAAGCTAAGTTGGTTCGGGAAATTGTTAACCGATGGTATGAAGAAACTATGTGTTCCTTTTATCATATAGAAGCACTAGAGGTCAACTGATCAGTCTTCAAATTACTTAGTGGCAACTTTTCATATGACATACCCTGTCACGTGACTGGTAATGATTAAGTCTAAAAGGCAGGTTTAAACTCATTAGTGAGTGACCCACGAAGCTGATTACCTCCAATAACCTGTGATATTTAGTCGTATTTATTTAATGTTCGGAAGCAATACATAAGGATGATATTTCATTAGATAAAAAGTTATTCTTCCCATTAATGGTTTTGTCTTTGATCTCAATTTATTTGTGGGTTTGAATCAGTAATCCGGCTTTGTAAGCAGCCATCACAGCGTCAAGCCGTGCAATTGCATATCATCTATGGCCATCCATTTTAGGAATTCAAAACTTGTCCATCCAGCAAACTCCTCCATAATCCCTTCATTTTATTCACTTTTCAGAACATGACATTAATGAGATATTCCGAAAAAGTTCGGAACAAATGACCTGACTACCAACTTTCCTACTGAATTATCAGCATGTGGAACTCTCTCTCAATGGATAATTACAACTTCTTTAATCATCCAAAAGTATGTTGGGTCAACTGAGAGGACTTCATATCTAGGACTAACACGACCTTTCCAGCCTTTTATCCTTTCTGAACTGAAACTGAAAACGAGCGCTTGATTTGTCAGGTCCGAGGCGGGCAATAAAATGACTCTCTAATTAAGTACATACATCCAAATATCATTCAGCAAAATGTTGTTTCTGAGTAGAGATAAAGAGACCAAATGCACCAAGGATTATTTTCCTGATTGTTTTAGGATTAGAGGTCAAGTGGGAAAAGATAGCAATATGAAGAATGTTTACACTGAAACCACAAACAAAGTATTCTTAATCATAAAGTATCTTGATATAGGAAAAGATTGGATTTGAACTAATTTTGAATAACCTCATTGTTACTCGTTATCATGAACATCATTTACTGTCAAGGAAAGTAATTTCATAAAGTTATTGAGTACTAATAACCAATATCGACCCAAAAAGCAGGACACTAAGCTAATGTAGTCTTTCCTAATTCGAGCATAAGATAAATCTACTCTTGGATACGAGTATATTAATTTCTTTTATACGGACCGCTGCAACTACTTCCACTGATCGTATTATCATCTTACACCTGACATCCAAAAGAACCTAATACATAGAGTATTAAAGAATAGGCTTATTTAGTGTTACACATCGATGTATAGGTTCGAGAAACAGATAAAGATATACATAAATATGCCTGAGATACATATGGTAACCGTAATTCGTGGTTAGAAATCAGATATAGCACTTAGAATTGGTTGCCGTAGCGTGGATGTAATTATTTCATATCTATATGAGTCACGGGTCTCAATATCGTTTCAAAAACTTTGTTTCCCAACGTCATACGCTTCACTAAACTTTTACATTAATGCATGCATGTAAGTGTAGAATGTTAAACAATCTTGTGTCGAATTTGTCGGATGGGACGCACATACCATCTTCAAAATGCTGAATTAGAAAGTTTAATAAAAACCTATGTCCAAAGTATTCTTAATTTTGTGCATTGAACCTGAATTCAGAAAGAGTAAAAATTTTAAAATATCCCTTAATCCACAAAAGAAACTTGTGTAGTATAAGGCGAGATTTGATAATCAAGTATCATGGCCTTACATCTGTTCCTAAACAGAATAAATTTTGTTTAAAATGATTTTTGTTGCAGCAGGTATATATGACAATTTAGCTTCGACATATTTTACATACATTCACCAACACTCTTGAACAATTAGTGCCTACAGTAACTGAAACTATGACCGATTCACTACGATGAGAGTCTTATATAAGCATAATAAGGGTTGCTACTAAATCAGTTAGGCAATTTTAGTCTTTCACCGAACAAAATCATTTGAAGAATTGAATTCATTTCAACTCACGCACAAAAGCATAAGCCCTATGTAGTCAAAATTAACAATCGATAGTGACAAATTTAAAAATAGAGGAAGAAACCCTGATTGGCCTAAATGTATGCAAAACCGTTCTTATGAAGTAGGGTTACCTGACTTTCCAAACTTGTAACCACGCGCCTCACGTCTGTTTTGTTTTCCAAGTCAACAGCGAATCTAACAAATTCCAACGTAGTGTGGACTACTTTCATAACAGTGGATGGAGCAAGAATTCCAGGACATAGTTGCCGGATTTTTTCAATGATCTCCCATGTAGTGAATGACTTTAACTGACCAGATGTATCATGAAGAAGAGGGATCTGAACTGTAATACACACTCGAGCTATGGGCTTTAAGTACAAATTAAGGGTGGGACAAAAATCAATTAAATCAGAGATCTTTGGGGGTTCAGATTTCTTTGGTACGGAAACACTCATACCTAAGTGACCTAGAAAATGAAGGTAGCGCGTTACCAATAATAAGGATGGGAGTTCCAGTGACCCGTGTTGCCCTGTGAAGGTCCAAACTTGCTTTGAAGATATAAAAACAGTAAACTAATAATATTTATTTTTTGAGCGATTTCTTAGAGTTTCGTCTCAGAGTTGACCTTGGTACTAACATGTCCTATCTTTTCCTCCCGTCTAGGGCTGGTCATTTGAGAGGACATTCAAAGAAAGTCCATAACCCGAGATCAAATCGTCTACGTCTGGAGTTTCGTTTCTCGCACCGAGTAGTGAATTACTGGAATTCTTTACCAGAACACGTAATATCAGCACCTTCTGTTGATATATTCAAGACGAGTTTGGACCTCCACAGTGTAACAAACTGCAAGGATTCAAATAAGTCACTAGACCTACTATCCTTAATACTGAAGACTGAAGAATAGCACTCCTAAATACAAGGAACGGCTAGAACACAATGGTGCCAAAACATTACTACAGTAGTATCAACGGTCTTTTACTGATTAAGGAAAAGACTTTTCCTCGTCGCAATATCTTCAACTACAAGAGCGGTACCTTTCAAACTTTCAAGTCATTTCAGACAGAGGTAGCTAGACATCCTATTTGATGTGTCGGATGTTTAAGATGAACTTAACGTCGACGGTGATCGACTCCCCCGGTAAACTTGGGTCCCCCAGGGAAAAGTCCTTGAATGAAACAGTGGTTCCCAAAAACCCTGTGGGTGGTTGAACATACGCTAACAGGAGCAAAAAGGACCAAACTACACCTCCGAAGCTGAACATACCAAGTACCGTGCGGAAATCAATTGGTGACTTGGCAGCACAGTCTACCTCCAAGACT
Source organism: Schistosoma rodhaini (assembly GCA_944470415.2). Lineage (NCBI taxonomy): Eukaryota > Metazoa > Platyhelminthes > Trematoda > Strigeidida > Schistosomatidae > Schistosoma > Schistosoma rodhaini. The sequence goes on along the minus strand of OX104036.1, from coordinate 19,233,849 downwards.
GTCCTCCCGGTCATCACTGAGTCCAGGAATCGAAAACGCGCTTCGACATCCAAACAACAAGGTATAAAACCTAGACGTCTTGGTAAACCTGGGAAATCAGCTACGGTTCGTGACGACTCTGTCATAATCATGAATCTTATTGACAACCCCGACCATCCTCTCAGTAGGCAGGACAAAAATGATAGGATGCTCTGGAGAGAATTGGACAAAACTTGAACTCCCCAGAATAGAGCCTTTGACAGTCACATGACTTACTCAGTAGAAGGACTCTAACCACCAAAACCACCCGAGGCTGCTTCGTGTAACACTCAAGAATGCTCCCGACGTAAAGAACGTCCTACTAGCTAGTCACCTACTGAAATTCAATGGGAACGTAAGAATGCTGCCTGACATACCGTATACTGAACGAAATCTCATCCGGAACATCCCTAAAGAATCTCACGAGACGTTTTTCCGCGGAAGAAATATCTTTGTGCAAGGTGTACCGGAAAATATGGACCCAGCTCAAGCAAACTCTGATATTCGGGAATGGAAATTCATCAAGCATTCCCTGAAACTCAAAAACATACTGACCCAACAGGTGACGAGACTAGCCAAAAAAGACGGAGACTCTAGACCCGGCTATTGAAGATAACCTTCCCATCCTCCCATATGGCGGCTGCAACTCTGGAAGCATTTCGTGCCAACAGACGTCTGTTGCCAACTGGAATCCATATGCATCCGGACAGGCCACACGACAGCAGGATCAAACGCAAACGCAAGCTGAAGCTGACAATACCACTTGTGGACTGTCTTGATCATAAAAATGACGTGTAAATGACAGGTACTACCAACTCAGAAAACCTTGTATACGTAGGCTACCTGTTCACTCACGTAAGGCTCATATAGACACACAGGAAGAAGCTCACGCGTTCCAAATCGAAAGCATAAACTGCCTATACATGGACGCCGCGAGTTTGCCAAGTAAAATGGATGAGCTACGTGAACTTAGCAACACTAATGATGCTCATCTGATAGAAATATCCGAAACATGAATATCATCTCAGTTTACGGACCAGGAACTAGCAGTACCTGGAATGTCTTTGTTTCTCAACGACAGCAAAACTGGAATGGGGGGTGGAGTAGCATTACACATACGATCAGTCCTGGAGGTGCACCAACTTCACAACCAAGAGCTTCTCAATCTTGATGAATCAGTATGGTGCTCAGTAAGACTGTCTATCACCTCGAGGTGTCTAGTTGAAGTCATCTACAGGAAGCCCATTGCTGGTATCGAGTACGACAATCGTTTGCTGGAAGAATTAACTCGCTCTACGCGCCTGGGATTCTCTCATATCCTGATTCTAGGAAACTTCAATATTCCTAAAGCCAACTTCGCGGAACATACCTACATTGGAGGTGACAACTCTACTGAATCTTGATTCCTCAAACTCACTGAAGATCTGAGATTATTCGAAAGTGTGGAGATAGCAGCTCGCTAGAGAAACAATCAGACGCCGTCGTGCTTAGACTGGGTATTCACGAACGGAGAATTCCTAATTCACAACCTACCAATGCTGGCTCTCCTTGGGAAAGGCGATCATGCCGTCATAGCCTTCAGTTTTGTCAGCACAACTGACCTAAGATATCCCACCAACAACAGACTCTGGAATTTCAAACGGTTGAATGTGTTAGCTTTACATGACTATCTACAACAGGTGGATTGGGATGTTCACCTTCAACCTGAAGTGGATGCCCCTTGGGATTTCTTACTGCACATGATCTTATGTGCTTCTGAGCATTCAGTTCCTCAAATGGACCCCAAGATCTACAAGCAACCTACAATTATCAAGAACTAAACTCTTTGTTTGCTTAACCGCAATAGGCACTGTTGAGCAGAATACAAACGAACTGATAACAACGGTGCGTACAGGCAATACAAACATGTAGGGAACATATGCACAAAGGCAATAAGAGAAGACAGGCTTCGGTACCAGATAAAGCTTATCGATAAATTTGTCTCCAATCCGAAAAGCTTATTCCGTCATGCAGCTTCTCTTCGACAAGGTAAAACTGGAGTTTTCCAACTGCTAGGTCATAATGGTCCGACCAGTAATGAGGATGATGCCGCTAATCTTTTGGCTGAACAATAGTCTCGGACATTTCGATCGACCCACATCAACTACACTGATGAAAGCGTCACCTGCAACTGCACAGGACTTTTCGAAGTGAACCTAATTGGTGACCTAGTGTTCCGTAAACCGTAGCACATAACAAAGACACCTCTCCTGGCCCGGATATGGTTCATTCTGCTATAATGAGGCGATTGGCTTCAATCTTGACAACACCAGTTAGCGTGACGTTCTCACATGCACTTAACCGAGGCATGGTACTGTAGAATTGGGAGCTGGCCCACGTCACACCAGTTTTCAGAGGAGGTCAACGCAGCGATCCTTCAAGCTCCCGGCCAGTAGCACTTTTTTCAATGCCCTCGGAAATCATATAGTCTCTGCTAGCGGCAGTCTACGTGGCTACTTATTATCCATAAAGTTCTTCTCACCCCAACAGCATGGTTTCAGGAAGGGTCATTCTTGTATAACCAACATGCTGACTGCGATGCACAGATGGACAACCATCCTTGACCTCAAGGAGAAGGTTGACATCATTCACGTTGGTTTCCCAAAAGCTTTTGATAGTGTCAACCATGTATTTCTTATGAATAAGCTCAAACCATTGAGTGCCGAACCACCTCTAACTGACTGGCTCGCTTAATATCTAGAAAACCGACATTTTAAGGTCGGAGTTAACTTCACCTTCTCTCAGGCTATGGAATGTCCTAGTGGGTCCTCCAAGGCTCTATAATAGGACCTCTTCTCTTCTTGATTTACATTAAAGATCTTCCACAGCAAGTTTCATCTGACTTGTTACTTTTTGCTCATAATGTGAAACTTTGGGGAGAGATACGCAACCAAGAGGATGTACTGGCACTTCAGGAGGATCTGACTTAACTTCAAAGTTGGGCAGGTGTCGACGGACTTACCTTCAACACTTCAAAGTGTAAAGTAGTTTATCCGGGACATGTTGTAGACTACAACTCTGCTCTACAATTATCTCAAGTTGAAAAAGATCTAGGAGTGTTGGTGCATTATGGTCTAAAATCTTAAGCTAACAGCAGCAAAAATCTCTTTTGAACAAATCTCGCACCGGTGGCGCTGAAGCTCATTTTTAGATAGTTCGAATACATTGCAACGTATCTAAAGGCAAGCCACGGAATCAATTTAAGGGACTCAAATTCAAGCCTCGTGAAGAGCGCTACAAATCACAGAACCATAACTCATTACAGTACAGGCGTCCCAGAAGTGACCTGCTGGTTACTTACAGGATCGTAGGCAATTCTGATCATCCTCTTGAAAACTTAGGCTCAGTCCCAACACAAACTTTAAGGGTAACGCCAGAAGACTGGTGACACAACACATCAAAACAGACTGTATGCACATCTACTCCCTAAGGGTAACCAAATGCTAAAATTTGCTGCATGTCTCTGTCATGTGATCGAACTCGTTTCTGGTCAACCTCAGCTTTTCGGGAGCCAGTCGGCGTGATTTCGAAAATACACGTGGCCCCGTAGTCGTTATATGATGTGTGACATTGCTGGTTACACACGGCAATTTCGGTTGTGTTTGGTATATCCCTAAATACTTTTCGAGTAATTGTTTGTAGAATGGGTCTATCGTGTGCCTAATTGTGACTAGAGATAATCTGCAGCCGGAAGGAGTTACGCAAACAGATAACTTAGTGTTTCCGTCTATTAGCCTCCGTTTGCGCTTATCGATGAGTAGATTGTGGTGTTGTAGGAGGTCTTTACCAACGATTGCCATATAAACATCTGCAACAACGAAGATCCAGTGAATGGGTTTGCGTCAACCCACGTTAGGGTAAAAGTATCTTTTACCATATGCGGTAATTTGCTTTGCATTTTCCGCCTGTAAGTTTGAAACACATTTGTGAAGCCAGTCGTTAGAATTTGCAGGAAGAACGCTAACTTCTACGCCAGTGTCGGCGAGGTAGCGTACGTTTGTGGTTACATGTGACATATAACAGATGGCTATGTTCGCCGGCTACGGTTGCCGTTAACGCGTGCCGATTAGGAAGTTTCCCGAATTGTTTTTCGAGTCAGACGATTTCGAGTTCGGGTAATTGCAGGGTTTCCTGCAATTTCTGGAAGACTTCCCATACTGGTTATGATACCAGCTCCAGTCGTGGTTATCCGTCTCCCGTGGTCTGGAGGCAGATCGCCTACGTGAGGCGCTTCTCCGTGGGGCACGTGACCTTTTACGGTCATTACATCTAAGATAACGTGTATATGACATAATTCTGCAATGTTGTTCTGTCTCGTTTGAGGTTTTTCATTGACTGAGAACCCCGTCATTAGGAGACTTCTTGATTTGGAGTATGCAGTCAGCAGATGCAGCCAAATCGTTTACGGCGTTGTTTTGAAAAGAGACAAGTACTGTTTGCACCTGTTGCGGAAGTTTAGACAAGAAAAGTCTGAATGGGCCATCATCGAAAGTTCTTTGGATAATAACCTCTCTCATTATTAGCAACATGTCTGTTGTTGAACCATGTCGCAGTTCGGTATTGTTAAAGAGTTGATCTAACCTTTCTCGATCGCCTAGATCTCCGCGTTTAAGAATGGACCGTTTTTGAGTTTCGTAAGGTTACGCAACATCTTCAATAAACATACTAGGTGTGATATACCTATGGAATTCTCGCGGTAGTGCCTTTACTACCACGAGGAATAGTGCGCGAGCTCGCAGAAGTCGGCCTCTGAGTAGAAGAGACGTGCTTTGATATTGTCCGGTCTAAAAAGCATTAGGTGAAGCAAGAGTGATGTAAGAGTCTTGATCTTAACTAGCTTAGGAGTTCGTTCTGTCATGGAGAACTTAAAGCACGTGGATGAACGAGGGAAAATATTCAGAAATACGGAAAATATATCACAGCATATCAAAAAAAATCAAAGTAATGATTTATGAACTTCCAAAAAGAAACTGACTCAGAGTTTATGGATTGGTACAAAGCCAGTACAAAGCCTGGATGAATAGGAGAGTAGAGCATGGGGTTAGTGCCCCATCCATAGTAAAAGAACTCGCTCAAAAAAATTATTAAATCCATTTAAACTCTGCCCCCCGAGTTCAAGGAAGAATTATGACGCCTCATGATGAAAGCCCAGATTCTCCAAAAGTCACGAGACCGATGACTCTTCTAACAACCAGAGCAACAATTGACATAGGTACATGGGGCGTCCCGACAATGTGGAAGAGCCGGAGGACCAGTCAAACGGCAATGGGAATGAGGAAATAGAAATTGGCAGTACTTGGAATCAACGAAACCGATTGGACCCAAGCTGGACAGCAAAGGCTAGATACAGGATAGATGCTGCCCTACTCTAATCACGAAGAGGAAAATGCTCCACACACTCAGAGAGTTGCTCTAATGTTGTCCAGAGAAACACGAAATGCACTTATAGAATGGGAATCTCACGGATCCAGAATTATCAAAACATCTTTCAAAACAAAGAAGGAGGGGATCACAATGAATGTTATCCAATGTTATGCACCCACCAAAGATAGGGATGACGACAATGAAGATCAGTTCTATGAGAAGCTGTTATCAATCACAGCAAAGTGTTTAGGAAAGACCTGTTCATCCTGATGAGAAACCTAAACGTCAAAGTCGGAATGGACAACACCGGGTATGAGGATATCATAGGATGACATGGATTTACTGGGAGAAAAGAACGAGAATGGCGAGAGATTTCCAAATTTATGTTCATCCAACAAAATGATCATAGGTTGCACAATATTCCCTCAAAAAAGCACACACAAAACTATATGGGTCTCGCCACACCACACTACAGAGAACCAGACTGACCATATTTGCACTAATAATACATTCATAAGGTAAATGAAAGACATGAGGACCAGTAGAGGAGCTTGCATAGCTTCAGATCACCATCTACCTGGTTGTGGTCAAGATAAAACTGAAGCTAATAAGCAATGGACAGCTGGGAAAACAGCATTATAAAGGTTCAATACAGCCTTCCTACGAGATACTAACAAACTCAACTAATTCAAGGTAATTATCAACAACAGGTTCCAAGCCTCACAGGATCTACTCAGAAAAGAAGAAACTACTATGGAGGACAACTGGAAAAGAATCAAAGAAGCACTAACTTCAATGTGTCAGCAAGTTCTGGGACGCAAGAAGCACCATCACAAGGGAATGGATCTCTATGGAAACGCTGGACAAGATTCGAGAAGGGAAGAACAAGAAGACAGGAATTGACAACAGCCGAACACGAGCAGAGAAAATTAAGGCACAAGCAGAGTACGCAGAAGCGAACAAGGAAGTGAAGAAGGGAATTAAAGCTGACAAGCAGAAATAAGTGGAAGGACTAGCAACGATTGCGGAAAATCTGCAAGGGAAGGGAACATGAAACAACTTTATGATACAACGAAGAAACTAACAGCAAAATATAGTAAACCAGGTAGACCGGTCAAGGAGGAAGATGGTAAGCCAATCACTGAGATTGGAGAACAGAGTAATAAGTCGGTAGAACACTTTGAGGAACTCTTGAATAGGCCAGCTTCACTGAACCCACTGGACATCCTAGCGGTACACACAGATCTTCATATAAGTGCCACTCCACCAACGATCGAAGAAATCAAGATGGCTATCAGATGACTCAATAGTGGAGAAGCAGTGGGACCTGACAACATACCGGCTGAAGCACATAAGTCAGACATAGAAGTAACTGCAAACATGCTCTACATTCTATTCAGGAAAATTCGGGAGGAGGAACAAGTGCCAACAGACTGGAAAGAAGGACACCACATCAAGATAAATGGATAAATGACTTGCTCAGCGAAAGAGGGCAACGTGTGAGAGCAATAAATGCCTTATTATTATCAGAAACTGTTAAGAGTGGAGTTCTTCAAAGGAAAATCCGAGATCCTGTTCTTTTCTACTTTACATAGGTGGCTTATCTAGAATTGCAAGACTATCTAGTTTGTGGGTAACATTAAAGTCTGGAGACCGATAGGGTGACTGATAAGATACGATTACGGAAAGATTTGAATGCACTGAATGAGATCACCATCTACCTGGTTGTGGTCAAGATAAAACTGAAGCTAATAAGCAATGGACAGCTGGGAAAACAGCATTATAAAGGTTCAATACAGCCTTCCTACGAGATACTAACAAACTCAACTAATTCAAGGTAATTATCAACAACAGGTTCCAAGCCTCACAGGATCTACTCAGAAAAGAAGAAACTACTATGGAGGACAACTGGAAAAGAATCAAAGAAGCACTAACTTCAATGTGTCAGCAAGTTCTGGGACGCAAGAAGCACCATCACAAGGGAATGGATCTCTATGGAAACGCTGGACAAGATTCGAGAAGGGAAGAACAAGAAGACAGGAATTGACAACAGCCGAACACGAGCAGAGAAAATTAAGGCACAAGCAGAGTACGCAGAAGCGAACAAGGAAGTGAAGAAGGGAATTAAAGCTGACAAGCAGAAATAAGTGGAAGGACTAGCAACGATTGCGGAAAATCTGCAAGGGAAGGGAACATGAAACAACTTTATGATACAACGAAGAAACTAACAGCAAAATATAGTAAACCAGGTAGACCGGTCAAGGAGGAAGATGGTAAGCCAATCACTGAGATTGGAGAACAGAGTAATAAGTCGGTAGAACACTTTGAGGAACTCTTGAATAGGCCAGCTTCACTGAACCCACTGGACATCCTAGCGGTACACACAGATCTTCATATAAGTGCCACTCCACCAACGATCGAAGAAATCAAGATGGCTATCAGATGACTCAATAGTGGAGAAGCAGTGGGACCTGACAACATACCGGCTGAAGCACATAAGTCAGACATAGAAGTAACTGCAAACATGCTCTACATTCTATTCAGGAAAATTCGGGAGGAGGAACAAGTGCCAACAGACTGGAAAGAAGGACACCACATCAAGATAAATGGATAAATGACTTGCTCAGCGAAAGAGGGCAACGTGTGAGAGCAATAAATGCCTTATTATTATCAGAAACTGTTAAGAGTGGAGTTCTTCAAAGGAAAATCCGAGATCCTGTTCTTTTCTACTTTACATAGGTGGCTTATCTAGAATTGCAAGACTATCTAGTTTGTGGGTAACATTAAAGTCTGGAGACCGATAGGGTGACTGATAAGATACGATTACGGAAAGATTTGAATGCACTGAATGAGATCACCATCTACCTGGTTGTGGTCAAGATAAAACTGAAGCTAATAAGCAATGGACAGCTGGGAAAACAGCATTATAAAGGTTCAATACAGCCTTCCTACGAGATACTAACAAACTCAACTAATTCAAGGTAATTATCAACAACAGGTTCCAAGCCTCACAGGATCTACTCAGAAAAGAAGAAACTACTATGGAGGACAACTGGAAAAGAATCAAAGAAGCACTAACTTCAATGTGTCAGCAAGTTCTGGGACGCAAGAAGCACCATCACAAGGGAATGGATCTCTATGGAAACGCTGGACAAGATTCGAGAAGGGAAGAACAAGAAGACAGGAATTGACAACAGCCGAACACGAGCAGAGAAAATTAAGGCACAAGCAGAGTACGCAGAAGCGAACAAGGAAGTGAAGAAGGGAATTAAAGCTGACAAGCAGAAATAAGTGGAAGGACTAGCAACGATTGCGGAAAATCTGCAAGGGAAGGGAACATGAAACAACTTTATGATACAACGAAGAAACTAACAGCAAAATATAGTAAACCAGGTAGACCGGTCAAGGAGGAAGATGGTAAGCCAATCACTGAGATTGGAGAACAGAGTAATAAGTCGGTAGAACACTTTGAGGAACTCTTGAATAGGCCAGCTTCACTGAACCCACTGGACATCCTAGCGGTACACACAGATCTTCATATAAGTGCCACTCCACCAACGATCGAAGAAATCAAGATGGCTATCAGATGACTCAATAGTGGAGAAGCAGTGGGACCTGACAACATACCGGCTGAAGCACATAAGTCAGACATAGAAGTAACTGCAAACATGCTCTACATTCTATTCAGGAAAATTCGGGAGGAGGAACAAGTGCCAACAGACTGGAAAGAAGGACACCACATCAAGATAAATGGATAAATGACTTGCTCAGCGAAAGAGGGCAACGTGTGAGAGCAATAAATGCCTTATTATTATCAGAAACTGTTAAGAGTGGAGTTCTTCAAAGGAAAATCCGAGATCCTGTTCTTTTCTACTTTACATAGGTGGCTTATCTAGAATTGCAAGACTATCTAGTTTGTGGGTAACATTAAAGTCTGGAGACCGATAGGGTGACTGATAAGATACGATTACGGAAAGATTTGAATGCACTGAATGAGATCACCATCTACCTGGTTGTGGTCAAGATAAAACTGAAGCTAATAAGCAATGGACAGCTGGGAAAACAGCATTATAAAGGTTCAATACAGCCTTCCTACGAGATACTAACAAACTCAACTAATTCAAGGTAATTATCAACAACAGGTTCCAAGCCTCACAGGATCTACTCAGAAAAGAAGAAACTACTATGGAGGACAACTGGAAAAGAATCAAAGAAGCACTAACTTCAATGTGTCAGCAAGTTCTGGGACGCAAGAAGCACCATCACAAGGGAATGGATCTCTATGGAAACGCTGGACAAGATTCGAGAAGGGAAGAACAAGAAGACAGGAATTGACAACAGCCGAACACGAGCAGAGAAAATTAAGGCACAAGCAGAGTACGCAGAAGCGAACAAGGAAGTGAAGAAGGGAATTAAAGCTGACAAGCAGAAATAAGTGGAAGGACTAGCAACGATTGCGGAAAATCTGCAAGGGAAGGGAACATGAAACAACTTTATGATACAACGAAGAAACTAACAGCAAAATATAGTAAACCAGGTAGACCGGTCAAGGAGGAAGATGGTAAGCCAATCACTGAGATTGGAGAACAGAGTAATAAGTCGGTAGAACACTTTGAGGAACTCTTGAATAGGCCAGCTTCACTGAACCCACTGGACATCCTAGCGGTACACACAGATCTTCATATAAGTGCCACTCCACCAACGATCGAAGAAATCAAGATGGCTATCAGATGACTCAATAGTGGAGAAGCAGTGGGACCTGACAACATACCGGCTGAAGCACATAAGTCAGACATAGAAGTAACTGCAAACATGCTCTACATTCTATTCAGGAAAATTCGGGAGGAGGAACAAGTGCCAACAGACTGGAAAGAAGGACACCACATCAAGATAAATGGATAAATGACTTGCTCAGCGAAAGAGGGCAACGTGTGAGAGCAATAAATGCCTTATTATTATCAGAAACTGTTAAGAGTGGAGTTCTTCAAAGGAAAATCCGAGATCCTGTTCTTTTCTACTTTACATAGGTGGCTTATCTAGAATTGCAAGACTATCTAGTTTGTGGGTAACATTAAAGTCTGGAGACCGATAGGGTGACTGATAAGATACGATTACGGAAAGATTTGAATGCACTGAATGAGATCACCATCTACCTGGTTGTGGTCAAGATAAAACTGAAGCTAATAAGCAATGGACAGCTGGGAAAACAGCATTATAAAGGTTCAATACAGCCTTCCTACGAGATACTAACAAACTCAACTAATTCAAGGTAATTATCAACAACAGGTTCCAAGCCTCACAGGATCTACTCAGAAAAGAAGAAACTACTATGGAGGACAACTGGAAAAGAATCAAAGAAGCACTAACTTCAATGTGTCAGCAAGTTCTGGGACGCAAGAAGCACCATCACAAGGGAATGGATCTCTATGGAAACGCTGGACAAGATTCGAGAAGGGAAGAACAAGAAGACAGGAATTGACAACAGCCGAACACGAGCAGAGAAAATTAAGGCACAAGCAGAGTACGCAGAAGCGAACAAGGAAGTGAAGAAGGGAATTAAAGCTGACAAGCAGAAATAAGTGGAAGGACTAGCAACGATTGCGGAAAATCTGCAAGGGAAGGGAACATGAAACAACTTTATGATACAACGAAGAAACTAACAGCAAAATATAGTAAACCAGGTAGACCGGTCAAGGAGGAAGATGGTAAGCCAATCACTGAGATTGGAGAACAGAGTAATAAGTCGGTAGAACACTTTGAGGAACTCTTGAATAGACCAGCTTCACTGAACCCACTGGACATCCTAGCGGTACACACAGATCTTCATATAAGTGCCACTCCACCAACGATCGAAGAAATCAAGATGGCTATCAGATGACTCAATAGTGGAGAAGCAGTGGGACCTGACAACATACCGGCTGAAGCACATAAGTCAGACATAGAAGTAACTGCAAACATGCTCTACATTCTATTCAGGAAAATTCGGGAGGAGGAACAAGTGCCAACAGACTGGAAAGAAGGACACCACATCAAGATAAATGGATAAATGACTTGCTCAGCGAAAGAGGGCAACGTGTGAGAGCAATAAATGCCTTATTATTATCAGAAACTGTTAAGAGTGGAGTTCTTCAAAGGAAAATCCGAGATCCTGTTCTTTTCTACTTTACATAGGTGGCTTATCTAGAATTGCAAGACTATCTAGTTTGTGGGTAACATTAAAGTCTGGAGACCGATAGGGTGACTGATAAGATACGATTACGGAAAGATTTGAATGCACTGAATGAGATCACCATCTACCTGGTTGTGGTCAAGATAAAACTGAAGCTAATAAGCAATGGACAGCTGGGAAAACAGCATTATAAAGGTTCAATACAGCCTTCCTACGAGATACTAACAAACTCAACTAATTCAAGGTAATTATCAACAACAGGTTCCAAGCCTCACAGGATCTACTCAGAAAAGAAGAAACTACTATGGAGGACAACTGGAAAAGAATCAAAGAAGCACTAACTTCAATGTGTCAGCAAGTTCTGGGACGCAAGAAGCACCATCACAAGGGAATGGATCTCTATGGAAACGCTGGACAAGATTCGAGAAGGGAAGAACAAGAAGACAGGAATTGACAACAGCCGAACACGAGCAGAGAAAATTAAGGCACAAGCAGAGTACGCAGAAGCGAACAAGGAAGTGAAGAAGGGAATTAAAGCTGACAAGCAGAAATAAGTGGAAGGACTAGCAACGATTGCGGAAAATCTGCAAGGGAAGGGAACATGAAACAACTTTATGATACAACGAAGAAACTAACAGCAAAATATAGTAAACCAGGTAGACCGGTCAAGGAGGAAGATGGTAAGCCAATCACTGAGATTGGAGAACAGAGTAATAAGTCGGTAGAACACTTTGAGGAACTCTTGAATAGGCCAGCTTCACTGAACCCACTGGACATCCTAGCGGTACACACAGATCTTCATATAAGTGCCACTCCACCAACGATCGAAGAAATCAAGATGGCTATCAGATGACTCAATAGTGGAGAAGCAGTGGGACCTGACAACATACCGGCTGAAGCACATAAGTCAGACATAGAAGTAACTGCAAACATGCTCTACATTCTATTCAGGAAAATTCGGGAGGAGGAACAAGTGCCAACAGACTGGAAAGAAGGACACCACATCAAGATAAATGGATAAATGACTTGCTCAGCGAAAGAGGGCAACGTGTGAGAGCAATAAATGCCTTATTATTATCAGAAACTGTTAAGAGTGGAGTTCTTCAAAGGAAAATCCGAGATCCTGTTCTTTTCTACTTTACATAGGTGGCTTATCTAGAATTGCAAGACTATCTAGTTTGTGGGTAACATTAAAGTCTGGAGACCGATAGGGTGACTGATAAGATACGATTACGGAAAGATTTGAATGCACTGAATGAGATCACCATCTACCTGGTTGTGGTCAAGATAAAACTGAAGCTAATAAGCAATGGACAGCTGGGAAAACAGCATTATAAAGGTTCAATACAGCCTTCCTACGAGATACTAACAAACTCAACTAATTCAAGGTAATTATCAACAACAGGTTCCAAGCCTCACAGGATCTACTCAGAAAAGAAGAAACTACTATGGAGGATAACTGGAAAAGAATCAAAGAAGCACTAACTTCAATGTGTCAGCAAGTTCTGGGACGCAAGAAGCACCATCACAAGGGAATGGATCTCTATGGAAACGCTGGACAAGATTCGAGAAGGGAAGAACAAGAAGACAGGAATTGACAACAGCCGAACACGAGCAGAGAAAATTAAGGCACAAGCAGAGTACGCAGAAGCGAACAAGGAAGTGAAGAAGGGAATTAAAGCTGACAAGCAGAAATAAGTGGAAGGACTAGCAACGATTGCGGAAAATCTGCAAGGGAAGGGAACATGAAACAACTTTATGATACAACGAAGAAACTAACAGCAAAATATAGTAAACCAGGTAGACCGGTCAAGGAGGAAGATGGTAAGCCAATCACTGAGATTGGAGAACAGAGTAATAAGTCGGTAGAACACTTTGAGGAACTCTTGAATAGGCCAGCTTCACTGAACCCACTGGACATCCTAGCGGTACACACAGATCTTCATATAAGTGCCACTCCACCAACGATCGAAGAAATCAAGATGGCTATCAGATGACTCAATAGTGGAGAAGCAGTGGGACCTGACAACATACCGGCTGAAGCACATAAGTCAGACATAGAAGTAACTGCAAACATGCTCTACATTCTATTCAGGAAAATTCGGGAGGAGGAACAAGTGCCAACAGACTGGAAAGAAGGACACCACATCAAGATAAATGGATAAATGACTTGCTCAGCGAAAGAGGGCAACGTGTGAGAGCAATAAATGCCTTATTATTATCAGAAACTGTTAAGAGTGGAGTTCTTCAAAGGAAAATCCGAGATCCTGTTCTTTTCTACTTTACATAGGTGGCTTATCTAGAATTGCAAGACTATCTAGTTTATGGGTAACATTAAAGTCTGGAGACCGATAGGGTGACTGATAAGATACGATTACGGAAAGATTTGAATGCACTGAATGAGATCACCATCTACCTGGTTGTGGTCAAGATAAAACTGAAGCTAATAAGCAATGGACAGCTGGGAAAACAGCATTATAAAGGTTCAATACAGCCTTCCTACGAGATACTAACAAACTCAACTAATTCAAGGTAATTATCAACAACAGGTTCCAAGCCTCACAGGATCTACTCAGAAAAGAAGAAACTACTATGGAGGACAACTGGAAAAGAATCAAAGAAGCACTAACTTCAATGTGTCAGCAAGTTCTGGGACGCAAGAAGCACCATCACAAGTGAATGGATCTCTATGGAAACGCTGGACAAGATTCGAGAAGGGAAGAACAAGAAGACAGGAATTGACAACAGCCGAACACGAGCAGAGAAAATTAAGGCACAAGCAGAGTACGCAGAAGCGAACAAGGAAGTGAAGAAGGGAATTAAAGCTGACAAGCAGAAATAAGTGGAAGGACTAGCAACGATTGCGGAAAATCTGCAAGGGAAGGGAACATGAAACAACTTTATGATACAACGAAGAAACTAACAGCAAAATATAGTAAACCAGGTAGACCGGTCAAGGAGGAAGATGGTAAGCCAATCACTGAGATTGGAGAACAGAGTAATAAGTCGGTAGAACACTTTGAGGAACTCTTGAATAGGCCAGCTTCACTGAACCCACTGGACATCCTAGCGGTACACACAGATCTTCATATAAGTGCCACTCCACCAACGATCGAAGAAATCAAGATGGCTATCAGATGACTCAATAGTGGAGAAGCAGTGGGACCTGACAACATACCGGCTGAAGCACATAAGTCAGACATAGAAGTAACTGCAAACATGCTCTACATTCTATTCAGGAAAATTCGGGAGGAGGAACAAGTGCCAACAGACTGGAAAGAAGGACACCACATCAAGATAAATGGATAAATGACTTGCTCAGCGAAAGAGGGCAACGTGTGAGAGCAATAAATGCCTTATTATTATCAGAAACTGTTAAGAGTGGAGTTCTTCAAAGGAAAATCCGAGATCCTGTTCTTTTCTACTTTACATAGGTGGCTTATCTAGAATTGCAAGACTATCTAGTTTATGGGTAACATTAAAGTCTGGAGACCGATAGGGTGACTGATAAGATACGATTACGGAAAGATTTGAATGCACTGAATGAGATCACCATCTACCTGGTTGTGGTCAAGATAAAACTGAAGCTAATAAGCAATGGACAGCTGGGAAAACAGCATTATAAAGGTTCAATACAGCCTTCCTACGAGATACTAACAAACTCAACTAATTCAAGGTAATTATCAACAACAGGTTCCAAGCCTCACAGGATCTACTCAGAAAAGAAGAAACTACTATGGAGGACAACTGGAAAAGAATCAAAGAAGCACTAACTTCAATGTGTCAGCAAGTTCTGGGACGCAAGAAGCACCATCACAAGGGAATGGATCTCTATGGAAACGCTGGACAAGATTCGAGAAGGGAAGAACAAGAAGACAGGAATTGACAACAGCCGAACACGAGCAGAGAAAATTAAGGCACAAGCAGAGTACGCAGAAGCGAACAAGGAAGTGAAGAAGGGAATTAAAGCTGACAAGCAGAAATAAGTGGAAGGACTAGCAACGATTGCGGAAAATCTGCAAGGGAAGGGAACATGAAACAACTTTATGATACAACGAAGAAACTAACAGCAAAATATAGTAAACCAGGTAGACCGGTCAAGGAGGAAGATGGTAAGCCAATCACTGAGATTGGAGAACAGAGTAATAAGTCGGTAGAACACTTTGAGGAACTCTTGAATAGGCCAGCTTCACTGAACCCACTGGACATCCTAGCGGTACACACAGATCTTCATATAAGTGCCACTCCACCAACGATCGAAGAAATCAAGATGGCTATCAGATGACTCAATAGTGGAGAAGCAGTGGGACCTGACAACATACCGGCTGAAGCACATAAGTCAGACATAGAAGTAACTGCAAACATGCTCTACATTCTATTCAGGAAAATTCGGGAGGAGGAACAAGTGCCAACAGACTGGAAAGAAGGACACCACATCAAGATAAATGGATAAATGACTTGCTCAGCGAAAGAGGGCAACGTGTGAGAGCAATAAATGCCTTATTATTATCAGAAACTGTTAAGAGTGGAGTTCTTCAAAGGAAAATCCGAGATCCTGTTCTTTTCTACTTTACATAGGTGGCTTATCTAGAATTGCAAGACTATCTAGTTTATGGGTAACATTAAAGTCTGGAGACCGATAGGGTGACTGATAAGATACGATTACGGAAAGATTTGAATGCACTGAATGAGATCACCATCTACCTGGTTGTGGTCAAGATAAAACTGAAGCTAATAAGCAATGGACAGCTGGGAAAACAGCATTATAAAGGTTCAATACAGCCTTCCTACGAGATACTAACAAACTCAACTAATTCAAGGTAATTATCAACAACAGGTTCCAAGCCTCACAGGATCTACTCAGAAAAGAAGAAACTACTATGGAGGACAACTGGAAAAGAATCAAAGAAGCACTAACTTCAATGTGTCAGCAAGTTCTGGGACGCAAGAAGCACCATCACAAGGGAATGGATCTCTATGGAAACGCTGGACAAGATTCGAGAAGGGAAGAACAAGAAGACAGGAATTGACAACAGCCGAACACGAGCAGAGAAAATTAAGGCACAAGCAGAGTACGCAGAAGCGAACAAGGAAGTGAAGAAGGGAATTAAAGCTGACAAGCAGAAATAAGTGGAAGGACTAGCAACGATTGCGGAAAATCTGCAAGGGAAGGGAACATGAAACAACTTTATGATACAACGAAGAAACTAACAGCAAAATATAGTAAACCAGGTAGACCGGTCAAGGAGGAAGATGGTAAGCCAATCACTGAGATTGGAGAACAGAGTAATAAGTCGGTAGAACACTTTGAGGAACTCTTGAATAGGCCAGCTTCACTGAACCCACTGGACATCCTAGCGGTACACACAGATCTTCATATAAGTGCCACTCCACCAACGATCGAAGAAATCAAGATGGCTATCAGATGACTCAATAGTGGAGAAGCAGTGGGACCTGACAACATACCGGCTGAAGCACATAAGTCAGACATAGAAGTAACTGCAAACATGCTCTACATTCTATTCAGGAAAATTCGGGAGGAGGAACAAGTGCCAACAGACTGGAAAGAAGGACACCACATCAAGATAAATGGATAAATGACTTGCTCAGCGAAAGAGGGCAACGCGTGAGAGCAATAAATGCCTTATTATTATCAGAAACTGTTAAGAGTGGAGTTCTTCAAAGGAAAATCCGAGATCCTGTTCTTTTCTACTTTACATAGGTGGCTTATCTAGAATTGCAAGACTATCTAGTTTATGGGTAACATTAAAGTCTGGAGACCGATAGGGTGACTGATAAGATACGATTACGGAAAGATTTGAATGCACTGAATGAGATCACCATCTACCTGGTTGTGGTCAAGATAAAACTGAAGCTAATAAGCAATGGACAGCTGGGAAAACAGCATTATAAAGGTTCAATACAGCCTTCCTACGAGATACTAACAAACTCAACTAATTCAAGGTAATTATCAACAACAGGTTCCAAGCCTCACAGGATCTACTCAGAAAAGAAGAAACTACTATGGAGGACAACTGGAAAAGAATCAAAGAAGCACTAACTTCAATGTGTCAGCAAGTTCTGGGACGCAAGAAGCACCATCACAAGGGAATGGATCTCTATGGAAACGCTGGACAAGATTCGAGAAGGGAAGAACAAGAAGACAGGAATTGACAACAGCCGAACACGAGCAGAGAAAATTAAGGCACAAGCAGAGTACGCAGAAGCGAACAAGGAAGTGAAGAAGGGAATTAAAGCTGACAAGCAGAAATAAGTGGAAGGACTAGCAACGATTGCGGAAAATCTGCAAGGGAAGGGAACATGAAACAACTTTATGATACAACGAAGAAACTAACAGCAAAATATAGTAAACCAGGTAGACCGGTCAAGGAGGAAGATGGTAAGCCAATCACTGAGATTGGAGAACAGAGTAATAAGTCGGTAGAACACTTTGAGGAACTCTTGAATAGGCCAGCTTCACTGAACCCACTGGACATCCTAGCGGTACACACAGATCTTCATATAAGTGCCACTCCACCAACGATCGAAGAAATCAAGATGGCTATCAGATGACTCAATAGTGGAGAAGCAGTGGGACCTGACAACATACCGGCTGAAGCACATAAGTCAGACATAGAAGTAACTGCAAACATGCTCTACATTCTATTCAGGAAAATTCGGGAGGAGGAACAAGTGCCAACAGACTGGAAAGAAGGACACCACATCAAGATAAATGGATAAATGACTTGCTCAGCGAAAGAGGGCAACGTGTGAGAGCAATAAATGCCTTATTATTATCAGAAACTGTTAAGAGTGGAGTTCTTCAAAGGAAAATCCGAGATCCTGTTCTTTTCTACTTTACATAGGTGGCTTATCTAGAATTGCAAGACTATCTAGTTTATGGGTAACATTAAAGTCTGGAGACCGATAGGGTGACTGATAAGATACGATTACGGAAAGATTTGAATGCACTGAATGAGATCACCATCTACCTGGTTGTGGTCAAGATAAAACTGAAGCTAATAAGCAATGGACAGCTGGGAAAACAGCATTATAAAGGTTCAATACAGCCTTCCTACGAGATACTAACAAACTCAACTAATTCAAGGTAATTATCAACAACAGGTTCCAAGCCTCACAGGATCTACTCAGAAAAGAAGAAACTACTATGGAGGACAACTGGAAAAGAATCAAAGAAGCACTAACTTCAATGTGTCAGCAAGTTCTGGGACGCAAGAAGCACCATCACAAGGGAATGGATCTCTATGGAAACGCTGGACAAGATTCGAGAAGGGAAGAACAAGAAGACAGGAATTGACAACAGCCGAACACGAGCAGAGAAAATTAAGGCACAAGCAGAGTACGCAGAAGCGAACAAGGAAGTGAAGAAGGGAATTAAAGCTGACAAGCAGAAATAAGTGGAAGGACTAGCAACGATTGCGGAAAATCTGCAAGGGAAGGGAACATGAAACAACTTTATGATACAACGAAGAAACTAACAGCAAAATATAGTAAACCAGGTAGACCGGTCAAGGAGGAAGATGGTAAGCCAATCACTGAGATTGGAGAACAGAGTAATAAGTCGGTAGAACACTTTGAGGAACTCTTGAATAGGCCAGCTTCACTGAACCCACTGGACATCCTAGCGGTACACACAGATCTTCATATAAGTGCCACTCCACCAACGATCGAAGAAATCAAGATGGCTATCAGATGACTCAATAGTGGAGAAGCAGTGGGACCTGACAACATACCGGCTGAAGCACATAAGTCAGACATAGAAGTAACTGCAAACATGCTCTACATTCTATTCAGGAAAATTCGGGAGGAGGAACAAGTGCCAACAGACTGGAAAGAAGGACACCACATCAAGATAAATGGATAAATGACTTGCTCAGCGAAAGAGGGCAACGTGTGAGAGCAATAAATGCCTTATTATTATCAGAAACTGTTAAGAGTGGAGTTCTTCAAAGGAAAATCCGAGATCCTGTTCTTTTCTACTTTACATAGGTGGCTTATCTAGAATTGCAAGACTATCTAGTTTATGGGTAACATTAAAGTCTGGAGACCGATAGGGTGACTGATAAGATACGATTACGGAAAGATTTGAATGCACTGAATGAGATCACCATCTACCTGGTTGTGGTCAAGATAAAACTGAAGCTAATAAGCAATGGACAGCTGGGAAAACAGCATTATAAAGGTTCAATACAGCCTTCCTACGAGATACTAACAAACTCAACTAATTCAAGGTAATTATCAACAACAGGTTCCAAGCCTCACAGGATCTACTCAGAAAAGAAGAAACTACTATGGAGGACAACTGGAAAAGAATCAAAGAAGCACTAACTTCAATGTGTCAGCAAGTTCTGGGACGCAAGAAGCACCATCACAAGGGAATGGATCTCTATGGAAACGCTGGACAAGATTCGAGAAGGGAAGAACAAGAAGACAGGAATTGACAACAGCCGAACACGAGCAGAGAAAATTAAGGCACAAGCAGAGTACGCAGAAGCGAACAAGGAAGTGAAGAAGGGAATTAAAGCTGACAAGCAGAAATAAGTGGAAGGACTAGCAACGATTGCGGAAAATCTGCAAGGGAAGGGAACATGAAACAACTTTATGATACAACGAAGAAACTAACAGCAAAATATAGTAAACCAGGTAGACCGGTCAAGGAGGAAGATGGTAAGCCAATCACTGAGATTGGAGAACAGAGTAATAAGTCGGTAGAACACTTTGAGGAACTCTTGAATAGGCCAGCTTCACTGAACCCACTGGACATCCTAGCGGTACACACAGATCTTCATATAAGTGCCACTCCACCAACGATCGAAGAAATCAAGATGGCTATCAGATGACTCAATAGTGGAGAAGCAGTGGGACCTGACAACATACCGGCTGAAGCACATAAGTCAGACATAGAAGTAACTGCAAACATGCTCTACATTCTATTCAGGAAAATTCGGGAGGAGGAACAAGTGCCAACAGACTGGAAAGAAGGACACCACATCAAGATAAATGGATAAATGACTTGCTCAGCGAAAGAGGGCAACGTGTGAGAGCAATAAATGCCTTATTATTATCAGAAACTGTTAAGAGTGGAGTTCTTCAAAGGAAAATCCGAGATCCTGTTCTTTTCTACTTTACATAGGTGGCTTATCTAGAATTGCAAGACTATCTAGTTTATGGGTAACATTAAAGTCTGGAGACCGATAGGGTGACTGATAAGATACGATTACGGAAAGATTTGAATGCACTGAATGAGATCACCATCTACCTGGTTGTGGTCAAGATAAAACTGAAGCTAATAAGCAATGGACAGCTGGGAAAACAGCATTATAAAGGTTCAATACAGCCTTCCTACGAGATACTAACAAACTCAACTAATTCAAGGTAATTATCAACAACAGGTTCCAAGCCTCACAGGATCTACTCAGAAAAGAAGAAACTACTATGGAGGACAACTGGAAAAGAATCAAAGAAGCACTAACTTCAATGTGTCAGCAAGTTCTGGGACGCAAGAAGCACCATCACAAGGGAATGGATCTCTATGGAAACGCTGGACAAGATTCGAGAAGGGAAGAACAAGAAGACAGGAATTGACAACAGCCGAACACGAGCAGAGAAAATTAAGGCACAAGCAGAGTACGCAGAAGCGAACAAGGAAGTGAAGAAGGGAATTAAAGCTGACAAGCAGAAATAAGTGGAAGGACTAGCAACGATTGCGGAAAATCTGCAAGAGAAGGAAATATGCTACAACGAAGAAACTAGCAGGGAGATATAGTAAACCAGGGACCAGCCAATGACAAATAACGGAAGACAATCACTGACATTCAGGGATAGAGGAAGAAGTGTGTCGATCAATAAGATTTTGGAGGAAGATTAACTTCCGACAGACTGTAAAGAATGTCACCTCACCAAAATACCAAGGAAAGAAGATTCGAGCAAATGTGAGAATAACAGACGCATCACACTGTTGTCAGTTCCAGGAAAAGTTCTTAATAGAGTGTTGCTGAATCGGATGAAAGTCTCAGTAGACGCCTAGCTTCGAGATCGACAGGATAGATTTCGCAATGGTCGGTTGTGCACAGACTAAATCGCGACACTGTGGATCATAGTTGAACAATCAATTGAATGGTACTCGTCAATATATATCAACCTACATGACTATGAGAAAGCATTCGACAGTTTGGATAGGCGAACACTACGGAAACTTCCTTGACATTATGTAGTGAGTAACTGAGAATATTAGCAACATCATCCGGAATTTATTCGACGGTCATGCATGGAGGACCGGAGTCAGACAAGGCTCTCCTCCTTTCTCTTCCTCCTGGTGGTCGACTGAATTATGCAGACCTCTACAACTGACTGAAAGCATGGAATAAGATTTACAGGTTGGATGCAGATGAACTGACCCTTTTACCTCATACACACCAACAAATGCAGATGAAGACAACCAGTGCAGCAGAAGTCTCTGCATCAGTAGGCCTCACCATACAAAAAGAAAAAAGCAAGATCCTCAAATACAATACGATAAACACCAAGTCAGTCACACTTGATGACGCAACTCTGGAAGAGGTGGAAAAATCACGTACCTGGGAAGCATCATTGATAAACAAGGAGGATCGGATGCAGATGTGAAGGCGAGGATTGGCAAAGCAAGGGCAGCATTTCTACAATTGAAGAACATATGGAACTGCAAAAATCTGTCAACTAGTTTCGAAGCGAGAATCTTCAATACGGACGTCAAGACAGTCCTACTGTACGGAGCTGAAACGTGGAGAACTTTTACATCCATTGTCAAGAAGGTACAAGTATTTATAAACAGTTGTTTACGCAAAATACTCAACATTCACTGGCCGGATATCATGAGCAACAGTGTTTTATGAGAGAGGACAAGCCAGCTCCCAGCTGAAGAGGAAATTAGGAAAAGACGTTGGAAGTGGATCGGACATAGATTGTGGAAATCACCAAACTGCATCACGAGCAAAGCCCTAACTTGGACTCCTAGAGGGAAGTGGGAAAGAGGGAGGACAAAGAACACATTACGCCTGGAAATAGAAGCAGATATGAAAAGGATGAATGTTGACTGGAAAGGATTGTCTACAACAGGGTTTAATGGAAAATACTGATAGGTGACCTGTACTCCTTAACAAGTAGTAACAGGCATAAGTAAGTATGTACCAGATCACGTTAGGTCACCAATGAGGATGCCACAGGTTTTGTAGTTTGACAACACTTTACCAGCAACACCTTCTATAATTGAATCGTGCACACCCAGTGAAATCAAAAGTCAGAATAGAGGAGATTGTAAGATCTATCTGCGAGTCTGTCAATAGATCAAAAAGTGACTTATCTAGACTGTCTAGCGGTTGTAGGACAAGCTGAGCGCAGCGTTCCCGCTCGTGATCTACTGAGAATGCGTGACCGAGAGCCTTCACATAGGTGAGTCCATTAAAACTTATGTGGTCAGCAACCAATGTCGAAGGCTGACACATTGAAAACACAGTTATATGAACATTTATTGGTTTTGGGGATTTATTTACCACTACAGATGCCTCCGACCACCGATCGGTGGTCCATCGCTACTAAATGGTTCAAATGGTTCAAATGGTTGAGGACGGAATAGAAGAAGCTTTCGCTTAACGGGATTCCGTGTCTGGTAGCAGTGGATCACCAATACCTCCAGGCAAGAACCTAGGTATATGAACGATAATAGAGGGGAAAAAAAGAATTTGGTAAATCATAATAATATGTTATCCTTAGTCCTTAAGAATAAGTCAAGTTTTCTCTTAAAGGACTCCTGGGAGGTCTCTTGGACTAGCTCAGTCGGCAGCGAATTCCAGCACTTGACAACTCTAACGGAGTAGAAGTTGTGTCTGCAGTCTGTTCTTCTATGTAGGGTCTCCAATTTCTGGGTGTTACCTCTCAGGTTAGTGTTATGACTAAGCTTAAGAAGTTGTTTAAGGGGATGACCAGAAGTATTAAGGATACTATAAGTCATAAGAAGATCACCTCTAAGACGCCTATACTCTAACGGGTAAAGGTTAAGTGATTTGAGGCGCTCTGCATAAGGTTTCAATTTGAGTCCCCGAACTGATTTCGTGGCTCCACGTTGTATACGTTCCAGAGTGTTCTTATGCTTTTGGAGGGAGGGAGGAAATATTATGTTTCCGTACTGTAAATGGGGACGAATAAAACTGTTGAAGATTATATGGAAGGTTCTACCGTCAAACTGGCCAAAAATGCGCTTTAATGTTACCAGTGCAAAGTTTGCTTGAGAGGCGTTTTTGTCACAGTTCGCATACGATTTCAGGTCGTAGGGTACCAACACTCCTAAATCTTTTTCAACTTGGGAAACTTCTAGAGGTGAGTTACCTAAGTTATAACTATAGCCTGCAACATGTCTCAGATGAACTACCTTGCACTTTGAAGTGTTGAAGGTAAGTCCGTTGTCGTCTGCCCAACTTTGAAGTCGAGTCAGATCCTCCTGCAGAACTAGTATATCATTGTGATTACGTGTCTCTCTCCAAAGTTTCACATCATCAGCAAAAAGCAATAAATCAGATGAAACTTGTTGAGGAAGATCGTTAATATGAATTAAGAAGAGAAGAGGTCCTAGTATTGAACCCAGGGGGACCCCACTAGGACATTCCATAGCCTGAGAGAGAGTGAAGTTAACCCTGACCTTAAAATGTCGGTTTTCTAGGTATGAAGTGATCCAGTCAATTAAAGGGGGTTTTATACCCAATCGTCCAAGCTTCTTGATAAGACATTCATGGTTGACCCTATCAAAAGCTTTTGAGAAGTCCAGGTAAATGACGTCAACCTTCCCCTTGCGATCAAGGATGGTTGTCCATCTATCCACCGCAGTCAGTAGGTTGGTCATACAAGAATGACCTTTTCTGAAACCATGCTGTTGAGGCGAGAAGAACTTTGAGGATGATAAGTGTTCTAGTATGCCGTCGAATACTAAAGATTCCATAATTTTTGAAGGTATGGAGAGAAGGGCCACTGGTCGGTAGCTTGAGGGTTCACTGCGTCGAACTCCTTTGAAAATTGGTGTGATGTGGGCCAGCTTCCATATTTCCGGTAGTTTGCCTCTGCTTAGCGAGTGTGCAAACATCACGGTAAGTGGTGTCGCCAGGATTGAAGCTGCTTCCCTCAATACGGCGGAATGAACCATGTCCGGACCAGGAGAAGTGTCTTTTTTTAGGTTCTGCAGTTTACGGAGCACCAAGTCAGCACTCAGGTCCACTTCGGAAAGTCCTGTACAGGTGCAGGTGAAGCTTTCGTCAGTATGGTTGATGTGGGTCAGCTGGAATGTCCGGGAGTAATGTTCAGCCAAAAGGTTAGCGGCATCACTGTCGTTGTTGGTCGGGCCATTAGGACCAAGCAGTTGGGAAACTCCAGTTTTGCCTTGTCGAAGAGAAGCTGCATAACTGAACAAGCTTTTCGGATTGGAGACGAATCTATCGATAAGCTTGGTCTGGAACTGAAGCCTGTCTTCTCTTATTGCCTTTGTGCATGTGTTCCTTATATGTTTGTATTGCCTGTACGCGCCGTTGTTATCAGTTCGTTTATATTCAGCCCAACGGTGCCTTTTGCGGCTTAGCAAACGACGAGTGCGGTTCTTGATGATTGTAGGTTGCTTGTAGCTTTTTGGGACCATTTTAGGAACTGAATGCTCAGTAGCACATAAGATCGTGTGCAGTAAAAAATCCCAATGAGCATCCACTTCAATTTCAGGGCGAACATCCCAATCCACCTGTTGAAGATAGTGCTGTAAAGCTAACACATTCAACCGTTTGAGGTTCCAGCGCTTGTTGCTAGTAGGATATCGTAGCTCCGTCTTGCTGACAAAGCTGAATGATAAGACAGCGTGATCACTTTTGCCCAGGGGAGCCAGGATTGAGAGGTCGTCAACTAGGAATTCTTCGTTTGTGAATACCCAGTCTAAGCGTGACGGCGTCTGACTGTTTCTCCAACGGGTTGCCGACTTCACATTTTCAAATAATCCCAGGTCGCCGATAAGGTTGAAGAACAGAGCTTCAGTAGAGTTGGCACCACCAATGTATGTATGTTCCACGAAGTTGATTCTAGGGAGATTGAAATCCCCTAGAATCAGGATATGAGAGAATCCGAGACGCGTAGAGCGAGTTAATCCTTCCAGCAGACGTTTGTCATATTCGATGTCGGCAGTGGGCTTCCTGTAAACGACCCCAACTAGGCACCTCGAGGTGGCAGATAATCTTACTGAGCACCATACTGACTCGTCAAAATTGTGAAACTCTTGGTTGTGAAGTTGGTGCGCATCCAGGCATGACCGTACGTATAGTGCTACCCCACCCCCCATTCCTGTTTTTCTGTCGGGATCCCGTTAAGCGCGAGCTTCTAATCTGTCCGGAACCACTTTTAACCATTTGACCTCATGTACTTCTTTCGAATAGGTCTCAAAGTTGTCCCAACTTGTAAATCGTCGCGATAACAACATCACTGAAGGTTCGTCCTATATCACGCATCATCACGGTGGGATCGTATTCGTTACTGGAAGGATGGATGTTATCAGATATTATGTAGCTGAATTCAAGTCAATAAATGTTTTGATTTAACCGCTTCTGCAAAACCTTACGAATTGTCGAGGTGACTCACCAATCGTTTTACGATAGTTTGACCTTCAAGTGCTCACAACCTCAATCAGTGGACGATACCCTTGAGGCGTTACTTGAAGCTACTCGGGTTTCTGGAGTCGTGTGGAATGGATGTATGTTTTATTTGATTTAACTTCTAAGATGCATTTCATCATGCCTTTATCAGCACTGTGTCTGCATGGATGTAGTAAATTACGCTTTTTATGATGAAATGAGTAAAAGTTGAGCACTTAATAGGTTAACCTATCTAGTTGATAGCTTATTAACACTTATTCTACTTTCCCCTAGATCTTCAGTTTCAGTGTTCCTTCACCCATACCTTATATTTGATATTTTTTAGATTCCATTCAACACTTCCAAAAAAATTTCGCCAGAATCACTCTATACCGACAGGTGTAAGCTATTCTTAGGGTTACATTAAGAATAATCACTCACAAATGTCAATCAGCATTCAGCTTTCGTAAAATTTGTAAGATAAAAGACAATAATATAACCACAGGGGATTAAAGGTTTTGATATGATCAATAAACGTATTAGGACTGACTGTGGACAACTTTGTTGCCCACTTAATCCCAACTGCTAACCCCAATATTCATAAGGCCTTACCTAGTTGCCCCTAAACTCTGACACCTAACTGTGATACTTCTCACTCCGAAACCTATAAACCTTAGCTTCCGGTCTTAATACTTTTGAATTTAACTTGATAATCGTAACAGTTTATTCGAGAAAATCAATATCCATTCTATCTAAAATACGAAATATAATCAGAATCATAATATCAAGCAACAGGATATTGGAAGTAGAATTTTAAACTAATACTAATATTCATTAACGACTTTCTTACCCTTGATTAGTCGTTGGAGGCTGTCGACATAGTATAGTATTACGGAGATTATATTTGCAAAAGGTTATTTGGTTTCAATTGCCCGGACTTTTGTAAGTATAGCTTTAAGTGTCATATTCTGAGTGTTTAGCTCTTCCCATTACCAGTGATATTGCTATTATCCCTATTTCCTTCAGCCTTCAAATGTAGGTGCGAGGTAGTGGCTCTTATTAATTCTTGTTATTTTTTGGTTCTGTCAGTCAGTCAGTCACAACGTAGAACTTCGTACGTACGTACATCAGTTCGAGTTGCCATACCACATTAGCACAGAGATGCAGTTGTCGATTCAAATCCCATAGTGGTAGAAGTAGTAGGAGTATAATCAGAAATCCAAAAGATTAGGGTTTGAAGAAATTATTGAAGGAGTATAGTACAGTGAAATAAATTTGAAAAAAAAAGATAAAGACACAAATAATTCAGAAGATTAGAATTTGGTAGAACACAAAGAGTGGATGCATCTTCGCCATTGCAAACGATTTTGAGCCATGTCATTCAAGGTCTCTAACCATCGGTTGCTGTCATCTCGCGAATCCCAACCAGGTAGTCTACACCTACCAACATGGCCCAGTCCACTTGTCAGTGACTTCATTGATTTGTGCCACGTTTTGGTCTGGCCACTCCTAGCTTTCTTCCAACCTACTCCTACACCATGAAACATTGCACGTCGGGGCAGTCGGTGGTTGGGCATACGTAACACATGTCCCAGCCATCTCAACTGGTGAAGTTTCACTACTTCATCAATCGATTTGCCATCCTTACCTAGTACTCGTTTCCTAACAACTGCATTATTTACCCGATGGTCCCAGGATATACGAGCAATGCGTCGAAGACACCTATGATGGGATACTAGTAGCCTACGAATATCCTCTACTCTTATTGGCCATGTTTCACTGCCATAAAGTAGGACGGAGCGAACTGCTGCACAGTAAACCCGTCCTTTGGTTGCTAGACGGATATCTCGCCTACGCCATAAATGACGCAAGTTGGCGAAAGCTAGACGAGCCTTCTGTATCCGTGCTGAGATTTCGTCATACACCAGACCACAAGGGCCGATGAGACTCCCAAGATGAGTGAAGCTGTCAACCCGCTCAACTACTTCACTCCCTATCATTAGTTCAGGTGTCGCTGCAACCCAATCCTCAGTCAGTCAGCAACAACGTAGGACCAGGCACATATATGCATCGGTCCAAGTTATTTATTTATATTTATTTATTTAAACACATATATATTGGTACAAAAGGGCACCAGGTACATATGCGCCACACAAAATAATGAAAGTAGGTAGATAAAGGATGAAAAGATAAGGCGGGCTGAAATGTACAACCAGAAGATTCTTTCAGTTAGGAAAGTTAGAACCATTCTTTATGTAGAAAGTAAAAGAAGGTTGCAGCAGGATCGCCACTGGCTTCTATTCTGAGCCATATCCGATAACGTCTCTAGCCACTGTGTTGCACTATCTCTCGGACCCCAACCAGGGAGTCGTGAAGGACCAACGGAAGCTAGCCCTTTGCAGCTCTCTTTCATGCCACGACACCATGTCATACACTGACCTCCTCTCCGCTTTCTCCAACCAGTCCCAGAGTCGGCAAATAATGCACGACGCGGAAGTCTCTGGGACGACATTCGTAAAACATGTCCGAGCCACCGAAGTCGGTGTTTCAAGATGGTGAAACCAATTGAATTATCGTCTCTGCGCCCGAACACACGATGCCGAACCTCTGCATTACTAACATGGTGTTGCCACTGGATGTCAGCAATCCTTCGGAGACAACGATGATCGAACACAGAGAGACGTCTAACATCCTCAACTCGGAGAGGCCAGGTTTCACAAGCATAGAGCAAAACTTCTCTCACCGACGCGTTGTAGATCCGACCTTTTACAGCCAGACTAACATCACGAAGGCGCCAAAGATGGCCCAGATTGGCATAAGCCGCTCTGGCTTTCATTATACGTGCATCAATCTCATCACTCACGCCACCACCAGCACTTATATAGCTACCTAGATACACGAACTTCTCAACTACTTCGATCTCCTCACCATCCAGGGTGAGTACAGGATGAGAATCCTGCCAGTCTTGTAGAAGTACTTTGCACTTGGAGGGTGCAAAGCACATGCCGTACCTGCGGACACTGATTGCCAACTGATTAAGTGCTGATTGCATGCCTTGGGCATTATCGCACAGTAAGACAATATCATCCGCATACTCAAGGTCGAGAAGTCGTTCTCCAGGCAACATATCCACACCGCCATTACTTACATCCATCAGAGCTGTTTCCAGAATGTCGTCGATGGCAAAGTTGAAGAGGAATGGGGAGATCGGGCAACTTTGCCTAACCCCACTGCTCGAATGGAACAAGGGAGAAAGGTGGTTGTATGCCCTCACTCTGCCTGAGGTGTTCGTATACAGGGCCTTTAAGATGTTAATGAACTTCTCAGGCACACCCTTCTTCAATAGACAATCCCAGAGAACAGTCCTGTCCAACGAATCGAAGGCAGCCCTGATATCAAGAAACACTACGATTGTTGGCCTGCGATAAGTATGACGGTGTTCTAACATTTGGCGGAGGGTGAAGATGTGATCAATGCATCCTCGACCAGAACGAAAACCAGCCTGCTCCTCGCGAGTCAATCGTTCTCGGGTTTTAAACAACCTACGAAGAATGATAGAAGTCAATAGTTTGGACGCGATCGAAAGTAGACTTATCCCCCGGTAGTTATTGCAGGAACAACGTGAACCCTTTTTAAAGATAGGGACGACTATTGACTCATTCCATGATGTTGGAACACTTTCTTGCTCCCAAACCTTTCCAAACAACGCAGTCAGTTCCTTAGTCAGAAAGTCACCACCATCTTTAAAAAGAGCCGGAGGTAAGTCATCTGGGCCAGGTGATTTATAACGTTTCAAGAGTTGGAGTTCCTTGCGGACTTCCGCCTCGTTTGGTGGATCAGTCGTCACCGGCCATGGGGAGCAGGACAAGCTGGTTGATGTTGCCGGAGCAGCAGGCCAGTTGAACTGCCCTTCGAAAAATTCCGCCCATCGTCCAAGACGTCGACAGATGTTAGTGATTGGCATCCCGTCATCCTCGTAGATTGTTTCACTCACACCAGACTTCTTGCTGCCAGTGGCTCGGATGAGTTGGAAGAGCTTCCGGCAGTTACCAGATGCAGCTGCTGCTTCCATCTCATTAGCACGCTCCGACCACCAGGCTTCCCGGTCCTTACACAAGCTTTGCCCGATTTCATTACGTAACAGCCTTCGTTTGTGGTCAAACTCACGGTCACCCGGAGTAGACCGACGGGCTTCCATCAGTTGTAAGGAACCAGAAGAAACCCATTAGCACAACAAGATCAACACCGGATTCATAGTAGTTAATTTAGTGGTGGTGGTAGTATATAAAGAAAGGTTGTATAGAAGGATATAGTATAGGAAGGAAAAAAAGTTATGAAGCAATTTTAATCTCAAGGTTTAAGGGAAGATAAAGAGTGTATACACCTACGCCATTGTGATCGATTCTGAGCCATGTCACCCAGAGTCTCCAACCATTGGTTACGATAGTCACGCGGACCCCAACCAGGTAGTCTACATCTACCAACATGGCTCAGACTAGAAGTTAGTGACTTCAAGCTCTGATGCCACGTTTTGGTTTGGCCGCCCCTAACTCTGAGGTAAGATGGTGGTTGGAGGTGGTCAACAGGAAACCCTGGACCCGGTTTCGTGCTACTTGGCACTCGTCAGCAAGGTGCACCTGTAATCCTGAGGGAACTGATGCTCCCTGGCGGATTCGATCCCGCGTCACTCAGCTTCACAGTCAGAGACGTTACCACTGAGCTATTCGGGCCGCGACCAACCTCCTGTAGGACTGAGATGTAATGACAATGGATTGATCACTGGGTGGTGATCAATCTCATGCATGTCAGGTCCTTCTTAGTGCTGATCGAATGCTATCGATCGAGTTGCAATGTGTCCACCAGTCTAGGTGGCTCGACACTGCTTGCACTATATGTGTGTGCATTTTTAGGGTCGACCTTTTCTAACCCCACCCCTCCTTGTGGGAAGGCAGCATCGCTGTCATGCTGGTTGTCTGAAGGAAACACCTTACTGCTTTCACACCTCTGTACAGTCAGCAGTACGACTTCGCCTTCGGACCTTGGGATTGCTGCTTTTAGTCTTACCGCCCTTCAACCGACCTGTCTGGCATGGTAGGACCTTGAGGAACGATTGTTCCAGCCAGTATAGCTCGATTGCTTCATCACGATAGGCAAGCCCGACCACCACGTCAAGGTAGCAGCAACGGTCGGGCAACGGGTATGTAGTCATCTAAACTGGTTGAATGTTCTTCCCATGTCATCCTATGATATCCTCATACCCGGTGTTGTCCATTCCGACTTTGGCGTTTAGGTTTCTCATCAGGATGAACAGGTCTTTCCTAAACTTTGCTGTGATTGATAACAGCTTCTCATAGAACTGATCTTCATTGTCGTCATCCCTATCTTTGGTGGGTGCATAACATTGGATAACATTCATTGTGATCCCCTCCTTCTTTGTTTCGAAAGATGTTTTGATAATTCTGGATCCGTGAGATTCCCATTCTATAAGTGCATTTCGTGCTTCTCTGAACAACATTAGAGCAACTCTCTGAGTGTGTGGAGCATTTTCCTCTTCGTAATTAGAGTAGGGCAGCATCTATCCTGTATCTAGCCTTTGCTGTCCAGCTTGGGTCCAATCGGTTTCGTTGATTCCAAGTACTGCCAATTTCTATTTCCTCATTCCCATTGCCGTTTGACTGGTCCTCCGGCTCTTCCACATTGTCGGGACGCCCCATGTACCTATGTCAATTGTTGCTCTGGTTGTTAGAAGAGTCATCGGTCTCGTGACTTTTGGAGAATCTGGGCTTTCATCATGAGGCGTCATAATTCTTCCTTGAACTCGGGGGGCAGAGTTTAAATGGTTTAATTTGTTTAATCTGGTTGTTTTTCAGCAAGATTTCCTCCTACGGGACAGGGTTGTTGACCTCATACCCAACCCTACTTTATCCGGTCTTGAAACCGGCAGTAGCCGCGGAAGGGCTACAAGCCGAGTTGCAACTCATTTACATACATGATAATTGATAATTGAAGAGATGTAGGCATTGTTATATCGTCCGGTACTTAATTATACTTTCATGACCTACGTGATCTCTCTATCAGTATATTTAAAAGAACCCATAAACTACTGTACTAAACTAAATAACTTTTTTGACAGATATATTGTCTTTTTAATATTTTCCATACGTTCGGAACCCATTTATTGTGAAAAAGTTTGTTCGAGACTGAACGGAAGTTCACATAAGTTATTAGTATAATTCGCCTACTGGGATGAAATAAAATATATGTGAAGGAACGTTGAAACTGAAGATCTGAGGGTAGTTAGAATAAGTGTTAATAAACCGTCAACCTGATAACCTAAATACTTAACTTTCACCTCATGTGTCACTAATACGTACTTTAATCCATCCATGCAATTAATTCGTTAGTTAATTTCTTTCATACAAGATTTCATCAGATATCAACTCATAAAAACTAATTATGCTTCCAAGCTAAGTGTATTTGTTGATGCTCTCAGCTACTTCACCCACGGTCATTGGTTTAGTCATTGATGCAGACCAGTCTTAAAGCAACGTCTTACATTTGATTCGATAGAAATACATCCCGTTCATGCTAGCATTGTTACTCAAGAGAAACGGAGGAATGAATTTTTTCAGTAGGATTATGTCACATTCATATTCTAAGTCAATAAGTCTCCTAGTAAAAGATCGATTCCTAAAAATCAGACAATGATAACATCCTCTTTAAACAAATGCGTATAATGAATTCAAATAAAAAAATTGTGGAAGCCGACAAACCTAACGAACATCATCCAATGTTGTCGATCCTGGTTACAGTTTGCCATAAGCTGTGACTCAGTCGGTGATATTCGAGCAGAGCCCGTATAAAGTTGATGTATTTCTTCAGTGGCAGGCACTGCTATAAAACCTGTCAGTTTACAGAATTGAATACTGTCTTAAGGTCGAGAAATAAAACTGAGGTTGGGAGTTACTAGGTATGTCTGTAATCCAGAAACTAACGAAGGGTGGATATTTGGTCTACACATTCACGTCCAGGTGTAAAACCACCCAGCCTGGTTTTCCGGGGTTTGCTCTTCGTTAGCCTTGATTGGGGCATCATATCATTGTTTTGGTGGAGCTACAAATCCCACGGTATGATTTAGTTTTAATTACAATGCGCATATTTAAATGAATTTCCGTATGGGAATCATCCTGACAACATCCTTTCAGTTTTCACGTTATAATGCACGTTGTTTATACTGCAGCTTGAAGTTTTTCATCGGTTTACTGTGAACTAGTTATTCTATCATTAACATTCATGATTGCTGTTTATTTTAGATTTCTGTTAATTCTGATTATGGCGGATTGCCTACTGAAAATACCATTGAAATACCATTAAGAGGAGGTGATGAAATAATTGAACTTGACACAGACCAGTTGCCTGATGGTGAAGAAGTGCTCAATATATTAAATCAAGAAAAAGCTCCCTTGCAAATTTGGATCACTGTTGCTATTGCTTATTATAAAAAGAAATTATACGATGATTTTGAGAAAGTTCTTGAGGAAGCATACCTAAATGCAGCTGATCTTCAACCGTATCATGACAGCGACTTGGTTCGATTGTTAGATATGCTTGCTAATTATTATGGTCGTAAAGCTTACAAGTAAGAATAATTACTTGGCAAAAGCTATCTTTTTTATTCAATTCGCTAGACGCTTGTTAATCTGCAACATTTCCAATACTTCTGACACTGTTTTCTCTCTAACATTTCATTTACAGGTTATTTTTGTATGTGTTTTACTATATTTTGAACAATTTAGTTACATTCCTTAACGAAAAGGTTTAAATAAGATTTCACAGCATGGTTAATGAATTTTTAATCGGTTCAAATGTTGTACAAGTTTTATTTTGAGATGGTGGGGAAGATTTGTAGCTCAGGTGGATAATTTTAGTGGAGTTTTATTTTCCGACTTGTATTTAAGTCATCTCCAATGGAACTTTATAAGCAACAAAATAAACACTGTTAAAACAAGCAAATACACAGATTTGTGTTAGAATGACTATCTTACCATCTTAGATATTAAATCAATACAGTTAACCAAAGACTAGATCAATAAATTCAATAGATCGCGATACTTGATTATATGAATTCGAAGTCCCATCAACTATCAGGAACCAAATATAGTCAACAACGACAGTATATTATCAAATAGTTCAAAAAAGTTAACATGTGTAATTAAAGTGGAATATTAGTTAAATCAGTTTTACATATAGGATAGTCCCTTATATTGAGTGTAGCCGGATATGTCTGTCTTTGCACATCAACTAGTCATGGGTTACTTTAATCGACACTAGCTTATTTTCTGTAATTTGCTTTTGTATATTATAATTCTGCTCCCAATACAATCCCATATCAACATAAATGTTCATTGCATGGAATTGAATGAAAAGAAATAATTTTTCCAAAATACCAGGAAATCTGAAATTATGGTTTAGGAGTACTAATTTTTAGTGAGTTTGTTTGTTTATGCGCGTAATGCGAGATATACAGGGCATATGTTTATTGTTGTTTAAATTAAATAATTATTTATTATTTTATAATTTTCATTCTCAGTCTTGGATTATCTATTGGCATGTTAACAGACAAGTAACTCATTATTGTACTATCTTGACTGAATATTTTTTCAAATGTAAATAACAGCTTTAATTTCTTTGAGATATAGTCACATGCTCAACCAATAGGATAGTAATTCTTTTTTTGATGTTTACTTGATTAAGATCTAGAGATCAGACATCTTATCCATTTCAGTAATTTTAACAAACCTATTTAGTTGTCATAGTAGTCATATCTTTTTTGAACGAATTATGTATTGATATATATGAAAACCAGTATTTAAAAAGCTAACTTTTGTATAATTTATAGAGAAAAAAGCAAGGATAAAAAGAACCAATTAATTGCTCAGGCAACTAGACTTTTTACGTCAGCTGATCGAATTGATATGTACGATCAAAAACATCTATTGGGCCGAGCGTTCTTTTTTATCTACGAAGGTGAAAATTGGAGTCAAGCTGATAGTCAGTTGAATTTTGTTTTAAATCAAGGTGCTCCAAGTGTACCGGCTTATCTGGGCAAAGCATGTATTGCATTTAATAAAAAAGAATATAGAAATGCTTTAGGATTTTATCGTAAAGCATTACGATTACAGCCAAATTGTCCAGCTACCGTTCGGCTTGGAATGGGTCATTGTTTTTTTCGACTGGGCAATATGGAAAAAGCCCGTTTAGCGTTTAAACGAGCTTTGGACTTAGATCCAGAATGTGTTGGTGCATTAGTCGGATTAGCTGTGTTGGATCTTAATGAAAAGACCCAAGTAAAGTACTTTTTTACCACATTTATATTGTGTAAATTATTTGACCGGTCAGGGCTTATAATGCATTGGTGCTCTTTTATGTAAGGTAGGAGATAATTTCTCTCTTAATTTGTGGAACTATGTAAAAACCACAATGTCTGTTTTTTGTAAATCATTTACGTTTTGATCATAGGCAGAGTAAATAATGAAGTCCTTGTCTTCGTTTTAACCTCCTCCCTCCCAAAAGAGCATATGCAATTACATATTGCAATCAGTTTCAAGTAGGCAGTTTTCTATAATTTGAAAATCCTAGTTATGAAATGTAATTACGGGTTACCACGTTTCTTGTCTGGTAGAAACTGACTTTTACTTTACTGAAATAATACTCATTTTATTGAGTAGTTGAATTATAAATAGTTAGAACAAGTTTTAATAAAGTCTGTCCCATCATTTACTTAGTGGTTTATTGATTAAAACATCTCAACTTCTGACCATTGAATTACGGATTTGAACTTAACTCCACCTTCGGTTTATTAAACACTTGCGTAGTCTTCCCATTGTCTTAATACAAAAATATTGTAGCTCAAAGCCTCGTGCACGAATTTTGTACTAGGGGGACTGATCTACACTAGTATAACAGTTTGAGTTGGTTATATGAGTGACCGATTACTTATTGACTACGTATTGACTAAAATTTGTTTATCCGTGTTTTAATTACAGTGCACTATTATTCGTCATTACTAATAAAAAACGTATTAGAATTGAATGCTTTTATGTTAGTACTATAAAAATCCTAAGGGCGACTTCATCTTCGATTTGTTGTGTAACTTTAATATACCACACATACAACAAACTTGTTTTACAATAAATTTTATTCCATGAGCTACACAACAGTGTTTAATAAGCGGTCAAATCTATCCATTAATCCATATTTAAACACGGTTTTGTACTTTATACAGTTATCTTAGGAATTTTCAAGTTATTGTGTTCTTCTAACTGGGATGATATGATCGTGTGAAGGTTTCATTCTCTTTCTGGACACATACTTTGAAGAATGTGGGCTATTAAAAATGCTTTGCAATTAATTGAGGCAATTAGTCGTAGAAGGACAAATCTATTCTGTGTATTTTGCACGTGAGGCGAAATTTAGATTATTATAAATGATAAGTAGAATGTTAGTCGATATATGAACGCTGTGATATGGTTTCAGTGAGTAGTGGCTACTCACAAGATCATATTTTCGACTTGAGCAGTCTAATGATTAGGAATCAAAGACAAGACGACTAGTTAAATGAATAGTTTTTTCATGTAATAAAATAACATGCTTATTTACAGAATATGGACACAAGATAAGCATGATAAAATGGTCATAGGTGATTAGAAGGAGTCAGATTGTGGGTCACTCATTCTCCAAGCAATTAAGGACAGTCTATTAGATCTAATTTCAGATAATCGTGCTACCACCTCCACGAAATGGTGTGGAATCCTTCTGTGATAACATTGGTGAGGTGATGCTTTTGCTTCTTCATGTGTTCTTCAATTTTATTTCAAATAATGTTTTCATCTCTTCCAATTGCACTCGCCTCATTGATATGAACTGAGAGATACTTCATTTTGCCTCTTCCTCACCCTCTTTAAATTGAGGACTTGTCTCACAGTTTGGTTGGATAACGATCCGTACACATGAAGGCTTCGTTTGCTATAACTAAAAACGTTAGACCAATCAAGGCTATTTGAGTCAATAATAATCACAATGAAATAGAAATACGTTACCAAGCATAATAATAGTTAAAAGTACAAATTGATAGTGGGAAGACAGGTGTACTGATAGTATGATAGTAGTAAGAATAGTAAATTACGATAACAAAAGTCTTATCAATAATTAAACATTGAGAATTAAGAGGTCAAACGTGGGTAAATAGTCTGGAATAGTAATCACAAAACATTAAAATCATTACGTAATAAGAAGTATGTAAGTAAATAGATAGTGAAGAACACAAACGGAAAGAGGTAGAAAATTACAAACAAACAAAAAATGATAACCAAAATACAAAAAATTTTTACAAATAATAATAATGTCAATTATTAAGTTATGTCCGGCCATGGAAGGGATAGGGGGGTTACGAATTTCTTCTGTACACATAAATTGGGATGGAATGTACGAATCCCTATGGCTTCTGCTATATGAAGTAGACGGGAGCGAACTCCGTTGGGAAACGATGGAGGTATACGATAGATCACTTGAAATGATTTCAATTTATCAACAGTATGACCACTATCAATTAGATGTGCCAAGATAGAACTGCGTATTGTTTTTATTTGGCCCTTTCCAAACCATGCTGGTAGATGTTCACTCATTCGTTGGTTAAGTTGCCTAGTAGTACGCCCGATATAGCTATCTCCACAGGAGCAGCTGAACTTATAAATGCACATGGAGGAGGCCAACTCAGGTAACTTATCCTTCGTTTGAGTAGACATCACTGGTCGACTCGAGAAAGTCAATGCAAGATAGGCTGCGTAGAAAGTTCTACTAATTACTTTTGTTAACCTATCTTTCAGAGTTTCACTAGCTACATCCCCGTTGAATGGTAATTTTATGTATAGAGGCTTCTTACGAACAGTTAAAATCTCCGATTTCTTCCTTGTATCATACATGTACTTTTTGATGAACGCAGCAGGGTAGCCGATCTCAGTCAGTGAGTCATAGATAAATTCCAGTTCCTGACTTAAAGTATCAACAGAACAGATCTTATTTGCTCTACTAGTGAGGCATTTAACCAAGTTTCTCTTATATTGGATAGGTGTAAAGCTATAGAAGTGAGTGTATTGGCAGGCAGAGGGTCTTTTTCTATACACGCTTCTACTTAACGAGCCATCACTTCGCCTGCTTAGTGTAACGTCAAGGAAATTCAGCTTCATGTCACATTCACCTTCACAAGTGAAGCTAATCGCTGGATGTACACTGTTGAACTGTTCTAGTAGTTCATCCTTACTGGTGTTCTGATCCACGACTATGAATGTATCGTCGATGTAGCGGCAGTATAGATCGAGCTTCTTAATAGCCTCCTTAAGTGGGCCATTTTCTAGCTTAGCTAAGAAGAGATCAGCAAGAATCGGGCCTAGAGGTGAGCCCATGGCTATTCCGTCTATTTGTCTATAATAGGAATTGTTGAAGACGAAATGAACATTCAGTGTACATCTTAAAAGCAATTGTTCGCTTACATATGTTGTTCTAATTTTCACAATGGGAATCTTTAATAACTAAAAACGTCAGTTCTCGTGAGATTGTTTGGTGCATAACTTGTGGGGGCTGATCTGGCAATTTAAGTTTTTTTTAATTAAACGACTTCGTATATTCCTCATGAACTACGTCAGATTGGCTGCACATACAAACAACCAAAGTGTTTCTAACTAAGATACTGATAACGACCTTCTATTAACGACCCTATCGTCATTAAGCGTTCTACGTTAATGTTTTCGATTACTCGTTTAATCCTAACGACTAATTTTAATTCAAATTAAATTTTCTATTTAAAGAAACTATTCGTCAAAACATTCCTTTCAACCAGATGTTATTATTTATTTATTTATTTAAACACATAGTTATTGGTACAAAGGGGCACCAGATATATATGCGCCGCACAAATCTCACTTGATTTGTGTGAGGGCTGTGATACTACCCAGGTGCCCAAACTAAAGCAGGTGGTTTTTTTAGGGGACCACACCCGGAGCCTTTGACCTAAAGGTCTAATCCACAAGGCAGTGGAGCATCGTGAGGAGATGCAGTTCCATGGTGGTCGGTGACCAACGATTGATTCATACGCCATTTGTTCCCTTAGGATACTGGAGCCCATGTGCACCATTGGTTTGGAATGAGGGTTTTCCAACTGCCCTAGGTGGACCCTCCGTGTCCACCAACCCGGACATCCCTGACAGAGGCTATATACGCGTGGCCATGTGAGAACGTTTCGAGAGGGAGAGCGGACTCTCCCCACTCTCGGCCGTACCAGGGCACTTGGGGGCTCAACCAGATGTTACGTAACATATAAGTGAGGAAAATCTGTTTATCAAATTTCACTTCCTATATGACTAACTTCAATATCAAAACATAGATAACTACAAATAATATTTATTTTATTTTGTGGTCATGTGATATTTTGATGTAACTGAGTTAATCACGCAGTTGTAATTCATAATTGACTAAGTAACTAAGGTCGCGTCTTGTGGATATTTTAGATTTATTTTGATTCATTTGCTAATAGATCGGCAAAGACTTTAGTAGGTTATAAATTACAGTACAGTGAAATGTAACTTAAGTTACAGTTTACAAGTGCAGTTACCTTATAAATATACTAAAATAGAGTATAATTTAACCAATGCAAATAAACTTGAACTATTTAATGTGAAATATTTTCGAATTAAAGTATCACATTTCCTTTAGAATGATTTCAATTTATCTCACCTCTAACCGCTTTTATACATATTTTTAAATGATCTCTTGGGCTATAGTTTACTCACCTCTCTTCATTAGGAGGATCGGCAGAGTTAATATTAAACACGAATATATGAACGAAGAATATTCTTTTCAATAAATACTCTTCAAATTCTACAATTAAATATATCCAAATGAATAATCCAAAAAGGTGATCAGGTTTAAGGCAAAGTATATCGTAGCATGTGAATTTTTAATTGCTGAAAAATTCCCATCATATTAAAACAATTATATGAACGAAGAATATTATTTTCAATAATTTCTCATCAGGTTCTACAATTATAAATTAATAATCCATAAAAGAAGATTGGCCAAGTTTAAGGCGGAGTACATCAATTTAAGAAACTGTAATATGTGAATCAAGGATTGTTTGTCATATAAAATAAAATAAGATCGAATCGTTAATGTTTTTGGGATGACTAAATCGTTAATGTTGGAGTTGACTAATATGTAGTGTTAACTTGAATCAGTTTATAGGTGAAATGAAACCGTAAGATAAATGATCAGAATATATATAGTTGACATGGGGGTGAGAGATACAAAAATAGGATTACAAATCGGAAATTACGTAATATGTAGAATAATATAAATTAGGTCAGATATAGTAGATAGTAGTGGATGATAAATAAATTTCTCTAAAAGGTTAGCAGGTGTGATAATAATAATAATGAAGATAATAATAATAATAATAAGAATAATGACTGATAAGATGTGTAGATAAACTAAGTTTAAGATACAGAAATGAACATTAATCAAATTAATATCACCATATTACAAAATTGATTATTAACAAGTTGACCCTGAAGTTGACCAGGGTAAAAGAAGCTGCTGTACATGTTTCTTTTGGATGCAGAGCTCTGGCTTTTTGATCCGAATAGCAATTGCCTCAGAATTTTTAATTATTAATTTGGATATATAATCATAGGATCCTAAGATGACTTATTGAAAACAATATTCACCGTTCATATACTAGTGTTTTAATATGATGGGGTTTTTAAACAATTAATATCTTTAACTTGTAAGTCGAAGTGGTAAGTGAGCATGTACAATTTGTGTATTTATTCGCAATTATTACCATTATTATTATTATCATCATTATTATTATTATCATTATTATTATTATTCTCATATCAGGAGTCAATTAAACAAGGCGTTCAGAAATTATCACGCGCTTATAATCTTGATTCAACAAATCCTATGGTGTTAAATCACCTAGCTGATCACTTTTTTTATAAAAAAGAATATGCTAAAGTTCATCGATTAGCTTTACATGCATTTTATAATACTGAAACGGAATCTATACGTGCTGAAAGTTGTTATCAAATGGCTAGAGCATTTCATATACAAGAAAATTATGATAATGCATTTCAATATTATTATTTGGCCACACAACTTGCTTCTTCAACATTTATTTTACCATTTTATGGTCTTGGTCAAATGTATTTACATCGTAATGACTTAGAACATGTAAGTGCTAATTTAAGTTATTTGCTTATCGTTTCTGACAACTATTTAAACTCATCGTTTTAAATACATAAATTGACTAATAGAAGTACTTTACAACTCAAACTCACATTTTTGATGACATTCCAAAAAAAACTCAGGAAATGCTTGTAGTCATTTACATAGGTAATACTGTTGTAACGGGAAAAATATTGTAGAAGTTGGAACTGATTTTACGATTTATAATTAACTATAATTTTGTTGTATAGCTATTAAGTAACTAGATTACCATGTCTATGTATTCCGTCTATCGTAAACTTCGGTTAAACTATTAAGTATAGTTACACGATTTACTGTTCCTAATTTGTGAACAGTCCTTTACTCAAAGCCTCTGCTACTTATAGCTACCTTTGGCTTATTCATATATAATTATAATTTTTCATTTTAAGATGTGATATGGTCTGGTGTATCTGTTTATAAACAAGGTCTGTTTGAATTATGTGTACAACGGAGGCTGGTTGTTACTTTTGGACTCCAAGAAGAAGATAGAGAAGGGAATGGGAATAACAGATCAATAGGGACCTAGCTGCGTCGGCCACAGGTCAATGGAGCTGATGTCACGTGCAATTGGCCAGTTTAGGGATGCTAGGCCCTCTAGCAAGCAGTAGACGTGAAATAAATCAAATCAGGATTCTGATTGGTGACTTGACACATGACATAAATTAATCGATTTTTGATTTTTGTCTTCTCGATCTTGAATTCCAGTATTCCTTCATATCATACTTTTCTATTGTCCTTTAGAATCGTATTCCGTTTTCAGTCGCAAGAGTTATGTGAATGTTTATGTCATTGATGTTAGGGATAATATCGAGACATTTTACACAGGATCCACATATGCCAAAATCGACTAGTCAGCTATAGTCCTTAATATCAACAATGAAAAGATACAAAAAACCTTTAAAAGTAGATTAAAATTCACTTCGTTGAACAAGCCATTGATAATCTGGTTTAATTAATTAAGTGGATAACGCATTGAGGATTTCAAGCAAAGGGTACTGGGTTCAAGCTACTGTGTGAACATCAACACTCATGTGCAGTTACATCCAGCTAATGAGTCCTAGATAGGACAAAACGTTCTCCTTGGATTCCGGTGATAACCACCATTCATCTTTGATTAAAATCTATTACTAATATTCAGTTGTTCTCATTATCATTGCTACAACATCATTTCGTTATCTTGCATCTCATCTTGTCAAGCTAATGTGTTCTAGCAACTTGAACCGACCCACATCTCTGATAGGTTTTACTTTGATGATAACTGATAATTTTTGGTTATCGACTTCATTTGTACTAAATTTTCATATTCATTATTCCCAATCGTATTATTTACATGTATATGCACTATTGAAAACCCTGTAATTATTTCTTTCTGACTTTTCAATTAGGCTGCTATGTCATTCGAACGTGTATTAAAAGATAATCCAAATAATTATGAAACTTTAAAAATACTAGGTAGTTTATATGCTCAATCTAACAAGCCAGATAAACGTACACAATCAAAACAATTATTTAAACAAGTAAGATTATAGTAATATGGTTGTTTATTTTCAACAGTATCTGATAATGGAATTGTTTAATCTTACTCTCTTTTCCTAGTCTAATCCAGTAAACTTATTTCACTGTATATTTTTAAAAAGACTATACATAAATAAATGTTATGTTTAAACAAAATATTGAATCATATATGAATCATTGTATGATTAAAATTTAAATTGATGTAACTCATTCATTGTTATTTAAAACAGAG
This sequence comes from Schistosoma rodhaini, assembly GCA_944470415.2. Classification (NCBI taxonomy): domain Eukaryota; kingdom Metazoa; phylum Platyhelminthes; class Trematoda; order Strigeidida; family Schistosomatidae; genus Schistosoma; species Schistosoma rodhaini. The sequence goes on along the minus strand of OX104036.1, from coordinate 19,190,543 downwards.
AAGATACAATATATTAGATATTATTTGTTAGCGAGACATAGATTGGATTAAAGTATGTTTCATTCACGATTGTGTTGCTGCACGCTGATTGGCTAATTCTTATTCAATCAGCTCTAGTCGATGCTTGAAGAAGACTCTAGCATATTCTCATGTAAAATCTATAAATATACTAACGTATTTTTTATTGCGCTTCTTACTTCCATCTATCCTTGTTATTCGGAATATAATTTCTTCCCTGTTCAACCGTGTTCTGATTTAGGGACTTGTCGAGCGTATTAATGTCCAAGATTACTAAGCAATAGGAATAGCTGGGTCATAATAAGGAGCATATATTAAATAGTTATAACATTATTAAAAATGAATAATAGAACAATTATATAAAAATAATTAAATGTTACTAATTCAATCATAAAATGATTGATTCAACAAATGAATCCTATACAACAAGTTCATTTACAAAAACTGTACAATTATAGAAGAAATATAAAAAGAAAAAAATTAAACTAAGAATAATAAAAAATTTACCACATATAGACAAATGGAAATAATCATAATCAAATACAGATTTAAAAGAGAATTTTATGGTATTTGTGCTAGTAGATGTCGCTATTCGATTAAAAGACATATTGAATTTATAGTGGAATCATTAGTGAATTCAACACTGAGTTATATGTAGAATACTTCTCAAATCATATAGTTGTTGAATCTCTCTCCACGTAAAAGTCTTTAATGAGAGGATTCACTTCATCTCAAGATGTCATATATATAAATATTTTTCTTATGACAAAAATGTTAGATCCATTTAAAATTTGTCTTTTAGTTTGTGCTGTAATTAGTGTATGCAAAATTTGAAAAGAATGAACTGATTTTATAATAAGAAATGTGAATTGAATTCATTTATTATTTGTTTAAATTTATGTACAGAATTAATGTAAATTAAAAAAAACATCCAAAGATGGGAATGTGTTTATTAATTTTCTCATTTTTCTAAAAAAAGTAAGTTACTGAAAAACAGATTTGAATTGTTCAAGAATCATTCAGTTACAGTTAGATCAACACATATATAGTTTTTGCTCAAAAAATCAATCCAATATAAAATTTATTTACTGTGAAAAAACCTACTGTTTTTTTGGTTTTTCTCTTTTGTCGATTTCAGGGAAAAAAGTCCTATTTATGACTAGTTTCTTTCGTGATTATTGATAATTGTTTATATGATAAGTTTATCGTATTCTCCTTCACCGCGTTAGATGCCAGTTCAGTGGTCTAAAGGTTAAGCATCCGCGCATGTGACCGAAAGCCCTGAGTTCGATTTCCGCGTGTGGAATCGTGAATTCACAATGTTGAGTATTCCCACCGTAGACCGAAACGGTCATTCAATGTTTTCAGGTTTTCAGTGGTGGTCTTACTTAGATCGGTTCATAATTTCAATGAAAGTTGTTTTTGATTTACACAATTAGGTAACTGAAAGTCAACCGGAAGATGTCGAAGCATGGATTGAATATGCTCAGTTATTAGATAACGATATTAATGGAGCTTTAGATGCTTATTCTAAAGCACTAACAATTTTAGAAAATATTCAGCTGGAAATTGCACCAGAAATTTTAAACAATATTGCTGCACTTTATTTTATAAAAGGCGAATATGATAAATCTTCTGTAAGTATATATTACTATTATTTTTGTGAAAACTAATTGTTGTCATTGTTATTTAATTATATGTAAAAGTGCGATATTGAAAACTCTGCACGAAAACACACACCAAACAAAGTAAAGGAATCTGAACACACCTATCTCTATTCTTCCTTAAACCAGGAAGTGAAGTTGAGCAAACGTGTCTAATTTTAACATTCCTTCCCAATTTCATCATTTATGGAATATTACAAACAGCTCCAAAGGAAGTGATGGATGGTAGTGTGTGTATGTTAAAGAAAAAGATTTATATATTTTGCTATTTATATGATACCATTTACTGTAAAGTAATATACAGGTCACCCAGTCACTTAATTAGGACCGGGAAGTATAACAGACACTCAACACTATCAAAGTGTAAAGTAGTTTTATATGATTAATAGCAGTAACTTATGCCTACATTTACCCCTTGTGATGAACCATAGGAAAGAGTTGAGTGATTAATATGCCTGGACTAGTGTGTTATTGTTGATAACTATTTGACAGAAAAGACCAGTCTTCATTCAGCTTGGCCTTTTTAATTATTCCCAATATTTTCACTTGAATAACAGACCAGGCGTTTAGTATGTGTACATAGAAGTGGAGTTGGAACCTCAGATCATAACACTAACATAAGTTTAGGTTGAACCAAAGCTTGAGCAGTGGGCTAATCAAAACATGGTACTAACCCATAATGTTAGTGACTACTATTTTAATCCATGTTGAATGGTGTTGACTTCGTGGTTGTAGTATACTCCATACTTGTAATCCAAATGGTTGCAGACGGTAAATAACGTCACTTACCGCTCACTACTGGGTTATTTTCATAAATTCATTCTATTTTACTCCTTTGATTTTGTATCCGACCGTAGGAAAGCCCCACAGCTCAAGACGTTGGCTGATATAGGAGTAGGTTGGAATTAAGCTAGAGGCTTTTAAATCGAGATGTGACATCAGTCTATGAAGTTATTGACTTTTGGACTGAGCTATGTAGGTAGGTTCACACTACCAGGTTGACGTCCGTACGATTATCGTAATCAATAGTCAACGACTCTGATAAAATGGCTTAGAATCTTTTACAAAGGTGCAAGTGCATTTGTCTCCTCTTAAAGTCTGAGTTTTAAAATCATTTTACATCTTTTTTTTCATGTATTTATTCTCAGATCATGTTATTCTTTCCACTAACTGCTCTACTACTCTGAGATTTGTTTTGATAATTTCATATCTCTCTGCTGATATGGTCTGGAAGCTTCAAATGACACATATATGTACTTCGTCCTACATTGTGTATGACTGACTGATCGACTGTCTGGTCGCCCTCTTTCCTACACCTAGATATTGAGTTTCAATATTATTTCAATTTACTCCATGAATTCATCCCTTTTTTCAAATCATTTTCTCCAGCTTAGGTCTTTTTGACCATCACAATTTCTACTATTTGTTCAACTCCTTTGCTTATAGACCTTGTTGATTATCCCTCGTTTCGGTGATATCGTTTGGAAATTTGAGCCTATACGTGTTTTTGCTAACTCGTACACTGTTTTAACTAATTCTTTGACTGACCCATACATAATTATGCATAATTCTACATTTTCACGTAGGAATTTTTCACGCGTTCATATGACCGTATTCTTGAAGAGCAAAGAAATGAAGAGAATGAATGTGGTGGAGATAGTTCTGGATTAACTAACGATGACTACTATCATGGATTAAGTATTACAGTTCGTTATAATCAAGCAAGACTTCATGAAGCTCAAGGTAGATCAGATTTAGCTGAAGAAATTTATAAGAGTATTCTACTACGACATCCAAGTTATATTGAATGTAAGTTTTTAATGTGACAATTTTTTTTACCTTTTTGATTTTGTATAAAGCTGTTGAAGAGAGAGCTGAGTGGAGTGTTATTTTATTTCATTTATCTAAACATATAAACATGGGTACAAAGCGGCACCAAAAAATATGTGCGCCACACAAATTAGTTATCATTAAATTTGTGTATGGGCTTTTCGAGTGCCTACACCGAGGCAAATGGTTTTCTCAGGGGGCCGTTCCCTTATCCTTTGACCTAGAAACCTAATCCTTAATGCAATAGAGCAATGTTAGGAGATGCAGTCTCGTGGTAATCGGTGACCAACAAACGTTCATACACCATTGGTCAGGGTTTTCTAACTCCTGTAGGTAGATTCTTAGTACCCATCAACCCGGTTAAAGCACCGGACATTCGCTTTTTATCCTCTCAATCTCGTAAACAACACTCCTGCAGTGGATAGGACTTCCATAGCAGTTTATTTATATTTATTTAAACACATAAATATTGGTACAAAAAGCACCAGATAAATATGCGCCTCACAAATCTCATTTGATTTGTGTGAGGGCTGTGATACTGCTCAGGTGCCCAGACTGAAGCAGGCTTCCATAGCAGTAGCTATATATACACGTATATAGCTTCCATAGCAGTAGCTATATACGTGTAGCCTTATGAGAGCACTTCGGGAGGAAGAGCTGAACCCCCACCCCAGACGTCTGGGGACCAAATATCTTAAACTCGTGCAACTATCCTCTTATCAGAACTAGTCCTCTTTTTTTAAATAATTTGTAGAAGTAATTAATTGGGTAACTTTGTGATCTTCATTTTGGACTAGCAGTTTATTTATTTCCCGTAAGCAATGTTAATCATACCATCTTGGTTGAATAATTTTTGTGCATCAATAATCGGCTGTTCTTCCTCAGTATATATTCAGTCGAATAGTCAGTGATTCTGTTTATCATAATGTTATGTCCCTATAAGAATAGTGAATGGTAGTTTTGGGTCCATTTATGAACTAATACTATGCATATATATTTTATCGTATAATTGTTAAATAACTAAACTACTCATATTCGTGTCCACCTTATTATAGGCTTTATTTTGACTTATGAACTAATGTTATACGATTTACCATTCATGAATTATGCCCTGTCTATCATTTACTATCTCCCACATTCACAGCCACTTTTGGCTGAATCTTGTACAAATGTTATTTTCTATTTTATGGTACGATGTGGTCAGTTTGGCCGGTATATAAACTCAGTATGTTTGAAATATAATGATTCATACCGCAGAGGCTGTTATTGGTGTTCTGTACTTACCTGGTTGGGCTAAGCAGAAAGCAGGACCAACAAGTACTCTAGACTGCTCATACGGGTTTCATGTGTCACTGGTCCGATAGATAATTCACTGTTCTCTAATTGGCGGTATTATCACGTTAAGCATTAACAGGGCATCCAGGCGGCCACAAGTTATAACACATAAGTTATTTTATTGTGGGATCTGTTAATTGTATTAGTTACAAAATTATTATGACTTCCATTTTATCATCATCTAATGAGATCAATTGTATCATTAAAGCGTTAACGAAGTAATTCATCTACTGTAATCTGGGCAAACACATGTTTAGGTATCACCAGCTTTTAAGCGATAAACGTTTCACGCAGTTTACAATACAACTATCCAGATATTGATTTGTACCACTAAATATTGAAAATAGTTTTCTGTATAAGAAGGAAAATAGTAGTATCAATGGGAAAATCACGGAAAGATACTGATCATTAGACAAATGTTCCGTCATAGTTTACACCTACCTCTGTAGTTTACAATCATACTCAAAGTATCAAAGCTGGATTCATATTAATATGGTATTTTTTAAACTTTATTTAAGTGTATGATACAATCATTACAGTTTCATCGGTGTGTATCGTTTAATTTGGATGGTGATTAAGACCTCAGACTATTTCTTTAGAAAATTTATTTCGAGCTTGTCCCACCACCACTACTATTACTATTTGGTTTTCAGCGATTATCCACCTAACGGTATAAATTTATGGCAAAAACAACCTCATTTTTAATTAACCCCTTGCGAAACACTAGAATTAGTAAGTTGGTCACTTCTCAAGAAGTAGTGTTATGCACTATGACATTCTATTCAGAGTTAGGCTCCTTTTGTTTAGCAATTTAGTCTGTTGTTGTCAGGGGTTTGCAATTAAATGGTTAGAGATAGTCTGGAGAAAACCCTGGATGTTGGTTTCATGCTATTTGGCATTCATCAGCAGAGCATGCCTTCAGTCTTTGGGGAACTGGTGTCCCCTGTGAGACTTGAACCCGCGTTACCTAGCTTCTCAGTCTGAGAAGTTATCAATGAGCTATTCAGGCTGTGGCTGACCTGTAGGATTAAAATATATACAATGTGGCTTGTCCTATAAAATTTGATCGATACTGGAGGACTAGACAAATATGATATTAATCACCAACCAACGTTTAATTCATCGGAAGATTTTCCTAATCTCATGTTTTGAAATTCAAGACTGCAATTGTCCACTCTCTGTTTTCGTACGTGCATCCTTAGCTCACTGGATAGCACCTTGGTGTTTGAAGCGGACAGCACTAAGTTTGGGTCTCTGTGCGAGTATCAACACAGATGGAGGTAAATCCAGCTTAAAAGTCCCAACTAAGATAAAACACACATCCTGGATCCCACTACTGGCATCATATCGATCAGCTTTACTATGACAACTGAACCCCAATCAAATAACTTATAAATTTTCACTTGTAATCAGTCTCGCTATTTCATAATAAATTCATGTCTTGATCTAAGGTGTGTATGATAACTCGGACAGTTACACACTTCGTGCCAGGTTAGAGTCCTCTTACTTATCGTAATCAATGATTAAAATTGGTGGCTGACATACCTTAGAATCAGTCACAATGGCGCAGACGCATTCACATTTTGTCTTTATCTCTTTAGTTTTTAAATTGTCTTACACTTTTTCACCATGAATCCTTTCTTCTTAAATTACATTGTCTATGACTAATCTTTCTTAAAACCAATGATACTGATAATATCGCTACTTCAACTATACTAGGGTTTGTCTTGATAATTTCATCTTGCTGTGCTGTGGCAACTTGAACCGATTCATCTATGTGTCATATTCTACATTGTTCATGACTGAAAACTAGAGCTAGGTGTTGCGTTATTTATGACGGACTAATTTTATTTTTACTTAATTCAATGTGAATTAGGATTGATTGTGGATATTGTAATTATTATTTAAAATCATAGTAATGAATAATAAACAAATATAGAATAAAATTCTACTTTCTCCCCTTAAACAAACATGTAATCAATAACCAGGTTACCTCCGTTTGGGTTGTATTGCACGTGATCGAGGACAGATTCGTGATGCTTCAATTTGGTTCAAAGAAGCTTTAGATGTAGATCAAGTAAGTAATTGTTTCATTTGTTTTCACCTTTAGAGAGTATGCAGGTGCTAACGCGGTGTTGTTTGTTAGATGTGAATAACTTTGACTATTGCTTATTGTTAGTATCTTTTCAGAATTATTCAGTGTTAATTCATTCTGAGATGCTTTCATTTATTGCACAGACTCTTAGTTAATTTTCGTTAAAGCTATTTTTATTTCCTATTGGACTGAGAGCCTGCTTGTTTAATAAACGAAACTCTCAAAATAAATCGAAATGAGTTGTTTTGTCATAATTCGGATAGATATCGGATAATTACAACTCACATTTAACTGATTTAGTAATTAAAAACCCAGTGTGAATGACTCAGATCTATTGAACATTAAAGTTGACTGAGATCAAAAGTTGTTCTATCAGTAAGTCTGATCATTTTATACGCTTCATATATGCCTAATCATTGCAGAGTTTATCCAAGATCATTGAAACGACTATTACCAAACGAAAATGACAATCATTTCTCACCTTCGTTGTCTGAATATACCATATATTTTATTCAGGGAATCACACTTAAAAGGTTCATTTTCAATAGTTAATAATAAAGGTATACTTCTTCTGTGTTCACAGATGGACTTGATATAGGTGACTATTTGAACATTTGTGAATCCAATTCAATTTATGTATTTTCTGAAGAAGTGACTTACACTAAGCCACGAAACATCAGACACTCAACTTTCTACTAATTGGGACATTACAAATATATCATTACTTTTTATTATAGATCTTAGTGACTTTCAAGTTATTCAATGTTCGGAATCATTACCGGTAAAAGACATGTTGACATGAATTCACAGCTAACGCTCAACGTTATTGATTCATCAGTATGCAACTTTGAAGATATACTCACTTTGCATTTCTTTATGAATTACTCGTCTGACATATTTCTGCCTTCAAGCTACTATTTCTTCCCTAGAGTTCCCGAATGCCCTGGTACGACTGAGGGTGAGGAGAGTCAGCTCTCCCTCCCGAAATCCTCTTATTTGGCCACGCGTATACAGCTACTGCCGGGGAAGTCCTACTCACTGCCTTCTCGTGGCGAGGGTGTTGCTTACAAAATTGAGAGGAAGAAAAGCGAACGTCCGGTACTTTAACCTGGTTGGTGAATACGGAGGATCCACCTACAGGGGTTGGGAAACCCTGTCTTCAAACCAATGGTGCACTAGGGTTCAAGGATCCTGAGTGGACATAAGGTGTGTGAGCCTATTGTTGGTCACTGTCTACCATAGGAATGCATCTTCTTACGTTGCTCTACTGGTTTGTGGATTAGACCTCTAGGTCAAAGGTTCAGGGAGTGGACCCCTAGGGAAAATACCTGCCTCGGTTTGGGCACATGTGCACTATCCGAGCCCTTACACAAATCTAATGATTTATGTGGTGCATATATATTTGGTGCCTCCTTGTAACAATGTATATGTGTTTAGATAAAATTAATGAATAGAGTATTAATAGTATTGCAACATCTTTTGAAATAAAAAAATACAAAATTCATATTTCAATCTAAAAATGAATAATAAGGTGTAGAGTTATTCGAATGATGAGTCCCAATCGAGAAGGAATACTCGCCCTGGATTCTACTGCTCTAAGCTCATACTAAATAGACCAAAAATTAATCCTGCCTGTTCATTTTATTATATTTACATTACTAGCCAATACATTTAGATACTTTATCGTGACTCAGTTTACTGATTTTATCGGATTCCAAAGATAAGCGAACTTAATGACTTCGATTGATTGTTATGTCTCATAATTAAGTTGTGTAAGTCTTTTGGCTCTTGATTTTTTACCTTTAGTAGCATTTGTTTTCCCATTTAACGTGTCTGTAACCAGTTGTTTTATCCTTTTCATTTTTAATAATCTGCTTTACACACATTTCATATAGGATAACCCAGACGCTTGGACATTGATTGGATTATTACACTTAGGTAAAAATGAAGTTGAACAAGCCCAGAAGAAATTTGATCGAATTATCAGACAACCAGCATATAGAGCAGATGCATTTGCACGTATATGTTTAGGGAATATTTGGTTAACTACCCTACATCATCCTATCAAAGATAAAGATAAACGTAAAAGGCATCAGGTAGAGTTTCATCATTTTCTTGTATGTTTCTTTCTTCCTCTTGTTGTTTTGTCATTGTGAAGATTTCAATTATTCTAAAATTTGATTATAAACTGACTGATATTATGTTGACAATCATTGAAAACTTATCAGGGAAGCACTAGGGAACAACTGCTTTGTCATAATATGGAACTGTTCAGCTCTATGCCTACAAGAGAATGAAAACAAGATCTTCAAGCTTCACAGCCAGTGCGTTATCCTTGGACCACTGAATCAGTGGCGTCCAATGATTCATATTTCCAATCTCATTTTTTTAGGTTGTAGGTGAGTGCACAACTCTGAAGAGTCATGTATTAGGACAAAACACCTCGTACTTTCCCCTAGTTTTCTGTAGTTAACAATGGTAATGTTAGATTTATTCAATACTAAAAGTTTTGCCAGAGTAAAGAATCTTCGGCACCAATTGTGCCACATTACACCAAATATTTCTTCAACATTCATTGACATTGTAATTGTTCAAAACATATTTTGCAGGCGTTTTTAATAGTTCGAATTTGCCGTCTGTATTCAATCACTAAATTTTCTGACCAGTTCAGCTACTACACTCACAATCTCTATCAGTTATGTGTACGGTACTTGAATCCCAAAATATTTGTTTGTCGTTTTGTCAAAGGATAGATAAAGAGAGAAATTTACACAGAACTGTGATGTTTCCGTTTGAGTTTTACAGTATTTAGATTCACAATGTTTTGTAATCCTTACATAAGATAACACGTGATTACGTACAGTTATCATTCATAATTATTCAATTCGATAAAATATAAAACAGGTAGGTGAATTGCAATATTTTCACAGTTGTGACATAACTTATTGTCAAATTAAAAAGTCTCCACAAACCTCTGACCCTTAATAATTCAAATCCTCACTAATAATGATATACATGCCACCTGTTAAATAAGTTTGTTACTATCTGAACCCAGTCAGTAGCTTAGTGGATAACGCGTTGCTTTTTGAAACGAATTCTACTGTGTTCGAGTCTTAATGTGAATATAAACACTGATATGTAATAACATTCAGTCGTCAATTGCTAAATAGGACGAAACGTTCATCATAGATTCCACTGCTAGGCACAACCCACCTCTTCAATAGAACTCTCATACTAATTTTCTAAGATTGTTTATGACTTGTAACAAAGCAACAATGTCCAATAATAATATTTATTTTATTTTAATTAAACACATAAATATTGGTACAAGGGAGCACCAAATACATATGCGCCGCACAAATGTAATTCAATTTGCGTGAGGGCTGTGATACTGCCCAGGTGCCCAAACTGAAGCAGGTGGTTTGCTTAGGGGGCCACACCCGGAGACTTTGACCTGAAGGTCTAGTCCACAAGGCAGTGGAGCATCGTAAGGAGATGCAATCACATGGTAACCAGTGACCAACGATTGATTCATGCGCCATTTGTTCCTTCAGGATACTGGAGCCCATGTGCACCATTGGTTTGGAATGAGGGTTTTCCAACTGCCCTAGGTGGACCCTCCGTGTCCACCAACCCGGTTAAAGCGCCGGACATTCGCTTTTCGTCCCCTCACTCTCGTGAAAAACACCCCCACCACGAGAAGGCAGTGAGTAGGACTTCCCTGGCAGAGACTATATATTCGCGTGGCCATGTGAGAGAATTTCGATAGGGAGAGCGGACTCTCCCCACTCTCGGCCGTACCATGGCATTTGGGGGCCCAATAATTGTTCCAATAATAATAATAATGTATGTTATATATTCATATTAATAGTAGCTTCATTGGACTCATGAAACTATCAATGTTAAGACACTATTGAGAACCTGGGAGCATTGGACGGCCGTTCCGTCCCACCACGGGACTTCTCGCCAGGGTGCATTCACAACTCCACACGCAATAACCGAACCCTAGGGCCTTTGGCTTCGCGCGCGAACATATAATAATATAATTGTTTGTTGCCCGTCCACTTTTGTTGACTTGTTAAATAACATTGAAGAACAAAATTCACGGTCCCCAACTAAGAAATAAAGTATATATATATATATATATATATATATATATATATATATATATATCACCTTGACAAACTTTTCATCATGTGCTTATCAGTGACTAATTTCCTGAATCCTATTGAAAATCCGTGACTAGTAGATTTCATTTGCATCGGATGTAAAGTAGTTACTTGCGAAAAAGAATGAGTAATCGTTGTGCAATCTCGCCAACCGATTGGTGTTAGAAATGTATGACCTTGGATGCCAGCTATGGCCTCAGAAACCTGAAGACCCTAGGTTCGATCGGCAGTGAGTTTGTAGACATGAACTGCTGAACAGTCTCGTACTAGAACGAAACAACTATCCAGGGTTCTCTGGTTTTCAGTGGTTATCTAAATTAGGTCGGTTCGCAATCTCAGATATCATTAAGACAATGCAATTTAGTACATATATCACAGGACACGTCTTAGTGTACATGCTGTTGACATATTCAGAAACACGTTTCATTCTATATTTTTGTAAGCCAATGTTCTACCTCTACTTAAATTCGTTCGCAATGGAAACACAATAGTACTTTAGTTTAAATATTTCCTACATAGTTTTGAAAATGACTACTTTTTACCCGTAATTGTGAACTTGTCAATTGTATGCAATTGATAACATTTTAGCATGACAGACAAATATATCCTACAATGTAGTGCCCTTATCGGGCGATGCGTACCTGATGCATGGGTTAGTTTGAATTACTCTAGGGCCGATTAAATGAAAACATAGAATCAATCTATGAAGTGAGTGACCTCTAGATTGAGCCATGTAGATAGGTTCAGACTACCAGGTTGATGTTCGCGTGATTATCGTTACCATTGGATGATATGGCACAGAATCTTTTTTAATGGCGCGGGTGCTCTCTGTCTACCCATAAAGCCTGGATTCTTTGATTACTTTGAAAGTTTATCTGTCCCATCTGTTCAGATTTTCTGAGTCTTATCTTTTCGGCTTTCATTAATATTTATACTTACCACTACTTTGGCACCTTGCTGTGTTGATATGATGTTACAACCTATTTACCAGGTTCTACGTTGCGTATGACTGCATGTAGTGTTCCATCTACCCCTCCTATACACTCAGTAATCCATACTGTGCAGTTTAAAAACTGCTTGTAAGGAATGGATGAATACAATTTAAAACTCTTTAATGAAAGTAAATAAAGGAAGATGGTAAACAAACCAATAGAAATAATGAATGATATCGAAAAGATAACATTCTTCGATTAAATTTGCATTACTAGAAAAACTGTAGGCTAATAAATACGACAGTTTACAATAAACAAGAAAACAGAGATTTATCCAGTAGCTCATTTTAACCTTAATAGTTCACCTTGCACTGTTTTCTTGTTACCTACCACAATGATTTTTTTTAAAGAAAAAGATTTTTATTTTTTCCAATTAATTTAGGATCGTGCATTATCTTTCTATAAAGCTGTTCTATGCGCTGATCCTAGAAATATATGGGCTGCACATGGTATTGGTTGTGTATTAGCACATAAAGGATTTGTTAATGAAGCTAGAGATGTATTTGCACAAGTTCGTGAGGCAACAGCTGATTTCCCAGATGTTTGGATTAATATTGCACATATTTATGTTGAACAAAAACAATACACTGCTGCAATTCAAATGGTTTGTAGTTTATAAAATTGTCATTTTGTTTTTTGTTCTTTTTTTCTTGTCATCATTATTGTCATATTCATATAATGAATATTTATAGTTTAATGGCTGTTTCTGTTTAAACGCTTGTTATTCTATCCATATTTTTACTTATATTAACTTTCGTTGTTTGTTTTTTTGATGTAGTATGAAAATTGTATTAAGAAATTCTCTCGACAGAATAATACAGAATTGTTACAATATTTGGCTAGAGCACATTTTAAAGCCGGTCAATTGAAAGAATGCAAAACTATGCTATTAAAGGTAACTATAATTGTTAACCATATTCACTTTATCTGTTTTCTTTTTTTGTTCTTGTTTTACTACTGCAAAACTATGATTCTATCTGTTGTCTGCAAACATTTGTCCTTTTTTCACAATGATATGACATAACTTTCTATTATTTCTTTAAAAGCTTTACTAATATAAGTAATTGACTCACAAGTTTCGCTTGCAATTTTATTAAGTGTTAGTCAGACTTTCTAGTTTGAGCGACTTAGCTTAGTTTATGGGAAATTAAACTATAAATAAGATTTAACAGCTTAGATTGTTTACATTGTTTATTATTTTTAACCTAAAATAGCAGCAGTGCATATTACTGGGAAAGGAGTTGTTATCGAACTGTTCATCAAATGTATGATTGCGTAATAGGTGTTTAACTTTGTTCATGGAACAATTGATGAAACTTTCGCATATCGTACTGAATGACTCCAAACATAACTGTCATACCTTGGTGTGGAGGGCGTGTTGTATAGGCTGTGATAGGTGGTGTCGTGGTGAGATGCTTCTTTCGGATGACTAGCATCTGTAGTGATACTACCTTCCCACATCAGAAAGAGGTTGATAAATGTCGGTCCTAAAAATACCACACTAATTTCCGTCTTCAATGGTGAGGCCTTTAAAGTGCGAAGCCAACATATCACGGACTACTCACAAAAAGCTGTAGATGGCCGTCATCAGTCAGTTATTCTTTGGGTTCTATGGTCACGATACAAAGGTTGTCAAGACTGTTTTAACTCAGTTTCCTTTTTGGTTCCCTCAAGATTAGATATCTCACAATGGAATACTCAGTGAGTGACAACCGCCTCTACCAACACCCAAACTAATCTTAATTGATATTTACTACCAAAGTCATAAAGTGTGACGTCCGGATCATAGTTGAAATCATCGATACTGTTAGCAATACCGAAAACAGAAGGCATAGTACAAGTTCAGGAACAACTCGAAATAGTTTGTTATAATATTGTATTTTATTGTCCTTTTTTACTACTTTAATTTGCTTCTGTAGTAGTTGTACAACCCCTTTCTTTGGACAATGAAGATAGTCGAATTTTCACCTCTCCCATGCTTCTCCATCAAGCTAATTCAAATCTTGACACTTCAGTTATTGTCAAATTAACATATAAATATAATAGCAATATAACAATAAAATAGCAAATTAAAAAAGCCGAGGCACCAACAGCTGAAAAGCGTGTTCGACCTCAATATATGAAGAACTCGTAACGTGAAGGATTTTGATGATGTTAAACTTAAATTAAAAACCATAGTGCAAGTAATTAACTATATATTAAATAATACAACCAGTTTTCAAGTGTAGTTACTAATCTTTGTTATTGCTACAAGAACGACTAATCTCTTTGTCTAAAAAATGATTTTTTTTCATGTCATGTAAAAATAACATTTATTCTGTTTAAAATATGATAGGCTCGTCATGTTAAACCATGGGATCCTGTATTGACATTCAATTTGGCTTTTGTTCAAAAAAGATTAGCTGTTACTGTACTACAGGATGAGACAAGCAGTTTCTCATCTGTTTGTGAAGCAATAGCTGATTTAAATATGGCCAGATGGTAGGTGGAAATTGCTGTAGAACACCCTGTTTCTCTTAACATTATAATCTTTTTTCATGATATCAGTCACACTGTTTTAAAGGGTATGATTATGCCTAATGTTTTCTATTTGGTATAAGTATATTGTATCTATAACTTTGAACCATTCCTCCATATTTTTTAGTGGATGACAACTTCAGATTTCACTGTAATTTCCTCTACAGAATTTATTTCAAGGGTCTAATGTTTGCTATACCCATAATACTGTAATAAAGCTAAACATCACTAACAAAAAAACACTCAAATATAATGAAGTTCACGGTTTAAAGTGAAATATAGCACTCATCAAACAAGTGACCGAAAGTATGGGATACAACAAACTTATTGAACATTGCAAACGTTGCAGATAAAGTCAGCTCATAGTATGCTATATCATGAATATATATAAATATAAATAATTCTAATTAAAATCGAAATGAGTTAAAACATTATTGACAAGAAGTAAATGAATGCGTAGTCATCCATTCAATGGTTGATGCATAACCAAGAATAGGATATAATATAAAAGCAGATAGACAGTTTGATTAAGAAAATAATCCAATTTACAATATTGACTTTCGAGTAGTTCTGCTCTAGAATGTACTTTTTTTAGTTTTCTCAAACTATTCAGTACGAAGTATAAAGCAGATCAACTTTTACCACATTCGACATTTTTTGATGTCATGCATCACCTTTATTAAAATAGCGAATATTTTTCCCACCAGTTCAATATTTAAAGCTAAAACTTTCTGCGCACATATTCAAGAATCACATAACAATTATATTGTTTAAATTGGTAAACTTTCTGTATATAAATGTGAATATATTGAAGTCTGAAGATATGTTGGCAGATACAGATTACCTGGTTGGGGTCCGCGTGACTATCGTAACCAATGGTTGGAGACTCTGGGTGACATGGCTCAGAATCGATCACAATGGCGTAGGTGTATACACTCTTTATCTTCCCTTAAACCTTGAGATTGAAATTGCTTCATAACTTTCTTCCTTCCTGTACTATATCCTTATATACAACCTATAATTTATATACTACTACCACCACTAAATTAATTACTTCTATGAATCCGGTGTTGATCTTGTTGTGCTAATGAGGTATGGTAACTTGGACCGATGCATATATGTGCCTGGTCCTACGTTGTAGCTGACTGACTGACTGAAGATATAATTAAATTTCCAACCAGATTTTAATCAGATACATTCTAAATTTCTATTAACACTGATCACTTAGTCTTAACTTCAGTTTTACTTTTCAGCGTTCATAGTAATGCAAGAATTAAAGACAACATGTATCGTAAGTCCAGCATACACATCTTTAAAGTATCGTGGTTATTAGATTCTTGATCTGTTTTCTTCACAGTTAGTTACATACACCGTAAAAAAATGATTAGTAAATTGTTTTTAACATTTTCAAGACAGTCAGAAAAATGATTTATGCGAATAACATGAATTCACTTCGTTTTGTTAGGTTCTTGCCAGTTCCTTACAATTTATACAAATGAACCTGTTAGGGACTGATGAAAACCTATCACAATCCAATTAATTGATGTTATTCCATCTAAATCTTTATTCTGGATTTCAAGTAAATAAAAGGAACTTTGTTTTAACATGGCTATGTTATTTGAATGGAAACTATAAATATCATTTCGTAATTGTTCTCGCATTTCAGTACATTTAATCATTTGTCGAAATTGAATGAAGTGTTAAATCAAGCTATGGCGGCTGATGAAGCTCGTATCTGTCAAGATCTACTAAGTCAAGCTAAATATCATCTTGATAGAGCTAAATCACGTGAAGAACAAGAACGAGTTGTTCGAAAACGTCAAGTTGGTTCAATGTCATAATGTTAACATTCAATTATTATTTCTTCTTTTGTATAACATATTTCAAATTTATATCACTTTACATCATCACAACACTATTGAAACAATAACTTTGTTAATATAGAATAGATGGATTGTGGCTAACAGTGGAATCCAGGGCGCACGTTTCGTCCCTTTTGGGACTTGTCAGCTGGATATGCCTACATCCAAGCATCAACACCGGGATAATTCAAACTATTTCAAATTGGGCTAAATCTCATACCTGTTGTACAAGTAAGTGGCTACCTGCACTCAGTAGATAATTGGATAACTCAGCGGCAAACAGTATTGGGTTCGAGTCTCGAAATGAACATTAACCCGAGGATGGAATTACATCCAGCTAACAAGTCCCAAACAGGATGAAACGAGCATCCTGGATTCCACTGCTAGCCACATCCCATCTATTTTATATCAACTTGTCATAAAGGGCATATCGAGACAAGCCGCACAAGATACTTATGTGCCAACCAAGACCGATCAAATTTCAGTCCAAAATACCAGGAAAGGGATAATCCAAACCATTTCATATTGAATTAGCTTTGTTAACAATTAACGCTAAAAATCAGCTTTGCAGTAAAAAATTAATTGGTTAAGTTCATTAGGTACTTCTCCAATCTTCGTCGCAGCGAAACATGGCCGATAAGAGTAGAGGATATTCGTAGGCTACTAGTATCCCATCATAGGTGTCTTCGACGCATTGCTCGTATATCCTGGGACCACCAGGTAAGTAATGTAGTTGTTAGGGAACGGGTACTAGGTAAGGATGGCAAATCGGTTGATGAAGTAGTGAAACTTCATCAGTTGAGATGGCTGGGACAAGTGTTACGTATGCCCAACCACTTACTGCCCCGACGTGCAATGTTTCATGGTGTAGGAGTAGGTTAGAAGAAAGCTAGGGGCGGCCAGACCAAAACATGGCACAAATCCATGAAGTCACTGACAAGTGGACTGAGCCATGTTGGTAGGTGTAGACTACCTGGTTGGGATTCGCGAGACGATAGCAACCGATGGTTAGAGACTTTGAATGATATGGCTCAAAATCGTTTGCAATGGCGAAGGTGCATCCACTCTTTGTGTTCTACCAAATTCTAAAATTCTGAATTCTTCATGTCCCTATCCTTTTTCTCTTTTCAAATTTATTTCACTGTATTATACTCCTTCAATAACATCTTCAAACCCTAATCTTTCACACAATGCTTATACTCTTACTACTTCTACCACTATGAGATTTGAATCGACAACTGCATCTCTGTGTTAATGTGGTATGGCAACTTGAACTGATGTACGTACGTACGAAGTTATACATTGTGTCTGACTGACTGAGGACGACATGAACTGACTGAAAGAAAAGAAAGAGAATGGTGAGAGACTTGCAAATTTATGTCCATCCAACAAAATGATCATACGTGGCACAATATTCCCTCAAAAAAGCACACACAAAACTGTATGGGTCTCACCGCATCACACTACAGAGAACCAGACTGACCATATTTGCACCAATAATGCATTCATAAGGTAAATGAAAGACATGAGGACCAGTAGAGGAGCTGACATAGCTTCAGATCACGATCGAAGAAATCAGGATGGCCATCAGATGAATCAATAGGTGGAGAAGCAGGAGGACCTGACAACATACCAGCTGAAGCACTGAAGTCAGACATAGAAGTAACTGCAAACATGCTTTGCATTCTATTCAGGAAGATTCGGGAGGAGGAACAAGTGCCGATAGACTGGAAAGAAGGACACCTCATCAAGATACCAAAGAAAAGAGATCTGAGGAAGTGTGACAACTAACAACACAGACATCACATTGCTATCGGTACCAGGAAACGTTTTCAAAAGACTGTTGCTGAACCGTATGAAAGACTCAGTAGATGCCCAACTTCGAGATCAACAGGATAGATTTCGTAAGGATCGGTCGTGCACAGACTAAATCGCGACACTGGGAATTATAGTTGAACAATCAATTTAATGCTACTCGTCAATATACATCAACCTCCTTGACTATGAGAAAGCATTCGACAGTGTGGATAGGAGAACACTATGGAAACTTCTTTGACATTATGTAGTGAGTAACTGAAAATATCAACAACATCATACGGAATTCATACGACGGACTACACTGTAAAGTCATGCATGGAGGACAGCTGACAGATGCATTCCAAGTAAGGACCGGCGTCAGACAAGGCTGCTTACTCTCCTCCTTTCTCTTCCTCCTGGTGGTCTACTGGATTATGCAGCATGGAATAAGTTGGACAAGTTGAGTGCAACTAGACGATTTCGACTTCGCAGATGATTTGATCTTCCTACCCCATACACACCAACAAATGTAGTTGAAGACAACCAGTGCAGCAGAAGTCTCTGCACCAGTAGGCCTCAATATACACAAAGGAAAAAACAGGGTCCTCAAATACAACACGGAGAACACCAAGTCAATCACACGTGATGGCGAAACTCTGGAGATGTGGAGACATTCACGTACCTGGGCAGCATAATCTACGAACAAGGAGGATCTGATGAAGACGTGAAGGTAATAATTGCCAAAGCAAGGGCAGCATTCATGCAGTTGAACAACATATAAAACTCCAAACAACTGTCAATCAGTATCAAAGTGAGAATCTTCAATACAAACATCGAAATAATCCTATTGTATGGAACTGGAACTTGGAGAACTAGCATAACCATCATCAAAAATATACAAGTATTTATAAACAGTTATCTACACAAGATACTCAATTTCCGTTGACTGGACACCAGCAAAAACCTACTGTAGTGGAGAGCAAATCCAGTCTCCATCTGAAGAGATTAAAAGACGATGGAAGTGGATAGGACATACATTGTGGAAATCACCAAACGGCATCACGAAGCAAGCGCTAACTTGAAATCCTGAAGGGAAATGGAAAAGAAGGCCAAAGAACACGCTGCATCGGGGATGGGAAATCGACATGAAAAGGATTACCCAGGACGAAGTTCGGTGGAGAATGCTAGTGGGCAGCCTATGCTCCTCTACGAGGGGATAAATCGTTGATCAGTCGCAGACCATAGGTTGAATATATCAGTTTTGTCTGATAATATTAATAATAACAACAGTTTGTTTTATACTAATTTACAGTCCTCTGAAATGCCGTTGTTAAAGTTGGAATGCGTAAAAACATCTGCAACTATCCAATTATTAGCATTGCTTATGTATAATTGAGACAGCAGTATTGATGAAATCACATACTAAATGATTTGTAGAAAATGCAACATTCAGTGAATGACGTTTTGAATACGCACATTTGTGACAACGCCTGGTAAGTTTTTCCCTAGTTTAAGAGTTGTCAATATCAACCAAATAATGGTTTGTATTGAAACACATAAGCTACATACAGCAACGTTTTTGTGGCAGGTTTCCTCTCTTTACTGGACGGGTTCAATCCCATGCTCAACCCTCCTGTATGTGGCCTTAGGGCTGTCAGTGACCATAAAGGGGCACCAGGAGGAGTCATAGCATATATGCACTTCTGTAGTCATTCTATAGGTTGAAGTTATGCAAAGTGAGAAATACTTGACATAACAAAGATTTAATGTATTCGTGTGAATTTTATTTTAAACATACGTTTGGTAGAACGGTAGTTGTTTTTTCTCCCTTTGTGTTTATTGTCAAATAAGGTAAGTCTTAAGTTCAATCACTTACTTATCAAACAAACTTTCATCGTTATGTGTGTTTGGATGGGGGCAAGGGGAGATTATTTAGAAATTCTGTCTATATTTCCCTTATTATAATATTTTTTTCTCAACTTTAGGAGGAAGAACGTGAAGCACAACGTAAACGTCAATTGGAATTACAACAACAAGCTGAACAAATGCGACTTGATCGTGAACGACGTTTAGAAGAAGAACGTGGACGTTTCTTGGAGAAAGCTAAACAAATTATAATTGAACCAGTTGTAGAGGTTTGTGTTGTTTATTTTCCTCATTTTTAAAATTCGGTTTGCATAGATCTCGTAATATCGGCTGCTGTGTTTTTATGATAAAAACCATTTCATTTAACATTTTGTAGTACCAGAGTACACCTACAAATGTTTACTTTAAACGAACAGATTAGCATTTTGGTAGAAATTAAGCACTCAACAAAGCACTTTGATAACAACTGAGTAGGGTGATATATCGATAGCTTTCAATATAACCAATGCACTTTGAATCTGACTATTCAAACTTCCATTTCATAATTAAGTTATGTCAATGATTATTAATCTCGAACTAGCGTTTCATACTTCTTAGGTCTAAATATCACTAATCTTGGAGGTTTGATCATCATTAATGGGTTGGTCTTTGACGATGTCGTTGCACGGATTCGAAAAGCTCGTTTGGCTTTTGCCAACCTATGGCGAAGGCGAGATATCTGTCTATCAATTAAAGGACGAGTATACTGCTCGACAGTTCGTTCTGTTCCACTTTAAGACTACAAAACGTGGCCATTAGGGGTAGAGGATACTCGTAAGTTAATAGTATTTGATCACAGATGTCTTAAAAGTATTGCTCGTATCTGCTGGGATCACTGGGTAAGTAATAGTGAGGTTAGATGCAGGGTATTGGGGAATGATGGCAAACCAGTTGATGTGGTCATGAATCTTCATCGACTGAGATGGTGGAGCCACGTGTTACGTATGCCTGAACACTGATTACCACGACGCGCAAATGCCGACTAGTATCGGGGATGGTTGAGAGTGAGGGGCGGCCAAACCAAAACATGATATCAGTGCTTGAAGTTACTAACTTCTAGTCTGAGCTTTGTTGGTAGATGCAAACTATTTGGTTGAGGTCCGCGTGACTATCGTAACCAATAGTTGGAGATTCTGGGTGACATGGCTCAGAGTTGATTACAATGGTGTAGGTGTATACACTCTCTGTCTTCCCCTAAACTGTGAGATTAAAGTTGCCTTATATCTTTCTTGCTATGAACTAATTATTTCTCCCTGTATCATGTATGTCCTTATATACAATATTTATATATATATTACTACCATTGAATTAATTGCTTCTATAAATTTGGTGTTCATCTTGTTCTGCTTTTGAGTTGTGAGAACTTGGACCGATGAACATATGTGCCTGGTCCTACGTTTTAGATGATTAACTAAATATTAATTGCGTATATATATATATATATATATATATATATATATATATATATATATCATTCAATTTACTGCAACATTCAATGAGTATTTGGTAAAAGTATAGTATAGGGACGGGAGAATTAGGATCAAGGACGTTACTTTCACGTTATTGTGCAAAGTTCAAATACCATGTATAGCAAACAGTAAAAACACTTTTACACACTGCTCAAAACGTATAAAATAGTGGCGAAAAATTACCCCCTGCCACTACAGAGTAAAAGTGATAGTGTTAAAAGTATCAAATGTCCAATTCTGTCTTAAGGGTTGTGTAAAACAGCTAAATCGGCATTAACCTTAAATTCTGGAACAAACCTTAACTTGGTGGTACTACATTTGACGAAGAAACTAACCAGGTAGTGCCTCCTAGGGTTTTACCCGAAATCCATTCATCCATACTGGTACAGAGAATATTTACATCATAGTCGATTTCATTTTGTGATGAAAACTCTAACCGCATATCTATAAGGATAAATTTATTTTGTTTTTCAAGTTAACAAACCAAATAACCCAAAGAAGACTGTAATAAGTTCATTGATTATGTTAAACCTGTTCACACTGCAGTATTTTTGTATTTTCCATAAACTAATCATTTATAAAAGTTTTCTGATTAACTAAGAACTGGCTGAAATTTCGTCGCGGTTGTTTACAGTTCCTTTCTTTATTATACTTTTACCCAACGGTTTATGTAATTTTCATACTTTTTAAATCACTTAGGAGAAGAAATCACGTCGTAGTGGTGGCGGTAATCGAAAACGTGATGATTTTATTGCATCTGGTGATGAGGAAAGCAGTGGAAGTTCTAATGAGGCAGCGGCCGGTGATCGTTCAGAAAATGTCGATAGTGTTGGTCAACAGAAACAAAAAAAGATTGGAAATAAACGTCAAAGTTCCGAATCAAAGGAAGGAAATCTTTTGCGTAAAAAGTCAAGATTCTCTAATTCACGTGATGATGGATTATCAGCTAAACAAAGAATGCGAATAGTTAGTAAAGCTATTGTTTCTGATTCTAGCGATAGTTCAAGTAGCGGTGAAGAAGATGAACAAGAACATCAAGCACGTGCTGCAGCATTGGCCCGTAAAATTTTATCATCTGATGATGATGACGGTAGCGAATCTGAAGATCAGTCTCCTCCTATGACGGGTAGGCAACAACAACAATCTATGGACTCATCACCTTCAGATTTGTCGGACAGCAGTAGTCCAAGACGACATAATGAACACAGATCAAAACCTAGGCGTGTTTAATATGTCTTAAAATGTTTTACACATAATCAATCTTTTACTGCTGTATCCAAACTGCAGTGGGAATTTTGTTGTTTTACAAGCATTAATTCTTTATTTTATATATATCGCTTTCATCCTATTTTGTGTACTTGTACCTACATATTTATTTGTAAATATAGTATAACTTGTGTAATACTGAGTTCATATGATTGAAACTACTCCATAAAGGGCGAATTCTCATTGTCTACTGATTTTTGTCAAAGCAATAACTAATGTAGCTTGCTAATTTTCATAAAATAATATTTTGCATATTGAAATTTTTTCAACCTAATTTGTTTGTATTCTTGTCACTAAGTCATGTACACATTAAGAGATGGATTGAACAACTTCATATAACATCGGTATTAGAGAATTTGAAATTTTCCTGTTGTCTAATTGTTTACTTGCTTGTAGATTTAGTGTTGTTTATGAATCGGTATCTAATACATCTGCATCTTATTATCAATTCATACTTTGTTCGATCCAATGTGAGAATACTATCGCAGGTGTAATACAATTATAAAAATGTGCTTGGAATTCTTTTGCAAGTGATTAAAAAGTCACATGCAGTGTCGTCTTTATCGAAAAATAAAAATGATCAAATGAAAAGAAATATATACAAACTGAACGCTTGTAGTTTGATATTCCTTTAAGTTTTAAACTACCTGGTAACACTTTAAAATGTTTCGCAAACTTTTTAGTGTTCACCAGTAGTTGCAATATATTAACCCATTCTATTATTCTTAAGTATATGGATCGAATGCACTTCATAACTGTTTTCATTATCAACCGTTAGCATGTAAACTAATATAATTGGAATGAATTGGTTAGTGTCGACTCTTAAGCTAATTTAATTTGGTTAGTGAGAAAATGATCTGAATAAAATGATTGACTTTTTTCTTCAACCAGTTAGTGGTTTTAATACACATTACTAGAAGTTAGCGAAGATTGTGCTGATAACGTTGTTCGGAAAGACAGAAAAAGCTCTACGACCAAACTATCCAGATCAGAGAACAAAACTCCACCTATGTTAATGAGATTGCCATATCAGCTAACCGTGTAAATGCTAACAGCTTTTAGTATCACTCTTGTATAAATATCTGTAATTTCGCTTATTTATATTTTTTTCCGGCCATCTTGGAAATTTATATTTTATCTAGACTTACTATCAATCCAAATTTAAGAAGACATAATACAACATTAAACTTGTGTTTCCAAAATACTATTATCTGTTGGCCTTACTGTCGAAATCTCTATTTCACCACAACATATGCATCATAGTGCTACTTTGCAGAATTATATCCAAACCCATCGAAGGCCCCAATCTATAAAGGCTTCTTAACTACAACTTAATCATTTTCCATCGGTAATATCGTAAGATCTTTCCAATCAGTAAGACTGCAGTGTTGAATTGTCTAAAATTTCCAACCTTATGTAAGAGCAATTATGGTGTATAATTCTCTGCGTCTTACCGAAAGCACATACGGTTGAGTCAGTGTGAATCCATAAGTTTACTCGATCGCAAGCAGTAAGTTATAATGGACACACGAAACGAGCCCTTTTGAGGTGCTTCTACAATGTACTACTTTGTTTAGGGAATAGATTAACTACGAACACGATTGTAAAACTTAAGTAAATGAAATCGTCGAGAAGCCAACTTCTTCGCAGAACTGTCTTCATTCTTTTGAAGTCCGGAGAGGTTGTAAGTATTGAATAAGTGATTATTAGTCTAGTTTGGGATTTTTATTTATTATTATTTAAACACAAATATTTGTACAAAGGGGCACCAGATATATATACGCCACACAAATCTCATTTGATTTGTGTGAGGGCTGTGATACTGCCCAGGTGCCCAAACTGGGATTCTTAAACGATGAAAATATACCGCACCATATGAGATCGCATCTATGACCTCTTGAAGTCTTGTTTTAAGGTATTGAATTTCAGATCAAAACAGATGTCTACTGGTCTTTGGTTTTCACAGCATTTATTAGGCCGATTTTTAACTATACAAACTGTACAGAATCTTTACAAAACCATACTTATATTAGGGTCTGTGCTAATTAAACTTTGGATGAATTTGTCATAAAATATTATTTATTAGGTAAATCATTAAGTTCAAGATTGTCTCCCATTTGATCATCCTTATGACCGTCATATACCTGCACACTTAGAATAGTGTATTTATGAACAAACCATAAAAAGGATAACTTTTCAGCAAGAGAAAAGAAGCAAAATAAATAGTCTTTTAAGAGAATACATGTGATAAACAGAAACCTAAGCAGTTGTTATAGATACCATAGTCAGAATCATGTAGAGTGAAACAACCCAACTCTGATTTGAAAATGTTCGTAATAAATTTTTGAACACGTATATCCATGATCTTACAATGGGTGGTGCTAGGTAGAATCGTATTAATTATTTCAATCTCATAGAAACTCCTATATCAAAGTGGATGGTTATTTATATCGGTATAATCGCTTTAATTACACATGAGAGCTTGAAAATAAACACAAACCGGGCTTACATGCAACTGTTAACTAACTGTAAGAAAACAATGGTAGTCTAGCAAGTCATGGGCTAAATGGTACAACTTTGAGAGGGAAATGTCGATTGTCTTTTGAGGTGACAAATAATAGATAACTATGGTTTCGCTTGGCCTACAAGTTCTGGAGCACTTTGTGGTGGCAAGTTTTCCTGAGAACGCATAACTTCTGGTAATTCTGGAGGATTTGAATATGGTGTAATGTCCAGTGTCTCGAACTTTTCAGTGGCTAAAATTCAAAAAAAAATTTAGAACTATGTGAAGTGTACAGAAACTAGGTAAAACAGAACTGCCCAACTTCAGTTGGATAATATATTACATAAACGGATAATTACGTTAAAGGTATTTTACATCGAAATTCATGAGTAAAAGCGTTCGCTTTTTCTATCATTTCTGAATGGAAGAGACGTTTCTAAAGTCGATTTAGCTGTAAATCATTGATTTAGAATAACTTTAGCTAGGATGTATTGATGTGAGAAATCGTAAACTTTCCGCTAATAGTGTTCACAAACACCACTGTTTTAAGAAAGTGCAATTTGCGCGTATGCAATATTATAAACAGAACGAAACTGGTCGTCAGTATATAAATATTTTGCCCCCAAATGCCCTGTTACGGCCGAGAGTAGGGAGAGTCCGCTCTCCCTATCGAAATTCTCTCACATGGCCACGCGAATATATAGCCTCTGCCAGGGAAGTCCTACTCACTGCCTTCTCGTGGTGGGGGTGTTGTTCACGAAATTGAAAGGACAAAAAGCGAATGTCCGGCGCTTTAACCGGGTTGGTGGACACGGAGGGTCCACCTAGGGCAGTTGGAAAACCCTCATTCCAAACCAATGGTGCACATGGGCTCCAGTATCCTGAAAGGACCAAAAGGCGTATGAACCAATTGTTGGTCACTGGCTACCATGTGACTGCATCTCCTTACGATGCTCCACTGCCTTGTGGACTAGACCTTCAGGTCAAAGGCTCGGGGTGTGGCCCCCTAAGAAAACCACCCGCTTCAGTTTGGGCACCTGAGCAGTATCACAGTTCTCACACAAATCAAATGAGATTTGTGAGGCGCATATTTATCTGGTGCTTTCTTGTACCAATATTTATGTGTTTAAATAAATAAATAATAAATTATGTATAAACATTTACAATCTCATAGACTAACAACTTTCCTCACCTAGGAATTTACGCATAACGTTAGCTGAATTTGTAACACCGAAGCATCTTTAGCTTTAAATTTGATATGTATTATTCTGGTTTCAAAAGTTGTCTCCTACTTTTAGAGAAGCACAGGGCGCACACTCGTATAGTAATCATCCCTTATGATGAATGTTTAGATAAAGTTAGAAGTACAACTCTCGCTTCTGACCTTAAGTTGCTGTTTTTAATCTTATGACTTTCAACCGACCAGCATGGTATGGTATAGTAAGATTTAGAGGAACAAGCGTCCTGATTGATTTATCTATATTGGATCGTCGCGATAGGCAAGCCAAAACATCATATCAAGGTGGTAGTTATGGTCAGAAGTAGCATATCTAGCGATAGGTTATGGCTGTCTAATTTAATTATTTATACACATAAATATTTGTACAAGGGAGCACCAGATACACATGCGCCTCACAAATCTCATTTGATTTGTGTGAGAACTGTGATACTGCTCAGGTGCCCAAACTGAAGCGGGTGGTTTTCTTAGGGGGCCACACCCCGAGCCTTTGACCTGAAGGTCTAGTCCACAAGGCAGTGGAGCATCGTAAGGAGATGCAGTCACATGGTAGCCAGTGACCAACAATTGGTTCATACGCCTTTTGGTCCTTTCAGGATACTGGAGCCCATGTGCACCATTGGTTTGGAATGAGGGTTTTCCAACTGCCCTAGGTGGACCCTCCGTGTCCACCAACCCGGTTAAAGCGCCGGACATTCGCTTTTTGTCCTTTCAATTTCGTGAACAACACCCCCACCACGAGAAGGCAGTGAGTAGGACTTCCCTGGCAGAGGCTATATATTCGCGTGGCCATGTGAGAGAATTTCGATAGGGAGAGCGGACTCTCCCTACTCTCGGCCGTAACAGGGCATTTGAGGGCTGTCCAATGACTTGAAGCCATTCAATATGTAGGCGTAGACTACTAAACAACAATTGAGTGATCTGGAGCGAATTTCTCGCTGTTAAACGTGAACGTCCTGGTGCATACTTCTAAAAAATTCTATGTTGATGCAGAACGGCTGCATAATGATCCTTGATTTAACGTTCGTTAAGTCATAACCTGAAGTGCATTATATCTTGAACTACCTCCTAATATATTTAAACCAAATATTCTTACATATATTCTTATATGAATGCTGATTAATGCATGCTACATAATAGAACCTTTTCCACTTTTACCGAGAAACCAAAATATCTCCTTCACACGGACTGAAAATTTATTACCAGTACAAGCACATTGGTACTCTACAAAAGCAGTAAGATCAGATGAGAAAAACGCTAGCATTGCTGAAAGTGCACGCGGTCTGAAGACCTTGCAATGAAGCGAAGATTACTTTATGATTCATATGACTTGAAGGTATTTCATAATAAACATACCTGGATCACGGAGGCATAGTCCAAGTGTTGCTGGTGTATGAGCCCTTGCTGTTTGGCTATTTAGATTATAGTAACTCAATGATTTTTCATCATCCATTTCGGTCTGATGCTTTAAAAGCATTTGATCTTCGGGCTTTACTTTGAGAATTCCTTCAATCATTTTCTTCACCTCGAGAACGAGACTCGTTTCCTTAGCACTCAGGTGAATGGTTGTTTTCTTACGACGTACAACCATATATACCTCCTAAAAGTTCGAAACAAATTAAACTCCTCGAAGTGTACGATGTTATAAATGATAAGCATGAAAAACAAACCACAAATACCATTTGCCCCAAAACAGTTTGAGACGATTTGATTTAGTCACCAAAACGCCGAAACGAATGTGGCGCTGCACGTGTTTCAATGTACGATTTTAGTTTTAGAAGTATAGTAATCTGAATGGGCTTTGTTAGTTTTGGTTATGAGGGCTTTTTCAACTGGTCCAACTTTTTGTAGAACTCTCTAGCAAGTGGGATTCAAATAATGTGTTGAGGTAAGGATTTCAACTCGGCGTGAATGTCAGTGGTCACCTAACGAGTTGTTCGAATATATATGAATGGAATACATAAGTTCTCGCTTAACGGACTTCTGTATCTAGTAGCAGTGCATAATCCATGTCTGTGGGTAGGGAACTGGGTATATTCAGCATGTAAAGATAAATATTAGTAAATTACGATGAAATTCTGTCAAGACCGCTCGCGACGCTCTTCAAAATGTCCATTTCACTCGCTCAACTACCTAGAGACTGGAAAGACGTTATAGTTAGTCCTATATTGAAGGATGGTCAGAGACGGATTGTATCTAACTACCGCCCTGTCAGCCTGACCGGCATAGTCGTTAAGTTACTTGAAAAGATAATTCGGGCTAAGTTACTGAGTCACATAGATTCGTATAATCTGTTAACTACCGAGCAACATGGGTTTCGTAACAAGCGTTCATGCTTAACTTACTTATTGCGAGAGAGGATTGGACAGAAGCCCTAGATAACTTCCTGTCTGTCGATGTGATATTCATAGATTTTGGCAAAGCGTTTGACAAGGTTTCAAACTTAGGTCTTATGCAGAAGCTCTCGGGCCTAGGAATAACAGGTTCTATACAGCAATGGATAGGAAGCTTCTTATGTGGCCGCAGACAGAGAGTGAGGGTCAATGGCACGCTATCCGAATGGAAGCCGGTCAAAATTGGTACATCCCAAGGCACTATCTTATGCCCTTTACTTTTCCTTCTGTATGTTAATGAATTACCTCTATTACTTAAGTCGTCGACATTATTGTTTGCGGATGATGTCAAAATCTGGAGAACAATAAGAAATGAGGCTGATCGTTGTCATCTCCAAGCTTACATAGACTTCGAAGTTAATTCCAGGAAGAGCATGCTCATGCACATCGGGCACGGTAATAGTTACCATTATACCATTAATGGCACATCTCTTCCACGCGTTCAATAACATAGACACTTAGGAGTAACTATAGACCACGACTTGAAAACTACTACGCACTGCAGCACAGCTGCTTCCAAACGTTATCATGCGCTATGGTCACTTCGCCGAGCATTTAAATGCTTTGACGAGTAGATGTTTCGAATTTTACATCCCACCTATGTAAGGCCACACTTAGAGTACTGTATGTTTGATTGTGTGATTAAGGATACTTAGTCACTTGAATGTGTCCAGCGTGTAGATGAAATTAGTAAAGGGTCTTTCTAGACTCTCTTACGATGAGCGTTTGAAACGTCTAAACCTTTTCCCCTTGTCTTATCGTAGGAAGCGAGGTGACCTTATACTGGCATTTCGTATCTTCAATTATGATTTGGGCGGTAATATGTCCTATCTTTTTGTTCCCCCCAGCACTGATAATCTCCGACATCATATCAAGAAGGTTCACAAACCGCGATCTAATAAACCAAAGGTGGGGTCTCGTTTTTCTCATCGAGTGGTCAATGACGGGAACGCATTACTCGGACAAGTGGTATCAGCTCCATCAGTGAACATTTTTAAGGAGGAGCTGGACCTTCACTGGAAGGCAATCTGTTAGAATTAACACAGGATCATCAACCTAACATCCCTATTACTGAAGACTGAAAGGTCCCACGGGTATTTGGAGTTTGATAATGTCTTCACTCCTATACCATCCAGGTAAAGTCAGAAGTCAGAAATGAAGGAGTTCGAAGATATATTTGGGAAGCTAACGATATGTCGAGGACAGTTGGTCTAAGCTGGCTAATAGTTGCAAGGGATGCGAAGCACGACTTACCCATTCGTGACCTGGTAAGGATACGTGGCCGAGCGCCTTCACTTAAGGTGCTCTCAGTGAAACTAATAAGGTCGGCATCAATATCAAAGACCTACAGGGTTATTTATTCTGTGGATTTATTTTCAGCTACACTTCCCTGAGTCCTACAACAATTGGCAGATTTCCTGTTAAAGGACTTTGGAATTTCGTTAGGTAACCTTAAAAGGTAATGAGCTTCGAAATCCGACTAATCATCCGAATTAGGTGTGTCCCCAGCCCAGTTTACTGTGATATGTCATTAATTATCGCATATTGTCTCCAAGATCTGTGTCGGGACTGAACCCTTTTAAGTATTTAAGGGAATGCACTGAAGCTAAGTAATTAGAAGGTTACCTCTGAGACATCCATACTCTAGTGAATAAAGATCCACTAATTTAAAGCACACTTCATGAGGTTTGAACTTGAGTGCACGAACTGATTTCCTAGCTCGCATTTGGGTAATTTATAGTGCATTGTTATCCTTTCGAAGTGATGAATGAAACGTTATATTTTCCTACCTTGAAGGAGGCCGAATAAGATCGTTAAAGATAAGGTAGAACATCATAGTGTTAGGCTTGTCAAAAAATGTGTTTCAAAGTTACCATCACAGGGTGTGCACGGAAGTGGATTTTGGAATTTGGATAATAGGATACTAAGACTATTAGACCCTTTCTAACTTGGAAACCTCTAGAGAGGGGCTAGGTAATTTATATATGTGGTCTGTAACTTGTCTCAGATAGACTACTTTACAACTTGAAGTGTTGAAGGAATACAGGTCACAACCATTGTCGAGGACTGACTATGCATATGAACTAAACAAGCTATGTTAGTCGTACTCCTGTTTTTGCAGCTCATATACTGCTTTCTGTACCGGTCACAGTGAATTTAAGGAAGTTACTAGAGCAAACTTGGAAGTATAAATAAAAACTAACATTTTAGCTCCAGCCGAAGGAAACTCTAAGCAGTCAAACAGGTTTCAATACTCTGAGTGTACAAT
The DNA here is from genome assembly GCA_944470415.2 of Schistosoma rodhaini. Classification (NCBI taxonomy): domain Eukaryota; kingdom Metazoa; phylum Platyhelminthes; class Trematoda; order Strigeidida; family Schistosomatidae; genus Schistosoma; species Schistosoma rodhaini. Next base: position 19,159,222 of record OX104036.1, on the reverse strand, counting down.
CCTCTTAGACACCATATACCTGGAAGTTTAGATTTAGTAGATGAACAGTTTTCCCCCTTAAATGCTCACCTTATTGGTGGAGGACTGTAGAACACTCCCAAAAATTAGAAGCCTGATAATCACTTGATAGCGATCCTGGATTGTTGTTTGTAACAACACGTTCTCAACCAAACATTTTTGCCAACATTCACTAATGGTCTATTGTCACAAGGATTAGAAAGTAACGATTCTGAGTTTCTCCAGAAATGCAATTATACTTAGGTTACATTATATTAGCCAAATCTAAAGAGGTAGTATTTAGAAGAATATTCAGGAAGAAAAATGGAAGGAAACATAAACGGAGTTGGTAATCAATTTAATGGGTGCGTTTGTGAAATAAAGCATGTATAAAGGTTAGTATAAATATTACCAAAAGAATTTTTTAAAAACCATTAATATAACGAAAATTGACTGTAGAATAAGATTTTACGTTGTAATACTTCAGAATTATGTACGAAAATTTTAACTAATTGCACAGAATGATCGTCAGGTGTCAATTTGTAGAGGTCATATATGCGTTGTGATGATAAAATGTGTCTGGAAAGTGAATTTATTTCATTAGGTGTAATATAATATATTAGGTTTTACTTGTACACTGTTGATGGGTAGACAGAGACTTTACGTAGAGAGAAGAAATGTCTAATGTGCCAGATGAATAATCATAGAACTAATAATAATAAAAACAATAACAATAATGTATATGAACATGAGAGAACTTAAGATATTCACGTGAAAAAAATAAAAGAACAAAACGTCAGAAGTTCCATTTTATTTTGCTGTCAATTAAACAAATACCGAACCTTGTTTGTATAAACCATAGTTAATCACGCTGATATTTATTAGGTAACGGAAAACACATTGGGAGCGAACGTCATCAATGATACTTTTGAACCGGTGTATGGTTTTATTGCTGTCGCTGTGGCCATTGTAAACAACTCCATATTTATCAGCATTCAGTGACAGACACCACGACATAGTCCATTAGTGTAACTTGCTTAAGCCCTCTTGAATTACGTCCGAAATATAGCATTCTTCTGTGGAAAGTGAAAAGTAATAGATCACTTTGAAATCATTGGCAAAGTGGAGAGGTTTATTGTATCCGGAAAATGAGCACACGTCATTAGTGAAGTGGAGAAGGAGTAATGGTCTAATCACACTTCCTTGTGTAACCCCACGGGTTATATTTGTGGGCTTATAGTAGAGAAATCAAAAGGAAAAGACTGGGCTGCGTTCATTTGAATAACGTTCGAACCAGAAAAATATGGTATCCAGTATGCCAAATGAAGTAAGCTTTAGTAGTAAGTTGTGTGAGACACTGCCGAAGGATGTCATGCGAAGCGAAACGAGCCTTTGAACGAACAGAAATTGGAATGTCTTCTTTTCTTAGTGCCTCCAACTGCATCTGCCAGTTTACATGTAAAACTCCAACCCACATATATTGGTGGAACAGAGAGAGCAGTACATGTCCTTATTTCAGAGAACGTTCCGGAGAATTCGAGATTGGAATGCTCAACAGCCTTATGCACCACTTTGAACGTTTGTTACGTTATTGTAAAAAAGTTATTGGCTATTACTGTCTTCTGAATTTTAGAAATCGACAGAGCGTCAATGAAACTCTGATACTGAATGAGACACAATGGAACCATCAAATTTCTGGAGATGACCCCAGCTGGCTCGAAATCGAATCAGCCTCGTATTTGCTTAGGTAGAGAAGTTACGTAGTGATAGTGAAATAATACTGAACTATTTCTACAAGACATTCTTGAAGCCGAACATATATTGACTTGGGATATTCACACTGTCCGTTTATTACTTTGTAGATGACATCGAGTCACGATTGACTATGATCACCACTACAGGAAGATTACGTGCCAGGTATCGACTTAGATCCCTTGTTAGGCCGAAAACCAGGAGGCTGTTAATGGTTGCAATAAGATATATTTGTTGGCCATCTCGCGGTATCGAAGGAGTACCGAGACGTGCCAAAGTTTACAGGTGGAACTGCCGAGGGTAAGCGAGTTCATGCAAGGTCGCAGGCAATGGAAGGAAAAGTGTCTTTGGTACAGTAAAAAAATCACTGGTACAATTGGTTATAATAATAATTGCTTCCATTATACCAATTACGCTCTCGTCATAAAAGTAGGTCACTACAACTTGATTGAAAATAGTTAAGTCTGGTGAAAGTCAACGCAGAAACACGATCAATACTGCGTGGCTTAGATATGCGAGCGTTTGTATCCTATCAACCCATCCCTTTTGCATTGCATATATTATTCTATTACAAGTGTAAATTTATTTCGTAAAGGTTTCTACTAACAATTCTACTGACTGACGTGATGATGTGATTCATTATAGGACACGACATGAAAACTTGGTAGAACAATGAATTACGCTGTTATTAAAAGCATATGAGAATAAAGATTTCCAGGAATAATCAAAGGAATCTTCTGATTTTTCAAGCCATGCATACGTTTTTGATGTGAATGTACCTAGCTCACTTAGGACACACAACTAAGATACTAAGCACATCAAATTACCTTTCAAATCAAAGTGACTACTAACGGTAACAAAGTATCAGGATAGGTAAAACGAATGTTCATATAACTACTAAGGAAAAATATATGTTCAGTCGTAACAATGCACGCCTAAAGATTCACTCACACAACGTTTCAGGATCCCTGTTTACGACACAGCAAAATAGCACGACATTTAATAATGAAAATTCTATGCCTACTAGGTAAATGTAAGCTATGGAATGTATTCCAGAAGTAGTGTTTTAGTGTGTAATGAGTGACCCAACGTTTTACGTTTTGTATAGATTTCATGTTTCAAACTATTAGTGGCTCTGTTATAACGCCCAATGTGAAATTGTCTGGAAATCAGGTCGTCTCAAAACCTCCGGCTTCCTAGTACTACTTGATCCCACTTTTATCAACGTGGCCACAACTGGGACACACCGTGTAGTTATTTCCAGGACTCACTATACTGTCATCAGTTTGAGTTTACTGCAATAAATAGTAGGGGTATCGGCCATAGTATACTTAACGGACACTGGCAGTTGCGGGCACTCAATTAAACGTCATAGCCATATCTCAACACAGCCCACGAGAGTTCTTTCTCCACTCCTCAAGATACTGATCACGTAAGCTACAAATCCATATGTTTTTGACTGACAACAGAGATTGAGGTCTAGATTTTTTAGCTAGTTATCTAATGAAGACAGCTCTTTCCGGCGAAGCTGAGGTTGGAGCTGATATGTCTAAAAGCTCAGAATATTACTTGTTGTTGACAAGACGAGGATCCGAAATGACCCTTTACTAGTACCTGTGAACTCAATGTATGTGAAGGGACACCTTTCAAAAGAGTCAGAATACACCATGTCTTTTCCTAGAGCAAACTACATAGCTTCCAAACTCTCTTCATAACTTATGTTTACTGAGAATAAGTTATTATCATTACTTCTACTTGGCACCCTAGAATCTTGTGAGAGCTCTGCCATATTTTACCACTAAATGACACATCGTTAGGTGAACTTAACACTAAAGTATATCATTGATCTGTCATAATGAAAGGGTTGAGAGGAGTATAATTTGTCAGAACCCTATCTCTCTCATTCTTCAGCAACAGTTTTAACGCTTCTTTGGTAGCTGTTCGGTTTGTTCCTTATCCAGGTGTCACTTGGATCACTCAATTCTGAACTTGTACGATGAAATGAGAATCCTTCCCTAAGTAGGGGAACGTGACGTAGAAGTATTTTTAGACGGTATTTTGAGTGAGTGCTGAAACAGTTCTAAAAGGTTGAGGAGCCATGGCAACTATATTCAAATAACAATATGATAGCCGCGTCATGTATCTTCAGTTTAGCGTTCTCGATTTGCTGGTGCCAAAAAGTAGTGACATTTTGGGTGTTAAATTAAATATTCCTCTCATGTCTTTTTTGAAGAGAAGCGATATGTATGGGACAGTGGCTCTACTTGCAGAGCCGAAGACCATCTGGAGACAGAAGGTTCCGATAATTCATAAAATTAGTGGATTGCTTGTAAGTAATACAAATGGAAGAGACTTGCAGCAACTTAGGTTGATTACCCAAGAGTTGATCTCAAACATCCAAATATATGTCAAAACAATAAGGCCTGGCTATTCATTCTCTTCCTTAATTTATATAGGAATTATACTTCCTATTACCTTATATTGAATGTTGAAAAGCTTTTGGTGTTTGAACAAGTGACCTCGCGCTCCACTGTGTGCCACTCACGAGCTAAATAAAGACCTGTCCGCTACTGGTCTGATTTCATCTATCAGTAGAACGAGGGACACCTAGGGGCAAGAAGGTGTGAGTTCTGTATTGAACACAAATTTAATTTCTATTTATATTGTCACTATTGTGTATTTTTTTACCTACTCATAAAAGCAGAACTTCTGGCTATCATTAACTAAAGTTTGGTGCACATATTTGTGCATAGTTTTCTTATCACAAGTTATTCGTGTTGTGGTCATTACTTTATCCCATTCTTATTATATTACCATGTTAGTCATATATCACATGTCAGACTCAATATAAACCAAAAGCCTGAAGGATTTGTCACCAGTGGAGATAGAGACTGTTATGACTACGAAAGCATGACTCCCAGAATTCGATCATAGTGACTCTGAGTTGTCATTTGCTCAAGTAGGTCATTATTTCACGGGACACAATATTGAATCTGAACGAATTCGCCGTCAAGATTTATGTTTCACTGTAGCCGATTTAAATCTGGCAATACTGGGAATAGACTTTTCAGGGAGCTACGAATTTCTAGTTGACACTAAAAGACGACGCTTAACACTGAAAGGAACTTTGAACCGCACAAAAGGGGAAGAAAGTTACATCACATCCCTAAATTTGACGGGAACTCCATCAGTAACAACGGCGGAATTCTAGGGTACACTCGAGAAATCTCCACACCTAACCAAACGGAATCTCCAGCCTTCCGAAAGCAAACTAAAAGTAAGTCATACGATCAAAACCGAAGGTGCAATTGTGTCTGCTAGATCCAGAAGACTAGCACCATATAAGCTTGAAATCGTTAGGGCTCAATTCGACTACATGATACAGCTGTGTATTTTCCGTCCCTCTGATAGTCAATGGGCATCCCCTTTACCTATGGATCCAAGGAAAAGTGAAGGCGATTGGAGGCCGTGTGGAGATTACAAGTCCCTCAACTGTCAAACCGTACCAGACAGGTACCCAATACAGCATATCCAAGATTTTACAAACTGTTTACGGGGTATGAACATATGTAATAAGAGCGACTTGGTCAGGGCATATCACAATATCTCAATAACTGAGAAAGATGTCCCTAGGACAGCTATTACTACACCTTTTGGATTGTTCGGGATTATACGCATGCCATTCGGTCTGAGGAACGCGGCACAAACATTTCGAAGAATTGTGAATGACCTACTTCGAGATATGCCATTTGCACAGGGGTATATAGACGATTGGTTAATTGACATCCTGATTTACGAAAGCACGAACAGCACGTAGAGCAGTGTTAGAACGGCTGGATGTAAATGGAATGAGTATACACCAAAGTAAGTGTGTTCTCAGTCTTCAAACTGTAGAATTTCTCGAGAACACAATAGGCCGAGAAGAAATTAGACCGATCAAAGAAGAAGTGGACACTATTAGACAGTGTCCCAAACCAAGTCCTCTAACGCACCTTAGAAGCTTTCTAGGTCTAATTGTTTGTTATCTAAGATCCATACCCAGCTGTGCACAATTAGTGCAACCTTTACCAGATTCCCTCAAAGGAAAACCAAAAGAATTCAAGCTGACTTTGGAGGCTGTTAACCAGCCAAAGGAAAAGTTGGCTCAGGCATCTAGCTTGATGTATCCGAATTCTCATTCCTTATTTGCTTGGATGGTGAATGCTTCGGATAAAGCACTAGGCGTTACCCTTAACCAACTGGTTATAAATGCCTGGAAACTAATTACTTTCTTCTCAAAAAGACTAGCTCCAGGAGAGACGTGATACTCTACCTTCAGACGAGAACTTCCTGCAATCTACCTAACCATTAAGCATTTCCGACACATGTTGGAAGAAAGGGACTTCATAGTTTTTACAGATCACAAGCCATTAACCAATGCATTAAAAGCGAGAGCCGACAAATACTCACCTAGAGAAGCATGACACCTCGACTATATATCACAGATTACAAGTGATATCTGAAATGTAAAAGGTCAGGACAATCAGGTGGCAGATGCATTATTTCGGTTAGAAATGAATGTGATACAACAGTTTACAGCAAATTCCGAGATGTTGAGAGACAAACAATAAGAGGATCAAGAATTACGAAACCTAATTACAACAAACAACTCCAATCTCAAACTTAAGCAGTTACCACAGCCTATTGACTATATTCTAACTTACTGTGACACGACCAAAGTGATGCCTCCAAAATTATGCAAAAATTAATATTTAGTAACTTTCACTCTTTGTCTCATCCTGGCGCAAAAGCTTCGACTAAACTAATCAATGCCCGATTTATATGGTCAAATTTACAAAAAGATGCACATAAATGGGTAAGAGAGTATACGGCGTGTCAACGGTCAAACGTTATTCGTCACACAAATTCACACAAATTCAAGTAAGTAAGATCATTTTGACTATTTCCTATCTATCTAATCCACTGTTAGTTATTAACATAATTTAATTTTACTTATACTAATTTAAGTAGCTAAATTTTCGTCGTTACTATAAATAAACAGTTATTGATACAATAATTATTCCCTTATTCTTCTTTCGTTTATTGTCATGTTGAAAAATGAAAGGAAAATGTTATTTAAATAAATATGAGTAAATCACAAGTTCAGTAAATTTCGATTATGTAGCTGCCGTAACACGAACATATGTTGCGTGTGTTTGTATAGTATTGTATACAGATATGTAAGCCTGGATATGAGAAATTCAATAAGGTAGATTCAAGGCGAAATAAAGAAACGACCAAAAAAGAATTTTAAAATTCTGTAACAGTAATATAATGAAATGAAAAGGGAGTATAACTAGTACAACGAGAAATAAAAAGAGAGGGAGCGAAGAATTGGGTGAAGATGGAAGGGAAAACATAGACATCCCAAGAAATTTTAATGTCAAATCATGGTATATTGCTTTCCTTTGCTACTGTCAGATATACTTAATAGATTTAAAAATCAGAGATAAATTAACGGGAATAGTACATGAAGCGGTTTACTACTATTTTTTATTTGCATACATTACTCATCAGCGGTTGACAGGAGAGTAATGGACAACTGTTTTATCTAGTGTGAGACCCCTGTGGTGTCCCATCTGAGACCAGTCATTGATGAGCACAATGTATATAAAGAATATTCATTGGAAATTGAAATTCTTCCACACACAATTAGCAAAGTACTGAGAATAATTACATGAATCTTTAAAAAACCAGCCAACATCAAAAAATTGATTTGGAACCCTAGCAATGCGTACCCATAACCCTACTGTAGATCAAACCAAATATATATAAATGTCGCTATCAAGATAATTTTAAATCAAAGAGTTCCATACATACATATACTAATTTACTTCAGTTTCAATACTCAACTGATATCACTGGTGGTCAGCTATCTCACTACCTACTTGATGTCTGCACTGTTCATGGTTTTAGATGAGAACTTTGAAAAATCCATCATGAAACTCATAATTCAGTTACATATTATACCAACTTTCTAAATATTTGCAATTATCAGTAATCTGACTATGATAATGTGACCGATGGAACTGACTTTTGTGTTTTGTTCAACTAAGACATTCATTTAGTAATTTTTGAATAATTAGAATATGTAAGATAAATTTGATTGACGTGTTAGTTTTTTATGAAACTATCGAAGTTGAATACCTGAGTTTTAAAAGGACCTAAACAAGTAATCTACATTTTATCAGTCTATTGACTACCACCTGGAGAAAATTACACAATTTATTTAGTGGTCAATCATTAATTTCACCTTAATCTTTCAGTACTACAGTTAATTTCTTCAAGCGATCATTAAATGAGCTTTAATTGAATTTAATGACGTCTATTACAAGCTGTATTATTTGGTGAAATACGTTAATAATATTTATTACACTATCAAACGGTTCTTAAAATTTCCTGGCAAACTACTTATTTAATTTCATTTCACAATTTTTCTGCTTTACATATTGATCAATATTGATGCATAGTCGGAGTCTGTATCGTTATTAAGTAGTCTATTTTGTCGTTGAATCATTAAAGACAAAACATTGTTCAACTACTTTAAAATGTAAATTTAATATTTATTAAAAAATAGTCCATAGGTATCTGATATTATTAATAATAACAGTAAAAAACTTTTGTTATTATATCTATTCATTTATTTATTTAAACACGTAAACATTGGTATAAGGAAGCACCAAATAGATATGCGCCACATATATCATCTGATCTGTGTAAGGGGTGGGATACTGCCCGGGTGCCCTGATGTGTGGACGAGAATGACAATGATTGGTTGCCTTGATGAGTCAGACATTAGATGGGGTGACAGGTGTTATATGTGTTATATATATTCCCCTATCCTTATTATGTATTGACACTTATTGATGGACCGTTATTGATGGACTGTTCCTTGTTGATGGACACTTATTGATTGACTGTTCCTTGTGTCGGATTTCGGTGTGGAAATATATTGACATGGTAGTCAGGCTAATTTCGTGTTCTTGATCTGAGTTGTGTTGAAGTCCTGTAGAATAGACACTGGGTGGGAATCTAGTGTAGATATTCGTCTAGGTAAATTAACGTCCCACATACGTGTAGAAAGTTAAAGGACTGTTATAACTAGAAACCTCTAAAGTTATAATCAGCATCATTTACGTGTATAACATGCCTAAACCAGAGAAAGTGGTTTTTTAGGAGGCAACACCTGGAGAATTCAAACTAAAAGTTTGATCCACAAGGCAATGGAGATGCAATCCCATGGTAGCCGGTAACCAACAATTGGTTCATATGCGATTTGTATCCTTAGGTTCCAGAAGCTCATGTTAACCAGTGGAATCGGAGTTTTCCAACTCCCCTAGGTGGACCTTACATTATCCACCAACCCCGTTAAAGTGCCGGACATTCGCTTTTCGTACTGTCAATTTCATAAATAACACCCTCACCGTGCGAAGACAGTGGGTAGGACTTCTCTGGCAGTGGTTGTATGCATGTGGCCATATGAGAGCATTTCAAGAGGGAGAGCTGACTCTCACAACTCTCAGCCATACCAGGGCATTTGGGAGCTATGTTATTTTATACCAAGTGTATGCTTCTTTTTCAAATATTATTTGCATATTTTTTTCAACAGAATTCTTTTGTTATTCAATTGCCGGGTGTGTGCGACGACGGAAATGACCTAGAAATTCATGCATTTCTTATTTGTTAATTTGTGTATGTAGATCGTCAAAATCAAGAGTCGATGGTTAGCAAACAATTAATGAAACTTCAATGTATTTGGTGGTTTTATTTAACTTTCGAAATTCGCAAGGTTTATAATCGAATTTTATTTTCTCAAAGCAGACTATAATCACTAAAAAAACTCATTCAAAATAAATTCAGTGAGTGTTTGGGTTTCTTATCGAGTCATAACTAATTTTATAAACGATTTCTTACAAGTTTCATAATATTTATGTATAAATTACCTTATAGTTGGGTGAAATAACCTTCTCACAATAGACTAAATGAAGTTCCTGATGGTTTACTGGCCGTTTTTGTGATACATTTATTATTATTATTATTATTATTATTATTATTGTTATTGGATACTGCAGTAGTAATATGATCTGATATAGAGCTTACTTCAAACAAAAAAGGGAAAAATGAAAGAATTTCCATCAAGTGATTACTCTATTAGAATCTGTATTAAATGAAGTAACAGTTTTGCGTGTTTTCGTTTCTAACTATTGTTATATTCACCAAATGACGGAATAAAATTTTATTATTGTCAGTCTCTAGATGTTTAATCTTTAGATATGAGTAAACTCCTCACATTTATTCATGTGATTATGGCGAGTTGACATTGTTTGCCTTAAATTTTAAGGCAGATAAACTAAAAAGCTACCATATTATTCCTGATTGCCTTAGTAGTGTGATATAATTATGTAATCATAATTAGCTAGGTTTTATCATTATTCGTCCAAATTATTTCGTGGTTTTGAATAAGATAAGAAAACTTATTCTAATTTTTTGTAAAAAAGGATAGGACAGTTTATTCAGTCTACATGGATTCTACTTAAATGTATCCTTGTTTTAGTCGGTCTCAGAAAAGCAACGGAGTTTAAGTCACTGTAGACTCACTATCCGATAAATTACAGATCATGACCTTAATAAATAAACTACGGAATTAAATTAATACAAGTTCATGACCTAAATATTTTCTGTTTTCGATTTTAGCTAACCTTGAGTAAAACTTAGTTTGACATGAGGGAGGAGAGTCAGGTATATTATCAAGGCTATTTAGTATTCCGAATAATTTACAGCTTCAACTGACATTAACTATTTAAAATCAATGTTCTTAGGTGAAGAACTTTTGTGTTCTGCTATTTGAATATTAATTAGCGTGTATTATTAACTCCTTGATAGATTAAAACACTGACTTTCAGGCCTAACGATGAGAACGTCACTTGAGTTACTGAGGGATAATTTACATTTTCAATCTTCCAGGGAAGCTCTATGCCATTTGTTGACTTCTATCTAAAGTAGATGTATAGCATATCTTTCTGTTGATTTACTCGTTTGTTAACTGTCATACAGTGATATGGTGTGTACGAAGTTGTTGAATGGACATTCTAGGTTCATTCTGTTTTTTATTGGCTTTACTGACAAAGATTACGTTGAAAGAAGTTTACTACCATAAAGGCTTGTAAAGATTCCTGTACATTTTGTCAGCGACTTTCAGTTGACTTCAACTAGATGAGGATTGATTATATATTTAACAAGTGTTTCTTTCGGACGGTAAAAAGTAGTCAAGAAGAATGAAAAGAAGCCTTACTTCCAAGGCTAGTTTACCCACAGAAAACAAAAGCCTTTATAAGTTTGTATGCTACTTGGACATTCTGAAGTATTCTGGAAGCACATCATATTCAGTAACAAAACGAATATTGATTTAGTTAAGGTGTGACATTTAATCAATTGTTATTCTAGCAATCTCTCTGAAGTTTCCATTAGACAAATCGCTTACAGCCTTATGCCAGACATTCAGAGCTTTTTCGAAGGACACACGATGGCTTTCAACTAAAAACTTCAGATTACTCAATATTCGTTTCATTTTTGTGTACGATTTCTCAAAAGATAAAAATTGAGTGACCATCATTTAAAATGTAATCATTGAAGTTTGAATCTCCTACATGTAATCATTCAGTTGATGATCTTCAACTTTAGGCTTCAGTTAGCATATTAACCCTTCCCTATATATCTGCAGTGTATAAATGACACCGAAAAAGTAAATTCCTAATGAATCCACAATACTGTAAAATTGCATCCTTTTGGTTTTGAGAACACACTCAGTAAAATTTTTACAATATCAGTTTACGTATTGAGATCATGAACCAATCAATGTTAGACCACCACTGAAAACCTGGAAGCACTGGACAGCCGTTTCAACCTAGTACTGAACTCTTCACCAGAGCTTATGTACGATGCAACAGGCGGGACTAAGGCCCAGTACCTCCGGTCTCGGACTCGAATGCCTAACCTCTAAACCAATGAGTCGGAATCTAGCAGTGTTAATGTTTAACTATTACCAATCTACCGTATTGTGCGATCATCTTCGATTGTCTTCGGTGGGTAAATCATTTACATCCGGCACGGTTGAACTTCACTGGTCACGGCTTCCCACTAGAACTCCGAGAATTACCTGTTGAAGCTAGTACCTTGTGATCACATGATGATTATCAGTGTAGGGTTGTGAAAACTATTGAGTTTCATTGAGATCATGAGTCCTGTGTGCGTATCGTGGATATCCAATGCTGAAGAGTCCCATACTAAAACGAAACGGCTGTCCAGTGCTTCCAGGTTTTCAACGGTGGTCTAACACTGACCGATTCATGATCTCAATAAAAACCTAACACTTTCCATAACTCTATACTGATAATTAGTTTTTTTAATTCGTCTAAAAAGCCGTTAAGTAAAGATTATAATAAGATACTGAAGAAGAATCTTCTATGGAAACACCGCACTAGGATAACGTTATGTAATCCATGTAAAGTCTAATATGAATATTTAAGTTTCTACTAAAATGTTTAAAATTTTTTGATTTAGATCAGATTAACAAAGAATTTTAATTTACTAATAGTTTGCATCACGAACTGATCTTCCTTTGACAGCCATCAGAAATCAGGAAACATTAAACAGCTGTGTCGTCCTAGTATGGGACTAAACATAAGTTCACATTCATGACACCTGAACAAGTTGATCATAGTCAGCATCCAGTGATTTACCTATCTAACTTTAATTCATATGCAAAATTGTAGACTATTCCAGTCAGTCAGTAGATATGTCAATAACAAACATTTATTATGAAAATATTTTGCGCCCTGAACTGACTTTAAGAGAACAATCATTAGACAAAGATGTAAATTATGACTTTATAAACAGTATATTATGAAGTAATAAAATTTTTCAAAGTTGAAAGCATGAGCCAATTGAAGCTAGACTACCATGGAAAACCTGCAAGCACTGGACGGCCGTTTCTTCCTATTATGGTACTCCTCAGCGGTGCGCATCCACGATCCCGCACTCACGAGATTCGAACCCGGGACCTACCAGTCTCGAGCCAGAGCCCTTAACCAGTAGACCACTGAGCCGGCAATCAACGAAGTAATAACAATTAATTTAATATTAATTATGGATATAGTAGTTACAGAAAATATCTACCCATGGAAATTAAATTACACAGGACAGATCATTTAATTAGCATCAAATTAATCTGACTAGGTCACCCACTATTTGTGTCAACCAACGTTTCCTTTAAACTCTCATTCAATATAAATAGCTGTTTAGTTTATCAACGTAACTTTTCAAAAGAATTTCAGTCATAACCTGATAACTTGATACCATCGTCCTTTCTACACACTAAACACCGGACAAGACAGGCAATCAAACCTCACATACTGTCACTAAATCCGTGTATTGATTTCACAGAAAGCTCCACACAATCGAAGAGACATGACACTTCCTACCACCGATTAAACGTCACAATGTCAGTAACGATTTGCCGAACACTAAGATTCAATTGGTTGACCGATAAATGGACAACTTCACAAACGTATAAATTCTAGTCCACAACTCACTGGAACATTACAAATCACTGAACGTACAAATGCAAAGAACATTGGTGAGGCATCCATTCATCTAATCAACCAAAACTCTCACTCTCTTTCTCTCCCTCTCTCACACACAGGTGGCAGTATTGACTTTCGTCTTCGCTGTGAACTATCTGGATGTGGTGCACTGTGATGGAGGTGAGCTTCAAACCAAAAGACACGGACCACTTTCACTCATTCATTCATTCATCCAGCCATTAATTCGATCGTTCATTCATTCAATTGGTCATTCACCAGTCCATTCAATCATTCATCCCTCAATCCGTCAATCCATCACTCCGATGATTCATTCATCCAGTCACTCGCTCACTCGCTGACTCACTCTGTATGTTGTTCGGACACCAGTGCAGTCGATCACATTCCACTCACACAATTCAAATCATGTGAGTGGAAGCGTCGAGCCCCAAAGTATTTTGCAGCTGACATTCGTACGAACATTCTTTCACTCACCTCAGGAGAACATTCACCTCAATGCTCACGTTCGCCTGTCATTATTCACAAACAAGTCAGTCATTCAGTCAATCAGTTAGGCAGTTAGGTAGTGGTACTCATCAAGTCAGTGGTCGATTTGCACACACCTAATGGAGAGCCGAACAGAATGAGATTGCTGCAATTGAACTTAACTTAAACCGACAACACATTGTTTCGTTATTGTTTTTCAATGCAGATGGCGCACCCTCAGCTCCAGTCGGATCACCTGATCAGCAACCACCTGCACCAGCCGCACCGGATTCACCGACAGCTCCAGGAGCACCTGCAGCACCAGACGCACCACCACCAGCTTCAGCAACACCAGGTCAGTTCATTCAATATTCAACCACTACTCACATGTCTCACTTCATTTATGCTGTTCATTGTTCAAACACTGTTTCTTTAATCCTCTCCATCACCCTCACGTTTCACCATCACCACCAATCTTCACAGACATTGCTCATTGTTTGAAAACACGATGCTTTGTGAATCGAACAGTCGTCCATTCTCATAGATAATATTTCTCACCCACTTCCACTCGATACGGTGTGTCTGTAGTCAATGCTGAACGTTTCTTCAAACGAGTTGGTGTGCATTGAATTTTGTGTGGGAATGATTTCCTACTGTGCATCACTTGAATAGTGTGCTTCCGTGTTCATACTGTGAACAGTACACATGTACTCTTGTTTTATTCCACAGATTCGCCTGCCACCACCAAGTCAACTGGACGTCCGAAACCATCGAGGAGAGGAACAAGAACAGTCCACCCACCCAGATCACCACCACGTGCTCGTAGTAAGTCACTACACCAACTACTTCTATTCCTTATGTTCGTTTATTTCAATAATCTTGACCAGTACCAAACATCACTCAATCGCCCAAACACACACATTCACGCACTCCACAGCCAAATTACATACTCAGACACTCAATCACTCATTCGCTCACTCACTCTTACAACAACATCAATTCTCACACTCACTCGTTGAATGTCATCACGCGTTTGTTCCATATCACATAATCAACCATTCCCTTACTCACTCACTCACTCACTCACTCCTCCACAAATATCATGTGATCTACAGAGTTTCATATTGATCAACAACCACTATTTCATTTGTTTTCAGGTCCTCACGATCCAACACATCCAAGGAAATACCAACGTCCACCACAAGGTAAGTCTGTCAACAAACATTCATCACTCTCCACTCTCACATCAAACATCTGATAACTGGTTGACCGATCCACTGTGTTCCGCGCGTGTGTGTGAGTGAGTAACTGTGCATGTTCATTGACTGCCACCACTCGTGCAGCTTGCTGTCCTACGTGACGATGGGTGTGGTGTTTATTCCTATTAGGTCCAAGTCTCCAGTCTCTGTGTGATACTGTGCATTGGAGAGTATCAGCTGCTCGTTCATCTCATCACTTTCAAACACACTCGTTTGAAACACTTCACCAATCGCTCATTCAGTCATTCATTCATCCATCCATCCAATTGTTCATTCAATCAATAGGTCAGTCAGTCAGTCAGTTAGTGATTCAACCGACTAACTAGTGTGTTCACTCATCCATATTCGCATACTTCTACTTACAGCCAGTATGTCAGTCAAATCAACTCCTCTTCAACCTTCTCACCATGTTTGTGTTTATTTCATTTGCCTTTTAGATGGTAGAAAATCGGTGCAAATTCTGAGGTGAACGCAGCCAGTGTGTTCAATGACAGTTCCCTCACTTTTACATATGTATCCAATGACAACTGAATAAAATGTTAGGCCTTGAACCTTGTGTTTTTTACGTTAGCTGGCCCCTTCGCTTACCTGTTCTTCTGAATGTTGTATTGAGTGAAATTGATCGTCACTCTCCTGTAGATGTCTGTGTCCATTGGTGACCTCACAATCAACTTTGTCCGTGCTGTTTGCAGACTTACATCTTTCATCTCTTGTTGTCTCTGTTTCGCTATTCGCAATTATATACAAATCTTCGTTTTTTAATATTCCTTCGATCTCATACATTTAGTTGCCTTTATCCTCTTGAACAGAGCAATACCAAAGAATTTAGTAGATTAACATGTACTCATTTTATTTCATAAGGTTCCCATTAGCTGCTTGCAACTTACAATATCTAAAATAAAAATTATTGTAAAGTTTACATACTTATCACAGTAAAAATGGATATTTATCATCATGGTGGAGTAATGGGGTTGAAGACATATAAAGAGTGTCGTAAATAGATTTAATATATGAGAGAAGATTCTGGATCATCAGAAATAGTAACAAGGAATTGTAGAGACTAAATAAGTAATTGATTGTATAATGAAGTAACTGAACATAAATTAATAACATTTAAGAATAATAACACGAGTTGAAATTAGTCAGTTAAAAAATAGATAATGTGGTTATGACTTCGAAATAGCTGATGAGATTAAAATAGGAGAGAGAGGGGGGGGAATTTGCAAAACATGATGTAATAAACTGACGATAAAGTGACCATGATAAAGAAAGATTTGCAATTGTTTCCCTTTACATACAAAAGTCTGGATTTAGTCGTTCAATAGCTATGGATTAGACAAATTTGAGAAGAACAGCATTTGACTGTCGATTGATGATACTGAAAGATTTTAGTCTATCAACTTAACACCCTGTGTCACACAGATGCTTTGCAATGGCACTGCTAAAAGCCTTGAGTCCCACTGATCTGAGACCTTTCGGGATATATTCTTGGAATCGAACGTAGGTCCTTCTTACTGTTCTACCAGTTTAATTGCTCTGACAGGTAAATATAAATTTATATACGCAGTTGGCGGTAACGTGTCAGGGTTACCTATCGATCTTTGATTGTAGTGAGGAACATATGGTTTTGTACAAGTTAATCAGCTTGAGGAAATGAAGAACATACTAGTCTCAGATCTGTTGTTCACCCATCCTTACCTATTGCAGTAACATCAGACACTTCGAACTACGGCTTTGGAGCAATTATTTTTCACATCATGCCAGATGGATCTGAGAAAGCCATATCACAAGCGTCTAGAAGAGCATAGAAACCGAATCTAGCGTTCAGTTAGACGACTTATCAGTATTCACGGCTTCACCACTGAGGATTGAACCCAGGACATTCAGTCTCGTGCGCAAATTCTGAAACTATAGACCACTGAGTCAGTATCCAGTGGTGTCAAAGTCTAACTTCAGTCAACCCGGGATATTATGAGACCATGTTTCATTATCTTCACACAGTTGGGTTCTGGCTCAGTGGTCTATAGGTTAAACGTTCTCGCGCTAGACCGGAGGTCCTGATTAGATTCTTGCGTTCAAAGTCGTGGATGCGTACTCCTGAGTAGTCTCGTGGAAGGACGAAACACCTGTGGATTACTTTTAGGTTTTCATTGGTTGTCTAACTGGAACCTGTTTGACATTTCAATAAAATTCAACAAGCTCCACAACTCCGATACCGAAAAACTGATAGAAACTTGAAGTTGATAAAACAGTATAGGCTTATTTTCTACAACACAAAATTACGAGAGCTTATCGATATCCTGTATAAAGCAAGGATTCGGAGATAGTTCATTTTCAGCCAGTGTCAAATGAAACACTATCAAATAAAAAAATGATAGGAAACCTTTAACAAAGAAACAAACTGACTTTACTACTTTAAAAATGCAATCGAAAATTACATAAAAGTAAAATTGGAAAATATTTTATTCGATGTTATTATTGGATTGTTGATCAAAAATAGGCGCGTAATATGTTGCAATGTAGTGAAACCAGATAAGAATTCGATGACATTTAATCGAGTGAAATTCTATATGCGCTAACTCTAGTGACAAATATAGTATTAAAATTTAATCCAATCATAATCATTCAAATCTACATTAGGGATCAAATCAACATTAAACATTGAACAATTCCAATCCTGTGCCTTGACACAATCCTAAACAAATTAATTATTGATTGGATGTTACCATTCTAAAAAATCAGCTGATTGTGACCAGATGATTAAACAAGTGATCCATTAACTGTACTTAGTGACTGAAAGCCCTAAACTTATTTTAAAAAATAATTGCAGAGTGTTAAACCATCTTTGCTATCGTTAATGACGTTATCAATGACGCCGACACGCAATTCAATTGAGATGAGTAATACGAAATTGACATTATGATAACGAATAGGGAAGGCGAGTAAAATGCTATGATCATTGTAATTACTAATATATATTGTATGAAAATTTTGTAAAAAAAACTCGACTAAATTTATGTCAAGTGACAATGGTAGAAATAAGTTGAATTGATATTGGACTATGAAACTACTTTGTCCTAATTGTCGGGCTGATAACCAACGACATTGAAACATCAATATTATGATTATTGAATTGCTTATTAAAACTTTATCATATATTATACAACTGATTATATATTAGTTGACAGCATTCAAACTCTACCATATTGCAAATTCAAACAACTGTTCGAAAAGATAGAATTCAATATCAGTGATCTACATTCTTCTATTAACCCACAGAAAACTTTGTCGAGTTGGTTTTAAAAAATATGCCATAAAATATGTGTCTACTTTCTGAACAACCTATGAAGTCGATCTGAAGATTGGATGCTTTTTAAAGACATATGTATTTCCTGTCAGATACACAGTTTTATTGACAAAACAAAATGTAAATTTCTAAGTGGAAAAGCAGGAATTATCATCAATTTAAATTGATAATTGTATATCTTTCTCAAAAGTATTAATGGAAAAGAACTTCTAATTGCCCAAATTGACCTTTTTAACATTATTTGCCTGAATATATTAAATTTCATCTTATTGTACTTCATTTCATGGGCACCAACAATTTATATAAATGAATGCTTAATTTAATTTGCCGATCAATTGATCAAAGAAGTGCACTTAACATACACAATTCCTTGAATCCTCATTCTTGCTTGATACCATTCATGCGATGCTACTTAACTCTTTCGAAAGTACTTTCTTTGTAAACTAATGTTTGTTGTTGAAATATGCAATTAATGGATTAAAGTACATGTTTAAATGTAAATACATTGATTGGTTGTTAGTCCTACTAATAAGAATTTACATTCATTTAGTTTTTCAGTCACTTAGTCATAAATAACATTGGCTCTTAAATAAAGGTCCATAAAAATAAAGAATTTAAAAAGTACAAATTGATGGGATTTTTCCATATGTCGCTTATTCCCACTCAGCAATGAATGTTACATATGGGATATTTCAGGATGATCGATAGCCCACTCAATATTTTTATCTGTTCTACCAAACTACCAATTAGAACACTAAAAGAACTAGAGAAGTACTTAAGTAAATGATTCCATCGAAAAGAAAATTTTCTTCGCTGAATTCTCTTTTTCTTATTCAATGACATTCTGAGTTATTTTAATTATCCAAAGTACTTCTATTTACTCTATATTCTTTAGATTTTAAAACTCGTTTTATTATGTAATATAAGACCATGAATCTTTATAAACATGTAGAAAACTGGAACATTTACAGCACCAGACTAAGTAAAACACCTATGATTAATTAACAATAATTTTTGGATGGAAAAGGATAATGTTGATAGTCTTCAAAGAATTCTTTAGAAGTATAGAATAAACTGGAAAATTTCATTCAGTCAGAGATCAGCAGAAACTTTCTGGAAAGTTCTAGACAATGACGGATTATAAGTCATATTCTTGTTTGGCAATTACCAACTTAATTACTAATTTTTTAAAACTTCCTTCATTTGTAAATTTGACTAATGGAAGAATCATTATTATAGCAGAATAACATGAATTTACCATATTTCATGGTTTCTCATCAGCTGCTTACCAACTAAACATAATAGTATTAATCATTAAAAACCAGATTAAATATTTTATATCATACCATTGTAAAAATTCTCATTAGTGAAGATTAATGAGAAAACCAATAAGTATGTAAGCAAAGATGGATAGTGGCTAGCAGTGGAATCCAGGACGCGCGTTTCGTCCTATTTGGGACTCGTCAGTTGGATGTACCTGCATCTCAGAGTTGATGTTCACTCTGGGACTCGAACCCAATACCTTTCGCTTCAAACGCCATCGCGTTATTCACTCAGCTACTGAGTCCTGATATGTTTACAAAGTTTTGCCTATTGATATAACAATGCTAGCCACTAACCATCTTTGTTAAGCATGCTTGTGAGGCAATACGCACAGTATACACATATGCCAATTAGAGACTGACCAGTTGCAGTCCCAAACATCAATGGGAAGATTCAACCAAACAATACTAAGTGAATAAGTATGTAAGAACGATAAAAGATAATCAAATGCCAAATAATGTGAATATTTATAGGTTGAATACAATAGTATTCCAGAATAAACAACGAAGAACAAAGAAACAGAATTATTTAGAAATAATATATAAATGTTGTAGTTACACAACTCAAAAAATAATTAACTGAGCACAAACCAGATAAGAATTAATAAATAGTGTCACGAGAAGAATTGTGTAACCAACATTAATGAATGAGGTCATTGCTGCAAAGCAAGATTGATAGCTGAATCTTTCTGGATTCATCAATTTGGTTTGATTCTTTTTATGATAGTCGCTTAGGCAAGTCGTAGTAAAGTTGACATTCGTTGTTTTTATTGATTATCTTGAAGGAGTTTGAAATATCAACACTATGACCACTATCAAGCACATAGAGTGAGATCACAATGCTGAAAACGTACTGTCATCTTAGTCTAAGTTTCTGTAGAATTTACTCAGTGATACGGACACTAACTATCCTTCCTATTTTTACGATGTGTGTTCTTGGACACATATATGTAAACTGATAGATGCTATTGTGACATAACGTGGGAATTCGTCCACACATGACTGTCTTAATCAGCAATTCGTTTGATACAGAGAGATCAGCTTGGCAGCTGGATAATTTCCTGAGAACTGTGTAATTTCCATTTATTTATTACTATTATAAGCTCTATTCAGTATAATATTTTTGGTACAATATAGAATTCTCAGCATCAAGTATTTCAGTAAGTTTCCGTTTCTTACTTCTTGATCGATCCTGACGATAAATAATGAGTGATTGCCAGTTAGAAGTTAACAGTCTAGGAATCGACCTCTGAACAGTTTACATTCTTTTCGCTACATATTTTCGGCCATCACAATGTCTCCGACTGCATTTTTTGTAACTGAATAGGTTATGCGATTAACAGACATAATGATGTGTTAAAACAAGCAAAAACAGACAACTTGTTGAAATATCTAGAGAGCAGAAACAGGTAGCCCAGATGTTCAAGCAGGCCGCCAATTTAGTAATTCATTTATAACAGGAATAATAATAGTAATATCAGCGCTAGGAGGCAGACTAGACAGTGTTATTAATAGTTGTGAAAAAATGACAAATAAGACATATTAATATTATTATACGAGATGGTAAAGATAAAATTTGAACAAATGTAAGATGTTGATTGTTTATCAAGTAATGACGACCATTTTTCAAAAATTTAAAGATAGAGGACTGAAATTACTGACAATAGATCAATTGAACAGTTAATAATTTCATCGGCTGGTTTCATACCTTATCAATATGACCTATTAGGCTTTTATCTGATTTAAACTTATATTAGTCAGCCGGTCAGCTACAACGTAGGACCAGGCAAATATGCGCATGGGTCCAAGTTGCCATACCTCATAGAAGTAGTTCATTTAGTGGTGGTAATATGTGAAAGAAAGGTTGTATATAAGGATATAGTACTGGAAGAAAGAAAGGTAAGAAGCAATTTTAATCTTATAGTTTAAGGGAAGACAAAGAGTGTACACACCGACGCCATTGTGATTGATTCTGAGCCATGTCACGCAGTCTCCAACCATTGATACAAGTCACGCGGACCCCAACCAAGTAGTCTTCATCTAACAAAATGGTTCAGAACAGAGGTCAGTGACTTCAAGCACTGATGCCATGTTTTAGTTTGGCTGCCCCTAGCTCTCTTCCAACCATCTCCAACACTAATCAGTATAGTGCGTCGTGGTAATCGGTGTTCAGACATACGTAACACGTGGATCAACCATATTGAAATATTGATCATTTACTTATTTGATCAATTGTTCAATTTGAATCCGATGAACTGATCAGTTACTTATGTACTTACTTACAGTTACTCTCGTATAGTTGCACAGACCACCCACCAGGATTCCTTAACAAATTCTGTCTCCCGCTCCCCTTTCCAGTTTTTTACAAGTCCTGTTCATTCTTTTGATGTATGCCTTCAATCCCAGACGCACTGTGTACCTTGGTCTTTCTCTTTTCCTTTTCCCTTCAGGATTCCGTGTTAGAGCTTACCTCATGATGCAATTTGATAATTTCCTCAATGTATGTCCCAGCCACCTTCAGCGTCTTCTTTTAATTTCCTCTTCAGTTGGAAGTTGGTTTATTCTTTGCTACTGTAGATTGTTGCTGATGACATCTAACCAACGGATCTAGAGTATCTTTTGTGAACAATTGTTTATAAAAACTGATCAGTACTTGACATTATTTAACTAGTAACTCAATGTATGTATAAAGTTACAATGTCAGTTGATTAAGCTCCTTTAACTAACAATCATAGTTAAGTTACAATGTTAAATAAATATCTATATAATTTCTTAGTTCTAATAATACTACTTCAGTTATTTTTTCGGATTAAAATTAAACAAATAAACTAGAAATCAAAATAAAAAAGTAAACATGTAACCACGTGTTTAATATGGTGATTTATTAATAGTTTGTTTTTCAAACTCATTCAAATTCTTTTTTTTGATAATTAAAATGTAAATAGGGGGTTGTTTGTGAAGATTTTTAGTAATTTTTTTATATATAGTTGAAATCATGAGTCAATTGAAGCTACACTGGATTGGTTGAAGTTAGACATTAACACCGTTGGATGCCGGCTCAGTGATCTATCGGTTAAGTGATCGCGCACGAGACTGGTAAGTCCTGGGCTCGAATCTCGCCAGGCGAGGTCGTGGATGCGCACTGCTGAGGAGTCCCACAATAGGATGAAACGGTTGTCGTGTGCTTCCAGGTTTTCCATGGTGGTCTAGCTTCAATTGATTCATGATTTCAACTATAGATAAAATGTTAACAATTAATTAATTACATCTAATGAGAACAATTCTAACTTTATTTTATTGTGAAAAAAGATCTAAAAAATAAAATTAAAAGGTATTTTTAATTTAATCAAAAAGAATAGTTGAACTCAGACGAAACTATTTTATATTAATCATGAAAAAATATTTATAGTTTTGATTATTATATGGTTATAGGTGTGTATATAAATATGTCGTCATGATTAATGAATAATTTGTACATAATATCAAAATATACCATGACAAAAAATTGATTAGTAACTAATAGATGGTAACTAAGTACCTTGAAGGTTAAGCGCTTACTCTGATCACGGAAGATCCGAAGTCCAATCTCTAGCATTTTGGTAGATGACCACTGTGAGGGTGGATAATCGGTAAACTCGGGGAAGCCTCAAGAAGCCCAGAAAGAGCCGAATACATTTCATCCAATCACCGCTAGAGGAACATTCTAGAATGTCGATGTGTAGCTTCCCTATTGGATGAATAAGAAGGGACCCCTATGTACCTATTGACTATCCGAAATGATGATTTACTTTCAGCCAAAAACTATAAATACATGAGATTTTTTGTACTATATTTGATACTGTTTTGGGAATAACATTCCTACTTACTAGTCTTCTGTCTTCTTATTTTGAGACTTGAGAGGGTTCTAGCATGCGAGTGCTCAAGTATTATACGACATACTAAGAATCTAAGCTCTAGATATAACACCCACTTTCTAAGAGTTTCATTTTAGAATGAAATAGTTAATTAATATCAATACTTGGTTTTAAGTGGTTGGCTAGTTAATATTATTAGCTCAGTCCTCACAACTTCGAATTCAGTGGCTCAGTAAGTAAAGCCTTGCGTTGCGAACGGAAAGATACTACGTTCGAGTCAAACCTGGAATCCATTTTCATCCAACTAGCGAGTCTCAAACAGGCCAAAATTTGTTTCCTGAATCCCACTGCTAGCCATTATTCAGAAAAACATGAGAACAAATGGCAATTTAGTGACCATTCACCCAAAAAGTAAGTCATTTAGTAGAGACTATTTTATTAATTTTATATACTTAAGATCATGAGTCAATCGAAGCTAGACCGCCACGGAAAACCTGGAAGCACTGGACGGCCGTTTCATTTTATTGTGGGGCTCCTCAACAGTGCTCATCCACGATCCCGTATTGCGGGATTCGAACCCAGGACCTACTATATACTCACTAGTGACTGGCTCCATGAGGTAATTCCTGGAGTTCTAGTAAGAAGTCGTGGCCAGTGGAGCTAATCCATGTCAGGTAGAGACAGGTATCTACCTCAGTACAATGGAAGTTGGTCGCGCAATTTCGTGGATTGGTTGAGGTTAGACATTAACACCACTGGATGCCTGCCGGCTCAGTGGTCTATCGGTTAAGTGCTCCGGCGCGAGACTGGTACGTCCCGCGATGCAGGATCGTGGATGCGCACTGTTGAGGAGTCCTACAACAGGACGAAACGGCCGTCAAGCAGTGCTTCCAGGTTTTCCATGGTGGTCTAGCTTGAATTGACTTATGATCTTAACTATATAGTAGAGACTAATCAATCTTCAGTCCTTAAGATAAACAATGGGGAAATATTAGCTATTTTAGATAAATTATTCCTATCATTGTAAGCAGAGATGGATAGTGGCTAGCAGTGGAATCCAGTTTGACGCGCGTTTCGTCCTGTTTGGGACTCGTCAGCTGGATGTACCTGCATCTCAGAGTTGATGTTCACTCTGGGACTCGAACCCAGTACCCTCGCTTCAAACGCCATCGCGTTATCCACTCGGCCACTGAGTCCTGATAGCCACTTGCTTGTGCGATGGGGTGAAGTTTGAATTCACTTAGTATTGTTTGTTTGGATCTTCCCATCGATGTGTTTAGGACTGCAACTGGTCAGTCAGTGGCCGAGATGCAGGTACATCCAGCTGACGAGTCCCAAATAGGACGAAACGCGCGTCCTGGATTCCACTGCTAGCCACTATCCATCTCTGCTTACCATGCTTGTGAATTAAGGTATATCGAGGCAATACGCACAGTATGCACATATGCCAATTAGAGACTGACCAGTTGCAGTCCTAAACACATCGATGGGAAGATCCAAACAAACAATACTAAGTGTATTCCTATCATTGTTTTTCTCTTTTCAAAAAACTTCATTGATCTTTTGGAATGAAATAGTTTATTGATTTTCCATTATTTCCATTATGTTTATTTTTGTCAACAAATAAAAAACATAATTCATTTACAATCATTTCAGTACAAAGTATAGTTGCTAATCAATAAATGAACAAGAAAATGAAACAGAAACACAGAAATAAACGAAAACACGCACATGCATAATACATACATACATACATATAAACAAACATTTATACAGGTCAGAAAAATAGAAACTAATCACTTTTTTAAAGTGAAAATTTCCATTTTGACATTTGTTAATTAAGAAAGGAACGAATCGAGCGAAGAAATTTCTTTTCAATTAGTTTTTCATCATGGCTCTACACTAATTTATCTATATATATAATTTAAATAATGAAATAACATCCATGGTGTAGATACATTACGTAATAATTATATAATGACATATCGATTATAAACTAACATTAATTGGAAGAGAAGGATTAATACTAATCAAAGTAGTTATTCGAAAATTAAGCTGTTGCTACGTTGCACTTTTTGTCAAAAAAATCACTATTATTTATTTCGTCCTCTTGTTGTACACACGCGCGCTATTTAAAAAGGACAGTGGTATTTTTCCTCGTTGAGTAAATTCTATTGTTTTGATCGTTATTAACGTATCAAGACTACTGTTTTTATACTTTGATTGAATTTCTTTCAGTTAAAGTATTCTATTAGAGTATCATCTTTGGTATCCTAAATAGTTTTATCGTCGGTACTCCAGAGTACCTTTGTTTTTCTATTGTGTCTGTTAGTACTTTGGTCCTAACTATTTATAGTTTTTTTTCTACTTGTAGTCAACACTCACTTTCGCATCCTAAAATGACTGGAAGATGCAACAAAAGCATTTGCCACCGCCCAGGATGTCGATATCCTGTTGATAGCGGCATGCAGTGCGATGAGTGCAAAGGTTGGTACCACGATGTTTGCACGAATCTAACACCTGCAGCTTTCCAGCGGTTCAGTAAAAATGGGTGCGTATGGCTATGTCAACAGTGCTGTTTGGATGCAAATAGCCTGTTAACCGAGGCCATCTCAATAGTAAATGCCGCAAAAAAGTGTCTCGGCAAGCGCGGTCGGGATACATCAGTCAGAACTCAATCTGTCGACACGCAGACTGACACAAGGCAGGCCCAAGTGAGTTCAAAAAATGCCGACCCACACTCTACTAAGGAGGAAGAACATCCTCCAAAGAGGACTGTTACAACCAGAAACTCGCGCAAAAAAGTCTCTTCTGTCCCTCGTATCAAAAATGGTACCCGGAAGCCGAACCCGCAAGGCTCGATCGGTTTCCAGCGCGAAAGATGACCCAATCTCCCAAGTCGTCCTGAATCTTCCGGAATCCCACAGTACGCCTGACGCGACTGTGGTTACCACTCCAAAGAACGTTGGGGATTGGGTACGGGTCGTAAGAAAAAAACGCCAAAATGACGTAAAAGGAAATCATACCCCCACCAAAAGGGTCGACAAGCCGAGGTCTGATCACAGCGACAGATCAGTCATTCTCCATATAGTCAAGGAGAGTGACAGCTTAGAACCGAAAGCTCGTTTTGAGCATGACATTGTGTTGATAAAACAACTACTCAACCAAGTTATGCCCAAAACACATCCCCGGAGTCACCTTGCTAAAGGTGTATAGACTAGGAAATCTAGCGCATCTGAAACCAAATCAGTCTAGACTACTCAAAGTCGTTTTCAAATCCCCAAACGAACGCGACTTAATCTTAGAAAATGGACACAAATTAAAGGGTTCAGGAGCTTTTCTCCGTAAGGAGTTGCCGTTGGCGGACCGTGTTAAAAGACGGGAAGCCGAAAAGGAACTACAGCTCAGATTAGACGCTGGCGAAAAAGACATGAAAATTGTAAATTTTCGGGTTGTGAGGCTTCGACAGAGGATGATGCCGAAGCCACTCTGGGTGAAGCACGAGGCCACCTAAATAGGCTTTGGATCTGTTATACCAACGCCCGGAGCTTACTAAATAAGCTACCGGAACTAGGTGTACAATTGACTCAACTAGGCCAGACATAATCGCAGTCACAGAAACATGGCTGACGCCGTCTATAGATAGTAGGGAACTTGATTTCGATGGTTTTACATTAGTAAGGGCCGATAGAATACAAACGCGTAAAGGTGGGGGAGTAGCTCTATTCATTAGGAATGCTATTCCATTCACCATTATCGACAGTGTATCCCATGAGAGTGGGACGTATGAATTAGTTTGCTGCCGCCTGAAATGCAGGGGACAAGAGTTGCTACTTAGTTTGATCTATCGCAGTCCAAGCTGTGAGGCAAACGAGGTCCTGCTAAGCAGTCTCAACACTTTGTCACGAAGTGATCGATGTCTAATCCTAGGGGACTTTAATGCACCCATGGTGGACTGGGGAAATCTGCGGACTGAATCGTCAGCAAATTCCTTCGAACAGGAACTAGTTGATGCGGTAATCACATGTGCCCTAGTGCAACACGTGAAGGAAGCAACTAGGTACGACTCGGGTTCTGCATCATCCTTACTAGATCTTATATTGACTCATTATGAGAATGATGTTGCAAACCTGGATTACATGCCAACCCTAGGCAAAAATGATCATGCAGTTTTAAGCTTTGACTTCCATATAACTGTCGATCACGAGTACGCTTCAGCTCAATCCAGACCTAACGTCTGGAAAGCAAACATAGCAGACATCATGAAATCAGCATCATTAGTAGATTGGAAATTAGATCCAGAGTCATCAATCGAAACGGCTTGGGACGTATTCCGGAATTTATACTTAAAAGTTACTACCCCCCACATCCCTTGGACTACACCTAAGAGACCGAGAAACTCCCCACCGTGGTTCAGTAGGGAGGTTCGCATCCTTCCCCGTAAAAGAAGGAAAATGTGGGACAGATTTAGGTTACTGGGGACTGACGAGGCAAAATCTCAGTATCAAAAGGCTCGAAATACCTGTGCCTCAACCCTCCGTAAGGCCAGAAAGCTGTACGAAGAGAAAATCGTTAGGGAATCCATAGAATGTCCTAAACGCTTGTATTCGTATATAAACCAAAGGACAAAAAGAAGAAGAAATGTTCCTTCACTATGGGGAGACAGTACTGCCACATCACTAGTGGAGGACGACTTTAGCAAAGCTCAAGTATTCTCTAAATACTTTAGCGATGTATACACCATAGAAACACCCTTCTCACCAGTCCATGAAAATCCCCCCACACAAGCACTGGACAGCGTAACCATTAAAGAACTCGATGTCTTTGGTCTGCTAGTTAAGCTTGACATAGGTAAATCCACTGGACCCGATGAACTGCATCCTAGGTTACTAAAGGAATTAGCTAACTTTGTTGCGAACCCTTTAAGTGTATGTTTTAATCTATCCGTAACCCAGGGTCGTCTACCAAAAGACTGGAAGAACGCCATAGTAAGTCCAGTCTTCAAAACAGGTACAAAACATAAGCCTGAGAATTACCGACCAATTAGCCTAACTAGTGTGGTTGTTAAAATCTTAGAAAAGATTATTCGGAAGGAACTGTTAAAGTATCTCGATGAAAACCGGATCCTCTCCGAAAAGCAACATGGTTTTAGAACAGGTTACTCTTGTCTCACAAACTTATTAGTCGCTCGTGAAGGCTGGTGCGCTCTTAAGGACCAAAAATTACCTATAGACGTAGCTTACATCGATTTCAGCAAAGCTTTCGACAAAGTTCCGCATAACCGGCTGTTATATAAGCTAAGGAATGTCGGGATTGGAGGCAATCTATTGATGTGGATAAAAGACTTCCTAGTTGGGCGTCAACAAAGAGTAAGGGTGAACTCCAAGTTGTCTAGCTGGGAAACTGTGTTTAGTGGAGTCCCCCAGGGTACAGTTTTGGGGCCAGTGTTATTCCTCCTGTACGTAAATGATCTCCCTCGTCTACTATCGTCATCGATCTTACTCTATGCTGATGATGTCAAGATATGGAGAGCCATACAAAGCAAGGGCGATAGCTTAGAACTTCAAAATGACCTGGAGAGATTATCTGAATGGTCCCAAACCTGGCAATTGCCGATAAACACTTCCAAGTGTATTGTGATGCATATTGGCCATCAGGGTACAGATACATACACGATGAATAACAATGAGTTACCTATTGTTCAGGCACACAATGACTTAGGAGTCATCGTTAGTCAAGACTTAAAGACTACTGCACACTGCCGTGTAATAGCCGCCAAAGATTTTACAACTTTATGGTCCATACGCAGGGCTTTTAGGTATCTTGACACTAAAACGTTTTTGACTTTGTATACAGTGTTCGCACGCCCTAAACTTGAGTACTGTATACAAGCAGCTAACCCCTGCCTAAAAAAAGACAGTGAACTCTTGGGAAGGGTTCAGAGAACAGCAACTAGGCTGATTCCCGGAATAGCGAAGCTCCCGTATGGTACTAGACTGACCAAGCTAAACCTATTCCCGCTGTCATATAGAAGAATCAGAGGTGACTTGATTATAGTTTTCAAATTGCTTAATGACAAATTTGCACCTGATATGCCCTCATTTTTCTTGTCTTCCAAAACAGAAAATCTACGAGGACACTCCAAAAAAGTTCACAAGCCCAGAACGAATTACTTGTCAGCTGACTACCGACTTTCCCATCGAATAATCAACGAGTGGAATTCATTACCTCAGCACGTGGTTGAGGCACCATCCGTCGACTCCTTCAAAAGAAAATTGGATCAGCTGAGAGACCATCATTGCCAGGATTAACACAGGCCATCAAGCCTCCTGTCCTTTCCAAACTGAAACTGACATATTCGAAAAATATATACATCTCTGATAAATGCATAAGTGTAAGAGTTAATTTAATTAAGTATTAATTAAGTGATAGAATCTGGGTTTTTCTGATAAATAGTGTGTTCTTCTTTTAATATTGTACGAATTTATAGGTTTTATTGATTACAAATTGATTTCAGGGTACCATCAGAGCACTAGACAGTTGTTTCATACCTTTGTGTTACTCATCATCAGTGTAAACTCATAACCCCTCTAAGGATCGAACCTAGGATCTTTAGGTTGTAGATGGCGTCGAGTCGCGCTCGACTATGATCACCACTACAGTAAGATTACGCGCCAGATTACGAATTGGATCTCTCGATAGGCCGAAAACTAGAAGGCTGTTATTAGTACAGATAAGGGATATTTATTGGCGATCTCGTGGTATCGAAAGAATACCGAGACGTACCCAAGAGTACAGGCAAAATGGTAGAGTGTAAGAGAGTTCACGCGAACAAGATGGACAATGGTACGAAAAGTGTTTCTGGTACAGTTAAACAAACAAGTACGGTAAAACAATCAATGGTACAATTGGTTATAATAATAATTGTTCCCATTATACCAATCGCGTTGTCGTCATGATAAGTAGGTCACTGCAAGGTCTTGTGGTGAAAGCCTAATCAGTCAAACCACTGGATAAGTATTCAATGGCATAATTTCAGCTTAAATTAATTTATGACATTGGATGATATTTATACGGTTCAGCTGATGATGATTATCTCACTCCTGATATATCTATTTAAACTTAAAAACAAAAAACTTACGCCTGTTACTCCCAATGGAGCATAGGCCGACGACCAGCATTCTCCAACACACTCTATCCTCGGCCTTCCTTTCTAGTTCTATCCAATTTTTGTTCAATCTTCTCACGTCTGTCTCCATTTCTCGGCGTGATGTGTACTTTGGTCTTTCTCTTTTCCTTTTCCCTTCAGGATTCCATGTGAGGGCTTGTCTTATGACTCAGTTGGGTGTGTCCTATCCACTTCCAGCGCTTCTTCCTGATTTCCTCCTCCACTGTAATCGGGTCTGTTCTCTCCCATAGTAGAATGTTGCTGATAGTGTATGGTCAACGGATCCGAAGTATCTTGTGTATACAACTGTTAATAAACACCTGTATCTTCTGGATGATGGCTTTCGTAGTTTTCCACGTCTCCGCCCCATACAGTAGAACTGTCTTGACATTTGTATTGAAATTTCTGAAATTTCTGAAATTTCTCGTAGTCAATGAAGTTGATGTAGAGTGATGAATTCCATTCAATTGATTGTTCCACAATGATACGTAGATTTGCGATTTGGTCTGTACACAATCGATCCTTACAAAATCCAGACTGTTGATCTCGAAGTTGAACGTCAACGGAGTTTAATAATACCCTGTTGAAGACTTTTCCTGATATTGTTGGAAGAGTGATGCCCCCATAGTTATCACAATTGATGAGATCACCTTTTTTTGGTGTCTTGATCAGAAGTCTTTCTTTCCAGTCTGTTGGTACTTAATTCAAGATAACTCTCAACAACAGGTTCCAAGCTCTACAGGATCTACTGAAAGAACAAGAAACTACTTTGGAGGACAACTGGAAAGGGATAAAAGAAGCACTAACTTCAACGTGTCAGGAGGTTCTTGGTCCTAAGAAGCACCATCACAAGGAATGGATCTCTATGGGGACCCTGGACAAACTTCAAGAAAGGAAGAACAAGAAACTAGCAATTAACAACAGCCGAACACGAGCAGAGAAAGTCAAAGCACAAGCAGACTACGCAGAAGCAAACAGAGAAGTGAAGAAAAGCATTAAAGCCGACAAGCAGAAATACATGGGAGAACTAGCAACGGCGGCGGAAAAAGCTGCAAGAGAAGGGAATATGAAACAACTATATGATACAACGAAGAAATTGGCAGGGAGATATAGCAAACCAGAGAGACCAGTCAAAGACAAAGAAGGAAAGACAATCACTGAGATTCAGGAACAGAGGAAAAGATGGGCAGAATACTTTGAGGAACTGCTGAATAGACCAGCCCCATCGAATCCACCGAACATCGAAGCAGCCCACACTGACCTTCCAATAGATGTCACTCCACCAACGATCGAAGAAGTCAAGATGGCCATCAGACAAATCAAAAGTGGGAAGGCGGCAGGACCTGACAATATACCAGCAGAAGCACTGAAGTCAGACATTGAAATAACTGCAAACATGCTTCACCTTCTATTCAAAAAGATTTGGGAAGAGGAACAAGTGCCAACGGACTGGAAAGAAGGATATCTCATCAAGATACCAAAGAAAGGAGATCTGAGCCAATGTGAGAACTACAGAGGCATCAGTTTGTTATCAGTACCAGGAAAAGTTTTCAACAGAGTGCTGCTGAATCGGATGAAAGACGCAGTAGACGCCGAACTTAGGGATCATCAGGCTGGATTCCGTAAGGATCGGTCGTGCACAGACCAGATTGCGACACTACGGATCATCGTTGAACAATCAGTTGAGTGGAACTCATCACTATACGTCAACTTCATCGACTATGAGAAGGCGTTTGACAGCGTGGATAGGAGAACATTGTGGAAACTTCTTCGACACTATGGAGTTCCTCAGAAGATCGTCAACATTATCCAAAACTCATACGATGGATTACAGTGCAAAGTGGTGCATGGAGGACAGCTGACAGATGCATTTCCAGTAAGGACCGGAGTCAGACAAGGCTGTCTACTCTCCCCATTTCTCTTCCTTCTAGTGATTGACTGGATTATGACGAATTCGACATCTGAAGGGAAATACGGAATACAATGGACTTCTCAGAATCAATTAGATGATTTGGACTTCGCAGATGACCTAGCCCTCCTCTCTCATACACACGACCAAATGCAGATGAAGACAGCAAATGTAGCAGCAGCCTCCGCATCGATAGGCCTCCACATTCACAAAGGAAAAAGCAAGATTCTCAAATGCAACACGGAGAACACCGACCCAATCACACTTGATGGCGAAACTCTGGAAGAGGTGGAAACATTCAAGTAAATGGGGAGCATCGTTGATAAACAAGGAGGATCGGATGCAGATGTAAAGGCAAGGATTGGCAAAGCAAGGGCAGCATTTCTACAATTGCAGAACATATGGAACTCAAAACAACTCTCAACCAATTTCAAGGTCAGAATCTTTAATACGAACGTCAAGACAGTCCTACTGTATGGAGCTGAAACGTGGAGAACTACTACGGCCATCATCAGGAAGGTACAAGTATTTATAAACAGTTGTCTACGCAAAATACTCAACATCCATTGGCCGGATACTATCAGCAACAGCGTTTTATGGGAGAGGACAAACCAGCTTCCAGCTGAAGAGGAAATAAGGAAAAGACGTTGGAAGTGGATCGGACATACATTAAGGA
Organism: Schistosoma rodhaini; assembly: GCA_944470415.2. Taxonomy (NCBI): domain Eukaryota; kingdom Metazoa; phylum Platyhelminthes; class Trematoda; order Strigeidida; family Schistosomatidae; genus Schistosoma; species Schistosoma rodhaini. The sequence goes on along the minus strand of OX104036.1, from coordinate 19,125,874 downwards.
AATCACCAATGTGCATCACGACTCAATCCCTAACTTGGAATCCGGAAGGGAAGCGGAAAATAGGAAGGCCAAAGAACACACTACGCCGGGAAATAGAAGCCGATATGAAAAGGATGAATAGCAACTGGAAAGAACTGGAAAGGAAGGCTCAGGACAGAGTTGGATGGAGAATGCTGGTGAGCGGCCTATGCTCCTCGCCGAGGGGTAACAGGCGTAAGTAAGTAAGTAAGTAAGCTGCTGGTACTTGTTTTTCATCTCAAATATTACTGAAGACAATGTGGAGTATCTTGGCAGTTGCTGCTACATCAGCTTTCAGCGCCTCTTCTAGAATGTTATCTGGTCCCGCTGCTTTGACGCTCTTGATTTGTCTGATGGTCATGCTGATCTCTTCAATTTTGGTTGGCCGACATCGATTGGGAGGTCTGTGGGTGCTACTTCGATGTTGGGTGGGTTCAGTGGAGCTGGTCGATTCAAGAGTTCTTTGAAGTGTTCTACCCACCTGTTCCATTGTTCTTCAATGTTGGTGATTACCTTGCCTTCCTTGCTCTTCAATGGTCGCTTCGGTTTACGGTAATTTCCAACGAGTTTCTTTGTTGTATCATACAATTGTCTCATGTTTCCTTCCTTTGCAACCTTATCCGCTGTCATTGCTAAATCTTCCACATATTTGCGTTTGTCGGTTCTGATGCTCCTCTTCACTTGCTTGTTTACTTCTATGTATTCAGCTAATGCCTTGGCTTTTTCTGCTCTTGTTCGGCTGATATTGATTGCTGCCTTCTTGTTCCTCCTTTCTTCAATCTTATCCAGTGTATCAACAATGATCCATTCCTTGTGATGATACTTTTTGTGGTCCAGAACCTCCTGACATGTTGAAGTTATTACCTTCTTGATCCCTTTCTGGTTGCTCTCCATAGTAGTTCCCTCTCCATTGAGCAGATGATGAAAGGCCTGGAACCTGTTGCTGAGGGCTATGTTGAATTTGTTGAGTTTGTCAGTATCCCGAAGAAAGGCCGTATTAAACTTTTGTGATGTTGTCCGTGCCGTTGTCCAGTGCTTCTTAAGTTTTTGTTTCATCTTGACGACCAGCAAATGATGATCGGATGCTATATCAGCTCCTCTTCTGGTTCTCATATCCTCCATCATCCTCTTGAACTTTTTGTTGATGTAGATATGATCAATTTGGTTCTCTGAATGTCGAGATATATCTATTTATTATCAGAAGGGGGTTTTGTGGAGATTTAGTATTTTCATATTTGAAAGCGTGAGTCAGTTGAAGCTAGACCACCAGGGCTCGCGCGCGAGACTGGTTGGTCCTGAGCTCGAATCTCGCGAGGCGGGATCGAGGATGCGCACTGCCGAGGAGTCCCACAATAGAACGAAACGGTCGTCCAGTGTTTCCAGGTTTTTCATGTTGGTCTAGCTTCAATTGACTCACGCATTCAACTATGAAAATATATCTATTTGTTGAATATTAAATTTTAATAGAATCTACCAAATTATCTCATCAAATCTAATATATAAACTACTTTGTCTATGTGTACGTGTACATTTTTCAATATTTCAAACAATGTCTGTCAACTAGTTTCTTTATTCTTTTTTTTTCAATTAAAAAATAGAATAGATAAATACATTAGACAATAATCATTTTTTTAAAAATCTAATTCTTATTACATAATGATATCGTTCGACTTTAATAGTAAACTGTAGGTCATTTATAAGATTCATAATACATATATGAATAGAAATAGTCCATTAATGTACATATATACGCCAACAACAAAAAAAAAACAACAACCATTGCCAATGAATATGATTGGTTGAATAAATGTCTAGACATTAATTGATCGATATTGCCAATTTCAAAATAAATTTATTCATAGAATGGAATATATATATATATACACTACCGGTGCTTCAATATATATCCAATATATATATATATATATATATATATATATATATATATATATGTAAACATATTGAACAGTTTATTATCCGTTGCATGTATGTATGTAGTGTATGCACTTCTAGTTTCTGGTGTAGCAATATATATATATATATATATATATATATATATATATTATAGAAGGGGTTTTGTGGAGATTTAGTATTTATCATAGTTGAAAGCGTGAGTCAATTGAAGCTAGACCACCATGGAAAACCTGGAAACACTGGATGGCCGTTTCGTCCTATTATGGGACTCCTCAGTAGTGCGCATCCACGAACCCGCTCTCGCGAGATTCGAACCCAGGACCTACCAGTCTCGAGCCGAAGCCCTTAAGCTCAGTGGCCTATCGGTTAAGGGCTTTGGCTCGAGACTGGTAGTTCCTGGGTTCGAATCCCGCGAGAGCGGGTTCGTGGATGCGCACTGATCATATGATCATATTGTTCATAATTCTAAAGAAAAAAGTTTCCATCAAAAAATAAAAATCAATTAAGCAAAGATGGATAGTGGCTGGCAGTCCTGGATTCTACTGCTTGCGAATTAAGGCTATATCGAGGCAATACGCACAATATGTACATATGGCAATTAAAGACTGACCGTTTGCAGTCCTAAAAACATCAATGGGAAAATCCAAACAAACAATACAAAGTAAATTTTAAAAATAAATTAGTTGGAAAATAAGAAATAAAATACCTTCTTGGTTTACATTTAAAACTCCTTATCAGGTTATAGAAGTAATAATTTCAGATTTAATAGTGAAAAACACTTACAAACTAAATAAATACTCTTGTAAAAACTACGTTGATAATTTGATAAATTTGTATTTAGTTTTGAACAGATTTTAAAAGAACATTTTGAAATTCTGATAGATCAACTCCTCTGATTACTACTGAGTTCAGTAGGATAATGGATTAACTCTACTGTAGAATCTTATACTGGGACGAAACAGCTTCTCAATTCTTCCTAGTTTTCAATAGTTGACTTACCTACTTACGCCTGTTACTCCCAATCGAACATAGGCCGACGACCAGCATTCTCCAAATCACTCTATCCTCAGGCTTCCTTTCTAGTTCTATCCAGTTCTTGTTCATTCTTCTCATGCCTGTCTCCTTGTCTCGGTGTACTGTGTTCTTTGGTCTTCCTCTTCTCCGTTGGCCTTGAGGATTCCAATCGAGAGCTTGCCTTGTGATGCAGTTGGGTGATTTCCTCAATGTGTGTACTATCCACATCCAGCACTTCTTCCTGATTTCTTCCTCCATTGGATGGAATCTGGTTTGTTCTCTCCCACAGTAGAATGCTGCTGATAGTGTCTGGCCAACGGACCCGAAGTATGTTGGATCCTAGCCTTATTTTTATCTCCACCCGTAAGCCCTCCAGGGGTTACTGCTGGTCCCAAGTCCGGGTAAAGAAGAAGGGTTAGGCATGGGGTCAGCGATCCCAAATAACTCGCTAAAAAACGCTAACCACAAAAAAATAATTCAAACCATTTAAACTCTACCCCGAGAGTTGAAGGAATAATTATGACGCCTCATGATGAAAGCCGAGATTCTTCGGAAGTCGCGAGGCCGATGACCCTTCTAACAACTAGAGCAACATTTTTTATAGGTACAATAATTGACTGAATAATGTTAATTCATAATGTAAACTATAAAATATTCTTGTCGTAATTGTTGACTAACTTTAGATAGATTCCCAATCGTAATTCTAGTAGACTCTCTTAATCTATGGACTCAGCTGATTTACGATAGATAAAAGAAGAATACAGACTATTCAGTAAACAATTTCTGTTTATTGATATCATTTACTGAAGGCGCATGATTATATAATTATATTAATTTAACACATTTGGTAGTCTATCCAGAAATAGAGTGGAATCGCTTTATAAAATAATCGAAAAAATAGAATGTCAAAGGACTGTAGGCCATACATTCCTGAGATAATTGATTTAAGTGATCTAAGCTGTTCTAAGTGCAAACCACAGTCGATGACTGACTTATTTCTAACCTTTCTTACAATTACTATCAATCTTTGTTCAAATTCTTCAGTAGCGTCTTTATGAGTAACTTTTTAAAAAAGAACTTATCTACATGTCATCTTTATATTGTTTCGTCTCAACAATTTGTCAGAACAATACCAGCACCATTTTGCGGACGCCTTATCACTAAATTTTCTTTTTTTTCATACTAATCAATAAATTGTAATTGGTTTACTTTTAAAATTAAGCATTTAGTTGTTGACTATCTGTGTGTATGGGTGTGTATTGATTTTAGCAAGAATGGTTTAAGTTATTTAAGATTCTTTCTTGTCTGAGAATGAGTTGTGTTTGTTTATTTGACGAATTTAGTATTCAGATTGTGATCTCGTTTAAATCTTATTGACTATTGTCAAGATGTCACACAATTTAAGATCGATATAAATAATCTTTATGAATACGATCAGTTTGTTGTTTAATTTTCATGTTTAATTAGATTTTACTGATTAAATTCTAAATAACCTCACTAATCTTAATCAATTATTCGACCAGTTCAAAGGAAAATCAATCCTTTGTGGTTTAATTAAATGATTTTTATTAATTTTCTTTCTGTCCTGAATACATAACCTTCGGCAAAATTATCAACCAAATAAATGAAACAAGTTTAGTATTTAAATCATTCTTGTTCTCGATTAGTCCCTTTTTTTTAAAAAAATTGATCTCTTGAACGCAGAATATCTAACTGTGTCATAGTTTTTCTAAATTTTTCAGCTCTAGAATTCGGAAGAGAAAAATAAAACAGCGTAAATTATGAAAAAACCATTTATTCTTTGGTTAATTGGTGTACAGAAAGTTAGGTTATTTATAAGCGTACATACGACCTTGAAGGTATTAGAGTTTCGGAAAATATATTAAAATTAATAACATAATCTATAAACATTCATTTAAGATATGGTATAAATCTGTCATTTTTTTAAAAATTTCCTTAGAAGGTCCTAAAGAACACTGATTACTTGAAGTATGGTGAGCATTTCCTTAAATTTCGATGATTTTTTTTGAAGAATTATCTACATTACTCCAACTAAAGATTGTTGTACATAGTGTGTCTTTTTTATTTAGAACAACTCATTTCATAATTGAACAGTTGAAATTTCTCATTTAACTACTATGAGATTCTTCAAGAACTTACATCTGTGTATCATTTAGTTCGATAGAGTGAAGTGTTACTCCGAACACTAATCAGAATACAGAAGGTAGTAAATATTTTCTCAGTTACCGTCATTCGTTTGGGACAGTAAATGATCACAGTAGACAACTTACATAATCATTGAAGTTGTCATCAATTGGAGTAGTTATTTATTCACCGAAATTGTGTTACACATGTAATAACTTTAGAGAGAAGTGAATAACACCGGTTGTATTATTATTTCTGGTCATCGTACAAATTAACTAATTCATTAGATACATGTTTTTTCTGCAGAATTCAGCATTATATTCTGTCATTATTCATTATCTTTGATTTAGTGTTAGTGTTGTTGCTGTTTTTTTTAAACGAGAGAGTAGGAGATATATATTCTTCATTTTCATCTCTCGCTCCCACGCATTCATGCAACGCACACACATGCTCACATTATGATCGGCTATTTATTATGCATGATTAAGATTTTTAATCAAAAGCTGAAAATGTCAAGTATTAAATGAGTCTTACAAAACAGATACTAGTCAATGCGTAAAGATAAAACTATCAATACTTGCCTATGTCATATGTGCATATGCATGCGCGTATGTGTTAAAGTGTATCAACCCTGTAACTAATCTGCGTATTAGGCCAAAATAAAAAAAAAACTTCGGCAGAAAATTCCAAAACTTATTGATAATAATAATAGTGATAACATTTTTTTTCAGATCAAAGTTTAAATGATAAATGTTGCAATGTCTAGACAAATAATACAACTTGAGAAAAATTATGTACATATTTATCTCTTGTGAATATAATATTAATTAGCTTTTATCTGCATTATTTATCAAGGTCATTCCCATCACCACAATCATCATCCCTATGATATTAATCTGAGGAACATTGGAAACACCACTGTGGGATGACTTTTATTTTTCTTTGACAGCATAAGAGGATAATCTTTGGACACGGAAGTCAACACCCTCCGCTTGTTTAGCTTCTATTTATCTATTAAATTAGCGATTCGTTGTTTATCTTTTCCAACTTTCATTAATAAACTACACTAAATTTATATAATCTTATCAGCGCATTACTCCATTATGTTAAATTTGATCGACTTAATAAGTTATAGATTCTTTTTTTGGAAAAAATCACTATAGAATGTTGAGTACTTGTAATCGTTCTAGATAGAAGTATAACACGATGATTACTGATTCTATTAAACTAGTGCTGTCCTGAGTACCAAAAAATTATCTAAATTCTAAATTATGAAGTATTTTATTGCAACTGAATAGTTGAATGAATGAATGAATAGAGTTGTGATGATAGGGACACTATAAAAATATATGTTCAATCTCATATCGGCTGAGAAATCAGTTCATAGTGCTGATAAGCCATAATTTATAACAAAACAAAGACCCAATAAACAAATGAACTGAGCGAGGCTACAATTTCAATGAAAATTGGCAAAGACTCCCAAGAAATTCATGAAGTGAGCTTAGATATAACATTGAAAAAAATGATAAACGGGTAAGTAAAGGACAAGTCCGGATCGATTAATAATAGTAAGAGAATTACTCCTCTTAGTAAGGTCACCATTTCCATGTCCACATCTGGGACAGTCCTGAAACCTATATATACCGATTAACTAAAGATGAAATCAATTGACTTTATCGACAAAGATGTCTTCATATGTCTTGTCTTCCGTCTCTATATAAGTCAGATAATTAAACATTAAAAAGTATATTAATTAATGTAAGAGACACTATGACAAAACAAAAAAACGGCTTTTGTTCAAATGGATAAAATGTTATATATATATATATAATTGATTTCTTCGCTCTTCAAGTTAACCAATCAGAAATAAATAGGAAAGAACTGTTTGTCCGAAAAGAAAGTTAGTCATAGCGTATTGACAAATAAGAAAACTAGTTGATAGTAAATGTCTAATGCATAATCGTACTATGGGTACACATCTGAGTACTTTGTTTCCTAATTCGTGATAGAACCGGTCCAAAAAATGTAAATTAGTTAGGTAGTTGTTATGATAAAGAGAAAAATCTTGTATTTAAATTTCAAGGTCGTATACGATTCATACTTCCGAAAATAGAAAACAAAACGTATAAATTTGTCTGATAACTAGGTAAACACATGCTACGATGAATGTGTTCCAGTGAACACTCGTTTTAACCGGTAAAATAACTACATGGTGAGAAACGTTTTCTAAATTTGGATAATTTAATTTACAAGTTGAATCGTTTGTTACGTGAATGCATTTTCAGAACACAACAATATTTAAGAAAAACCCTATCGGTGTTCCAGACTAAATACTTTTCTGTGCAAAATGTTTAAAATTTACTTTTCATTAAATTGCAAAGATTGTGACTTCTAGAATATTTTCATAGTTGAAATCATGAGTCAATTGAAGTTAGACCACCAAGGAAAACCTGGAAGCACTGGACGGCCGTCTCGTCCTATCATGGGACTCTTCAGCAGTGCGCATCCACGATCCCGCACTCGCGAACTTCGAACCCAGGACCTATCAGTTTCGTGCGCGAGCACTTAACTTCTAGACCACTGAGCCGGCATCCAACGGCGTTGATGTCTAGCTTCAACCAATCCACGATTTTGAGCAACCGTTCACTTCTGGAATACACATAAGGGGGACAATATATAATAAAATGATGCAATTTTTCTTAAAGGCTACGTGCAAATAACAGTTATGTTATTTCAGAAATGTCAGTTCAATATTTCAATTTCATTACGAATAAAAATAACAACTAAACAATCCAAGGTATCATAAAAAGGAATCAGAATAAAATAAAGCTAACTTGATTGATGACTGAATGGTAAGCAGTGTCATGTGAATCCGATTAATAATGTTAGAATGTGGTGTCTAGTCTAAGAGACTTGCTATTGAGGGGCCTATATTTTGACGTAGGTCTGTTGAAGGCAGTTGGAAGCAAACTATAGACCTAGAGTTATCGCTGGTTCGTATCTATTAAAACGGAACAACATCAATCTCCAGGAAACTATTCGCCATAAATCGATTAGCACTAAGAACTAGACAAAAAATATATATTATTGACCATTCAGTCACCTAACAGTGTAAATATCTCTATCCTGCAGAAAGTTTGTCCCAATTCTAAAAGCACACTGGTAATATTTCTGACTGGATAATACAAGTGTGAATTTCGCGACAATCGTCAATTTCCTTCAAGATCGCAGATACCTTATGTTAATGAGTATCAACTAGGACAGAACTCATAACAAGAAATTTCCGCCGATTTCTTCTAACCCCTAACCTTAAAGCTGAATCTGCAAAATATCCTTAATTCAAATATGACATCGTCATCTTCATGAAGATTAATCTAGTGGACTATTGGAGAGATTATACTTATTGACATGATGACTTATGAATCATAATCACTAGTTACTGTTTATTATGGTGAGACTATAATTTATGGAGACGTTTAAGCAGAGCTAAAGTGATCTCGAGACAACTCACCTCCAAACTAGGGTCAAACTTACTCTGGATGTTTCATGTACCTATAAGAATTGTTGCTCAGGTTGTTAGAAGGAGTATCCGTATCGTGACCTCCGAAGAATCTCGGCTTTCATCATGAGGTGTCATAATTCTTCCTTGAACTCGGAGGGCATAGTTTAAATGGTTTAATTTATTTATTCTGGTTAGTGTGTTTTTAGCATGATTGTTTTCTACGGGATGGGGTTGCTGACCCCACGCCCAACCCTCCTCCTTTATCCGGGCTTGGGACCGGCAATAACTCTAGAAGAGCTGTAGGCGGAGTTTAGGGTCAAAAGGAGGGTTATAAATTTGTATGAGGAATTAAGATCAGGATTTATAATTAGAATTTAGGGTTATGAATTGAAATAAGGCTTTTCATCACGAACAGACATCAGCTATAATGCCCAAATGCTATTTAACCATGTGGATGGACGAATTTTACGCTGAAATCCAAGACTTGCTATCCTTAATTTTATTGGTTTGTCCCATACACTATAGGCTCGTTGGTTTACAATAAGATAATAATTATATAATACGAAAAATAGAAAATTTTAAACACTGAACCCACATCACTCCTCTCATTGACAACTTATCTCAGATATTATTAACAGTTCGCGCCTACAACTCTACATATGACCTTACAAGTCTCTTAGTAAACATCATACTATTATACCACATTTTCATCTGTAAATTTTTATATAGCATGATGTTCACTCTTAACTTAGTCGACTGGATTAAATCATGATACATGTCTCTTAATTATTACTCCATTATAATTAATGTACACATTATCTAGATAATAAATAGTTGTTAATTGATAAACAAACAACTACACTTGTTTATTTAATTCTATTTATGAATAAATATTATACGAAATTGTAATGTTTAAAAATCCCAATCATATTAAAAGACTAATATTTGAACGAAGAATATTCTTTTCGATAAATTCTCTTCAGGTTCTACAATTATATATCCAAATTAATAATCCGAAAAATTGGCCAGGTTAAAGGTAAAGTACATAGTTTAATGCATGTAAATTTAGGATTGTCAAATCAAATAGTTAATGTTGATATGACTCATATAGAATGTTAACTTGAATCTGTATATACGTAAAATGAAAATTTAAGATCTGTGATCAGAATATAAATATGGGTCAGATAGGGTGAGAGAGAGATATGATAGTGCAATTACAATTCGATCAAGTGGAAGACTAAATGTGTGAAAAATTAGTGAGACGTAATAAGGAGGGATCAATGCGATGTGAATGAATCATGTTTAGGGGGGATTAATAATGATATTTAACCAATAATAATAATAATAATAATAATAATAATAATAATAATAATAATAAAAAAATACAAAGATTTGTGAATAAAGATAAGAGACAATTACATTTGACTACGAAAGGTCGTAAGTACATAGTCAAATTAGGTCATACAATAGCTAAGATGATTGTTCATTAATTGACCTTGTGGTTGGCCAAGGGAGAAGTAGGGGTTGGAGATATTTCTTCTGTACACATAGCTCAGGTTTCTTCATTCTGATGGCTACTGCCTCCGCCGTTTGAAGGACTTTAAGCCTGACAAGCTTAGGCAAAAAAGTACTGACCCTATAAATAATTGAAAAAGATTGGTTTATACTGGCACTATGACCAGTTTGTACTAAATGGGCCAAAATCGAGCTGTTTACTTTCCTCATCAGACCTTTGCTTAGCCACGCTGGGAGGTGTTCACGAGCACGAAAATGTAAATTCCTAGAACTTCGACCAATATAACTTGCTCCACAGGAGCAGTCGAACTGATAAATACAAAATGAAGTGGTCATTCTAGGAACATCATCTTTAAGCCTCGGTTTATTAATTTCGGATTATTAATTTGGATATATAATTGTAGAACCTGAAGAGAATTTATCGAAAAGAATATTCTTCGTTCAAATATTAGTCTTTTAAATTGTAATGTGTCACACCTATTTACAAACCAAATGAATTAGGTCATTTTTGTATTTTTGCATAAGGTCAATGATAAGGATTGACTACAAGCAACGATATGTACTTTTATGATAACAATGAAATTGATTACTATCACTTAATGTTTAGAATCAAATAGTGAAGGATAAACATTTGTATTTCAATCGATGATTATTGATTAAAAATAGTAAATAGTATCCTGTTTACATTACAATAATTGAACAGTGTTCATTTATGACTGTAATTATCAGTAACTATCTTGACATTCAATGACTTCTATTCATGCTAACAATTTATACTGTGTGTATGTTCATTTATGTAATCAGTCATGCATTGTATTGGCATTATTACACATTTACTATTTTGTATAAAAGTTTGAACAATTAATTACATGCAATTAGAGACTGACCAGTTGCAGTCCTAAACACATCGATGGGAAGATCCAAACAAACAATACTAAGTGAATTCAAACTTCACCCCATCGCACAAGCAAGTGGCTATCAGGACTCAGTGGTCGAGTGGATAACGCGATGGCGTTTGAAGCGAGGGTACTGGGTTCGATTCCCAGAGTGAACATCAACTCTGAGATGCAGGTACATCCAGCTGACGAGTCCCAAATAGGACGAAACGCGCGTCCTGGATTCCACTGCTAGCCACTATCCATCTCTGCTTACCATATCTTTGATACTGTTTGGAAAATTGAATTAAAAGATAAGGTGTTCCTTAACACCGCTTATCCATGATCTCACCAGGGGATGAACCCATGTTTCTTAGGAAGCACCCAACATTTAGATTACTGAGCTAAAATTCAATGGTCCAAAAATTAGGACGAAACAATTGTTCAGTCCCCGCCTGTTGAGCTTCACTGAAATCCAGACAAGTGTTAATCTGAGAAGAACTTTCTCCACAGAATGTTGTTCGTAATATTTTCTGAGATGAAAATGTATATTATTGGGGTAAAACTCAATGTAATCATTTAAGAATGAATATAATTCGTTGCTAATCACTCTTGAAAAATATTCATAAGTTAAATGCTTACAAAGAAAAGACCCTGGAGATGGGCAGTACACGCTTTGCGAATATCGTCAAACTGCATTACAAAACAAGACCTAACATGGAATCTTGGAGGCAAAGAGAAAGGAGGAAGGATCAAAACATTGAGTCGGGAATTGAAGGCGAACACCAAAAGAATGAATAACATTTGTAAAAAACAGGTAAAGAGAGACGATGAAATAGTTATTTGAGAAATCCTGGTCGCCAGCCAGTGGCCAATGAGGGGTGATAGACTGAGTAAATAAGTAAATAAGTCCCTATGAAACTAAGACTTTGTTGAAATTCTGGAAACTCTGTGTTAATAATTATTTACTGTAATCAATTATTTTGTAGTCAATAAAGCTATTATTATTGTCTCACTTTGTATAGTAAGCTGAAAATTAAGCGACATTTTCATCGTCTTTTTAAAATTAAGTATATCACTGATAGGATTTTGTTGAATAATCGGCATATGTACAAATGTAAACTATAATAATGTCATGTTTTAGTGCGTTTGCATGTTTGAGTGCGTGTGTGTATATGATCTGAAAGCAATTTGGTGGGAATTATTGTAAATTCACTGACTGGTTCCAATTAAATGCACTAACTCGAACTTACATTTAATGAGAGTTGGATATTATTATTATTGGTTTTATTCAATATTATATTTTGGGTACATAATAGAATTCTCAGAGCAAAGTATTTCAATAAGTTTCCTCTTCTTATTGCCTGATTGATCCTGAAGATAAATATTGAGTGATAGCCAGTTAGGTGTTCGCAGTTCAGGAATGGACATATGAATAGTGTTCATTCTTTTCAATGAATATTTTCAGTCACCTCGATGTCTCTGATTGTACTTTTTCCTAACTAGTACAGCTGACGAGTCCCAAACAGGACAAAACACGCGTCCTGGATTCCACTACTAGCCACTATCCATCTCTGCTAACCATGCTTGTGAATTAAGGTATATCGAGGCAATAAGCACAGTATGCACATATGCCAATTAGATACTGACCAGTTGCACTCCTAACAAATCGATGGGAAGATTCAAACAAACAATACTAAGTTGAATTTAGTACAGCAAAGTTCGTAAAGTTTTCATAAACACACCTGAATGGGTCATGCGAATAATAGACACAATGATGTTCTAGCAGTGGAGTCCAGGACGAGCGTTTCGTCCTATTTGGGACTCGTTACTATCCATCTTTGCTTACCATGCTTGTGAATTAAGGCTATATCGAGGCAATACGCACAGTATGCACATATGCCAATTAAAGACTGACTAGTTGCAGTCCTATAAACATCATTGGGAAGATTCAAACAAGCAATACTAAGTGAATTTAAAAGCAGATAACTTGTTGAAATATGTGGATAGCAGAAACAGGTAATCTAGATACTCAAAGAGACTGTCAATTATTCTGTGTTAGCCTTCTTATGTGATAGGGTTGCGTAGTACGGAACAACTAACTAGTTTTACATAGTCTCCTAATTGTTCTCTAAACAATGACAGATTTTTAGTGAAAATCATAATGAAAACTATTATTGTTGAAAGCGTGAGTCAATTGAAGCTAGACCACCATGAGAAACCTGGAAGCACTGGACGGCCGTTTCGTCCTATTATGGGACTCCTCAGCAGTGCACATCCACGAACCCGCTCTCGCGAGATTCGAACCTAGGACCTACCAGTCTCGAGCCGAAGCCCTTAACCGATAGACCACTGAGCCGTCCGGCATCCAACGGTGTTAATGTCTAACTTCAACTGATCCACGAAACGGCCGTCCAGTGTTTCCAGGTTTTCCATGGTGGTCTAGCTTCAATTGACTCACGCTTTCAACAATGATAAATACTAAATCTCCACAAAACCCCTTCTATAAAACTATTATTATTATTATTATTTAGTCCCAACCAAAACAGCATTATCATTTCTACATAAAGCAACTAAGATATCATGTGATTTTAGATGAATTAAATGATTCATTTCACTGCTTTCATTTTTCTTGTAAAAGAAGCCAACAACAAAGGAGTAAATTTTTATTAGTCAATCATTCTTCTTTCCTAGATTTCTTTATTTACATACATCTATCTTTCAACAAATGACTCAATTTCATCTTGCATTTGTGTTCTATTTACGAGACTAGGCTAGTTATAAATATATAAGTTTATCTGAATTTTAGGTTACTCTTTCTTTTCAAAAACACGCCCACTCACCACAGGGAAGATTTAAATTTCAATGTACCAAAGACTACAGTTTAATGTTATCTTTTTAAAATTAGAATTCATAAAAAAAGATAAAGAATAGCAAACAAAGTAAATAGACTAAGAGATAGATAATCAAAGTGATCTGGATACAAAATAAACATAACAAATTTGAGTTAATGTAGAATTTACGTCAACGAATTAAGAGTTAGATCAATTTTCGTATTTCCATTTTTATTTAAAATGTGGAAATTTATTGTTTTTGCGAAAATTTAGTTAATTCAGGTTAACGTATGATGTAAGTAGACAACATATTGATAATAATTCAATTTATCAGGGAAAACAAGGGACGATTATATTCACTTAATCCTAAAAAAAATATACATTTTTAGCAAGAATATAGCATGACTAAGGCTAACCAGTTACAATCAAAATCACAAGACTGAACTGTCAAAGCATTTCTGATATTAATTTTATTGAATCTAGTAAATATCGTTGGCTAAAATTTACCACTAATGTTGATCAGGATATGAGATGACAGGGAAAAGTTATAATTTAGCAAGATGATTTTGCCTGTGTTGTAATAGCCAATCAAATGCAATGGCAGGAGAAGAGGCCATTAGTTATTTAGAAAGAAGTTCTAATAGTTAATCAATTCTCCGAATTTGTGGCAGGTGAACATCACGATATTGTCATTTAGTCAAAAGTTTTCACATATTTGGATTGTGACTACAAGTGGAATCCAAGGCGCCCATTTTGTTCCAATGAGGACTCTTCAGCTGCATTTACTCCGTCATTCTAGCAGGATGAAGCACTAATTCTGCAATCCACTGCTATCCGACAATACCAACAATAATATCTTTTGCTCATATTTGTCCTTACGTTATTATGGACTGTATTGTTCGAATTGGAGTCGGAGTATAGACATTCTACCATATATGAATTATTAATTTAATTAGTTTGTACAAATAAATTAAAATAAACAGGACAAAAGTATGATAAACTGGAGTAGATCAGGTAAGCCCAATAGAGAATTTATTTACACCTACCATTTGGGATAATCTGTAATTTAACATCAGTGTCAGCGCAGATCTGAACTATAAATCTATAGGAAACATGTTGAATAGATCACAAAACAGTTAACAGGAATTCGAATTTGAAAATAACTTAGATTTCGAGAACAACCAATCACTGATAAGGTCATCACAATGGACTTATTCAATATGTTATGGAGTATCGAACGGATTAAATGCATGTGTGGATAATTTTAGAACGCTGTGTTATTGATTATGTGTCAATTCTGCTTTTTATTATTGACAGGGAAAGTGTCTAATTCAAATGCTTTATCATTGATATTACTCAGTCATCATTATTAAAACATTAGGATGTATTAATAAATTAATATATTTGTAATATCCCAATGAGTAGAAAAATTAGATTTTCTGGCGTTTCGTGACTCAGAGTAAGCCACTTCTTCAGAGAATAAATAACCAAATTAACATTAATCCAAGTTTAAATAGTACAACGGAACAATACGAATATTAGATGACCAATCAAAAACCAGGTCTGAATAAATCAGTGTCATTTCATTTCGGTCAAGGTGATTCATAAGCGACATGCATGTAAATTTGAGTCACGAAACGTCAGAAAATCTAATTTTTCTACTCATTGGGTTATTACAACTATATTAATTTATTTATAACAATCTACCCAATGCTCAATTTATTCAAAATTATCAAATCAAAACTTGGTAATGATGCCTATTAGGATGTATTATTGACTCACTGTCAAGAGGATATACACAATTTAATGACTAGACCATGTTTACTTTATAATAAGCGAAAAAACATGAAGAACTAAGGAGAGAAATACTCTGTGTTGGATCCGTTAAAAGAGAAGACAGACGAAATAAAGATTTAGCGATTATCTATCAGCTCTCTCTCTCTCCGACACACGTACACATTATCATTTATCTTAGTCAATACATGAAGTTTTAGATAATTGCCGTTGATGTCTGTTATCAGTTGACAGAAACTACTGAAAACTAAAAATCGGCGATCGGTAGCTGTTTCATCTGATAAACGGATCTGCGTAGTTTTTTTTAATGGAAATCATGAATGAAGTCTTCAACGATATCACGGTATTTTCATGCCATAACTCATTTAAATTATACGTTGAATCTATGATCAGATTGAATACATCGAATATTTTCTCCTTAGATATTGATCAGCTAACTGAGATGAACGATCTTGAGACAAATACACAGGACGTTTTTTCTGTTCTAAAAAGTGGAAATAAGAAATTACTGAAGAGAAAATAAGTTAACAGTACTAAACATATCTGTTTTACAATTGTTTCTCTATGAATATTAGGTTGCACAAAATTAACTCCTTTTACTAACAACACCTAGATGATTGCCACATTGTTATCAAGTATATTATGCATGTGTAGGTATGTCTTTAGATGATTTTTATCATCAAATAATAGCAGTAATAATAAAAAAATTTTATTACCTATAAAATTTTATTTTTTATTTAATTTAAACAGATTCCAGCGGGGGGAGCAATCAGGAAGAAGCGATGGAAGTGGATAGGACACACATTGAGGAAATCACCCGATTGCGTCACACGACAAGCCCTCACATAGAATCCTCAAGGCCAAAGGAAAAGAGGAAGACCAAAGAACACATTACGTCGAGAAATGGAGACAGACATGAGAAGAATGAACAAAAATTGGATAGAACTAGAAAGGAAGGCCGAGGATAGAATGTATTGGAGAATGCTGGTCGGCGTCCTATGCTCCATTGGGAGTAGTAGGTGCAAGTAAGTGAGTAAGTAAGTAAGTATTTGTAAGAAAAAGTTGAGTAATGTATAGTAATTAATGTAGAGATTCAAACTAGACATACAAGGTCTTCTATTATACTGAGAATCTAACCAAATTTAAGATTTGGTTTTTTCATTCAAACTCAAAGTTCACTGAAGGATAAAACATATTTCGCTACCAAGAAATAAGTAAACATAGACGATACCTAACTTCTAAGCTGCTCAAAGTTGGTAAAGATGTGTTTTGTTCATCTAAATAATGGGTACGACATGGTGCTGAAATTAAGTTATAAATGTAATAAATTGATTGAAACTAGCACATGTAAACTATTGGATGTTGATTCAATAGTTTGAAGGTTAAGGATATGCTATAAGGCCTAAGGTTTCTGTGCTTGAGCCCCGATAGGATTAGGAAGGTGAACTACTGAGGAGTCCTATTTCAGGATTGTCTAGTGTTTCTTAGTTTTCAATAATTTTCTAAGTTCCTTGGGTAATGTTTAACAATGATATTTAAATGTGAATGATTCGATTACCAATCTGTTTAATTTATTTGTTCAATTTGTAGATAATTTTCGCATTATAAACAGACAAGTGGACAAACAATCGTTCGTCCAGTTGATAGAAAATCACGTTAGAAACTGTTTTAACAAATTAAACTAACTCTATATAAACATTTCAATCAAATAATAATTGCATGACTACTAGCGAATTCCAGCTATATAAGTATCAATGAGTATAAAAAGAGAACTACAATAACACTAATAGTAATGATTATGATAATGTTGAAATTAAAAATGTTGGAAAAGACAACAAATGAATGACCACATTTACATCACTTAGATTGATTTCAAATGATACCCAAGATATTCAAGCAAAAAGTACGATTCTCCTGTGACTGTCAACAAACAAATAAACCGATTCATTTTTATGTACACCAGATGTACATAGATATCTATCTATCTATCTACCTAATATATATATATATATATACTAAAGTACACATTGGTCGGCTTATCTATCTCGTTCTCTCAAAAACAAATGATTTTGCATATTTGTTACCTTAGTTATTTTAAGCTTTAACACGATATTAATATTACTAACAATATATATCATATACTATTATTAATGACAATCAATAGTCTGGCTTGGTCGCGTAGTTATCTGTGTATATTGCCTATTTTGACCTTGATTTTATATGGTAAAATCAAATAAGTGGAGAAAAACATTTCCAAACGAAAAAAAAGGATCGTGAAGTAGTTCAATTCATTGTTTAAGTGAGTAGTCTACTTTTCTACTTTCGTTGATTAATGTTCTAGTCTACTGAATAGCTTTAAATGTAATTAATTTTCAACCAAGCCTACAACCTCTCTTCTCTTCCACAGATTAGCTAATGAGTTAATGGGACAGATCTAAATAAATCAACTTTTTTAAAGACAAACTAGCATCGATTTACCAATCTTGAGGTAGATTATCAAATGAATGAAATCATTCTAAGTTATTTATATTATCCTTCATTCTATTACTGAATACTAAAGACGTCTGTACTTGTGCGAATAGTCGAAAAAATTAACGAAATGAACGTTATTATTAATACTATTTAAAAAAACTTATCAATAATATAAAGATTTAGAGAAAATACTTTAGTATTTCGCTGAATTCCAGCTTATTATTCTAGTTCTAGTGTTCACTGTAAGTGCTGGATTCTATCTCGTTAATTGTCATATTGATGTATCTGGGGCTTAAATACTTGATACTAACCTCAGATGAAGACAACTAGTGTAGCAGCAGCCTCTCCATCAGTAGGCTTCAACATACACAACGGAAAAACCAACATCCTCAAATACAACACGGGGAACACCAACATAATCATACTTGATGGAGAAGCCCTAGGAGAGTTGGAAACCCTCACCTACCTGGATGGCATTATCGATGAACATGGAGGATCTGATGCAGATGTCAAGGTAAGGATTAGATATGCAACAAAAAAATGACCACAGATGACCTACATGTGGAACTCAAAACTACTGTCTGCAAGCCCACATAAAGATCAGAATCTTCAATACGAACGTCAAAACAGTTCTACTGTATGGTGATGACACGTAGAGAACTACCACAACCATCATCAAAAATGTACAAGTATTTATAAACAATTGTCTACACAAGATACTCGATGTTCGTTGACTGTATACCACCAGCAACAGTCTACTGTGTGAAAGAACAAACCAGCTTCTATCCGAAGAGGAAATTAGGAGAAAACGTTGGAGGTGGATAGGACATACATTAAGAAAATCATCAAACTGCATCAGGAGCGATGCTCAAACTTGGAATCGTGAAAAGAAACAGGAAATAGGAAGACCAAGAAACACACTGCGTCGAGAATTGGGAGCGAACATGTAAAGGAAAATTAGCAACTGGAAAGGATTGCCCAGGACAGGGTTGGATGAAGAATTCTGGTGGGCGGCCTACGCTCCTCCACGAGGAGTAACAAGTGTAAGTTAGTAAGTACTAAGCTCCCAATCCTCCAAAAATACAGGAAGTGTGAAAAAATGTTTTCCTTTCAAGGTTAGTTTCACTGCAAAAAACGAGGTTACTTACAGGTTTAAGTGTGATATCAATGTTCTAGAAGATCCTGGGAACACCCTAAATTAATTGCTGTGTCTCCAATTTTTCAACCACTGTATGACATATAGTTCATCGCTTTTTTAAAACTTTCTGTGAAGTTTCTACTGAACGCTGATTGAAAAAAGTACGTTCAAACTTTTTCTCAGCTCTTAAAAGATTTTCAAAGAATTAGCATGTAAATACCGAGAAATTTCCTAGACCAAAAACGAAACATCTGTCTAATTCTAGTCACCAGCTGTTATGCCGAAAATTAGCTCTAAAAAACAAGTCATTCCGATAACATCATCTGAATGATAATTATTTCATTTCATTTACTAAGATCAAATTATGTAATATTAAGGAATTCTAATTATTTCATCAGATGAATATTTTGTGAGGGTATTATTGAAAATATATGTTCTAATCTCCCGATTAATCAGTAGATTAGTTCTGTAGTTTCATTTTGTTTTAGTTAATGTCCATTAAAGAAGAATGAGAAAATCTGATCAAGCAACTAATGTATATGTATATTTGTGTAGAATAATAGAAGCATATATTTATCTAACCTTTATTTTCAGAGTAACTTAGTTTATAGCTTTATTGACTGGTTTTAGGTGGAAATTTGATGTTAATTGAGCCCTATTATGAAGCTTGATAATTTGGCCCATTTATTTCATTCAGTAGCTATGTGTACTTGTGTGTGTGTGCTTGAATACTATTGTGACATTGGCTTTTCGTTCACACTATTTATCAACTCTATTGTTTATAAAATCAATCTGAATACCTGAAAAAATCCGTAGTGAAAAATATGAAAAATACCAGATTGTATTGATAATCATTATTATTATTAACAAAATTAGTGGTTTGTATTATTCAGTCAAAGTGAAGATATTTTACATCATAAACTGATTTCTACATAGTATGCCAAACCGACTGAAGTAGGGAATTTGAACCACTAGGTTTTTATTCAGTGATCAACTAAGTTTCATTACAGCGGAGTGTTTACCACGATCGAGAGAGCAGTCTGAAGGTCACGAGATCTCAACCGAAACATGCTGCTTACAATCGGTGCATCCTGTTAAACGATATATTGTAGAGCTAGTCAACTGTACAATGACAAGAAATTCAAGACCCTATTCAGATTTCAGTGAATTTATGATACATAGGATATCTATAGTCACGTCCCAACGCATTATTAGTATTTCAAGTAAAGAAAGAATAATAAAACTATTTACGAGTCACTAGATTACTTAAAAAAGGACATCATTATATGGTCATAACATGGCACCAAAATAATTTAAAATAGCACAAGGTGAATGTTGTAGTGTTTTGATAAGAATGCTAATTCCAAGTTATTCTTTTCTGAATAACTACACTATATTTTCAGTTTATAAGATAGTACTTTCCTGAAAGAAACATACTACCAAGAACCACGATTTAATTGCATAACCATGAAAGGTACAATCGCCTTCGATGGCATGACTACAGAAACGCCATTCAGTGAATAATATATCAGAAATTTATATAAACAGGGTGAAAACAATCTTGATTCATCTCAAAGGTTTATTTACAACTTTAAAAGGTTTCACGAGAAAAAAATTATTTTCAATCACTTTAGATGAGTTCTTTTATTGAACATTTCACAGGTTTACTAAAAATCAATCGATTGTTGACTCTTGAGAATTTGTAAATTATGGTTAGCTGGATACAGATTTTTAATTCCCTTAGTTTCCTCTGATTAATTTTCTATTTTGATATATCACTGTTTTCTGATTGATTATAACTATGAAGAGTGGCTTCTCAGAAATTTATCCCTTCCCCCAGTGAGTCACATCTCTGTTAAGAACATGGATGTACACAATTAAAGCGTTTCAAACTAATGTGAAACACTCATTTCTACTTCCAATCTATGATTATCAGTTGTTTTCCAGCTATTTTGTGTCAAACTGTGATGTAAAAAATTTCATCATTACTAGTAATATCATCTGACAGAAATATCTTCATTTATTCTCATATTTTATTTCATAATAAAATTCTTTTGAATTACTATTATTATCAATTGATAATTGTACACAATGGATCAGCTGATCAGTTCAGTTACTAGGAAAATTCAATTATCGCCTTTTTTCCATTTCTGTATATATAGATAGATCGACAAAAATCTACGGAAACATATATACATATATGGGGATAAAGAGATGCCCTTTAAACTTAGGAAAAACATTCTTCATTTTCTATGTATTCATACCTGTACACATTTATAAACTTTTCTGTTCAATTTTGCGTAAAATATTTGTAATTAGAGACAATTAACTAGGATTTAAAAGTAAAGATTATTGATTACAGCTGAGGGTATTCACAAAGAATTTAATGTTCAGTAAATATGTTGTACTTTTGACTGTGTTCTCATTCATTTAGTGATTGATTTCTAAATGTTGGAACATAGTTTTTACTAAAGATTTCATTTTATACCATCGTTTTCATTGTATTTATGTTTTCCATTGTACATATTACGTTGCGTTACACTGATAAGTTCATATCAGACAGTTGTGAATAACTACCAACAATTAATATGAAATCTTTAATGAAATTTTACATTTAAAAACAAGGAGAAAAATCTTTGAAAATGCTACATATAAGATACACTTATTAAACATCCAAATCACCCCAGATAACTTCACTTTGAATGACCGTAAATTCATCTTTTTCTTCAGGTATTATTTTGTCGTTAAGAATAGCTACATTGATTGGAATGCAAGTTTATGAAATTCAGAACAAATATTTCAATAAATTCTCTAATAAAAACATTAATCTTCATACTAATATATTTATAAATAATTGATCATATTTCTTTGTAGTGTTTATATGAACTAATGATTCTTCTGTACTTAATGTCTGCTGATTTTGAATTTCAAACACAATACGTTCGTTAGTGCTCGCCTAGTTCTTTCTACTTGAATTACACTATTTCAGGAATTCCTAGATCGTACAATAATTAAAATACTTCTAATTATCACATTCTTCTACGTAAATTTCTTAGTAAACTTCTTTTTTTCTTTGTTTTATTACCCAGCCTTTGACTATAGTACATATATGATTCGAAATGGTTTTTTGCGGAGATATCAGTATTTTCATAGTTGAAATCATGAGTCAATTGAAGCTAGACCACCATCGAAAACCTGGAAGCACTCGACGACCGTTTCGTCCTATTATGGAACTCCTCAGCAGTGCGCATCCACGATCCCACCTCGCGAGATTCGAACCAAGGACCTACCAGTCTCGCGCCAGAGCACTCAACCGATAGACCACTGAGCCGTCCGGCATCCAACGGTGTTAATGTCTAACTTCAACCAATCCACGAAGTTTGAGCAACCATTCACCAATTGTCTTCAGTGAGTTGATATCTTTACATTGGTTGAAGTCAGACATTAACCTATATGATTGACTATTAATCAAATCAAGTATTAATCAAATCTAGTAATATCTTGGTAATCTAGAAATGTAAATGAAATTAATCAGTATTTTCAGTAATAAACAATATATATGTATTAGTGTGTTGACAGTTGTATGAATTGATTTAAAGTTGTTACATTTAACATTCAGAATCCGATCACCTAGTAGTAACGCAGTCGAGGATTTGATCAGTGAGGTGTTTGGATCTGAAACGTAGAATCCATTATTTTCAACATTTAGTGTGAGTATAATAAATTGTAAACCGTTTAATGAACAATAATTGACTATTTATGTAAATAACTAAAACATGATCGAACATGAAATATGTCGGAAAATAAATAAATTATAGAGATCAGCAATGTTTATGGATGTATCAAAATGCATGTTTTTAGGTAGTAAAGTTCAAATTAAAATGGAACAGTGACGTACAAATGACCTTGAACTGAAAGTGTTATACAGTTACATTTACTTTACTTTAAATGCTAGTACAACGATAAAACAACAACAGTTTATGGTATTTATTATGATCTACATATACAGTTACTATTATGTATCAGCTTGTATCTTTTGGACAAAATTATACCTGTTAGACAGGACATATTAATTAAAATATAATTAAGTTGAGAGTCACTTGAATGGATGGGTTGTTGCTATCAGTGAAATCCAAGAAAGGCATTTCATGCTGTTCGAGATTAGTCATTTGAATATGGCTATATCCTACTGCTATTGTCCATAAAGATATTCAAATCATATACCTATCATTTCAAAAGTCAATGTTCAATTCATTGAACAAAAATTATTCCGACGATTATTAATTTGTTGAAAGGATATGATAATGAGTAATCCCAAGGATCTGTGTGTTTCCCATCGTTGACACTCAGGATCGAATTCTTATCACACTGATACAACTAGTAACGTAGATTTTGATGGAGACATTACATAAAGTAAAGGTTAATTTTTATCGAAAGGTGATCTCAGATGAAAAATCACTGAAAATTAGCTAATTTCTTGACAACGGTTTTACCATCACAATTCAGTACCTTCAGCACCTCACAATCCAGCCAACGAATTTATTAATCTCAATTTTCTAAATTTAGTTAGATTTTCAGGGCGCTATTATATCACATTAGTTCTGATAATCTTCGTCTTCTTATTACATTATCGAAATTTATCAAAGGGACTAATTGCCTTGAATATTATTAATTATTAGTTTAAATCATATTTTAAAGTTCATCTCATTAATTGTAAGAGGTCTGTTTTTACCGAAATAACGATTATTTTAATTTCAAATTTCAAAGGTAGGGGTGATAAAAAAATGAAAATCAGTTGTTGATACTACTCATCCAAAAAGATTACTGTAAATAATCTATGAGTTATAAACTTTGTGTCAGTTTATCCTTGAAATAAAGTATTACTAACTGGGTTAGGCTGAAATTAGGAGAAAAATAATCAATAAAGATAACCAGACTAAGAAATGACACTAGTTCCTTGAAGTCATTGGGTGTTTCATTGACTGATTTTAATAATCGTAGACTGTCTATATTTGGTTTACCGAATGTTAATCTTTTTCTAGCCTATCATGTCAATAATAATCCGGATTTCTTCACTGCTGATACTACATTTTATACACATCATCTTGAAAAGAGCAAAAGGAAAGATTTTGACAGAATGGCATGAATTTATTTTACTTCGTTTGCTCTCGTCAGCTGATTACAACTGGTGGTATTTAAAAGTTATAATTACAAAATGGGTCCAAATTACTTACATGAAAGAGTTCATTTGGAAGTTGTTATGAAGACACATTAGTAATAGACTGAATAAAATATTATATATATATATATATATAGAAACAGGTGGTTACGTAGTGGATAAACATTGATAAAAAGTAAGGATAAAATGAGTAGAGCTCAGCTAATTAAAATAAGATTACTAATTTAAAAAACGGTAGAAATAAAAAGACGCAATGTTGTATTAATTGGAAGTAAGAGATGAATTTTACTATGTAGTGAAGGAATATTTGTCACCAAGGCAAAGAAAAATTAACAACCATCCCCTTTTTAACACATAAATCAGGTTTCTGATGTCTAATAGCAACGGCTTCAGTAAACTTCAGGAGACAGAGGCTTTTCTGTTTATTAATCAACTTGAAAGATTGCAAGGTACCGCCATTATATCCTATATGCCGGAGATGTTTGGTGATTGCGCCGTTTAAAGTAGTTCTTTCTCTTGTAAAAAAGCCTTTCGGAACATTAATAAACATCAAAGACAAACATTTCTTTCTATTCGGCCAGCGTAACTGCTTTAGGAGGTAAATATGAATTTATAAACCCAGTTCATAATAATATGAAAGGGGTGCTTGTCAACTTTTGACAGGATAATTGAACATATTTACTTTATACTGTATTAATGGTTTGACTGCATTATTAGGTTTTCTGCTACTATATTTTTGACTACGGTCATCAATCATGCTTCTAATGTTCGCTTAACATGTTTAAAAACTGCTCTTTCTACTTTTTTACCATTCATTAGGTGATGAGTGCTGAACACTTGAGTGTAAATTTTATTAGAGATTCTGTTTTAATAATCTGTGCAATGAAATGCTTCTATTTAGGATTGTTGAAGATAAAATGAGAACTACCCAGTTTTTATTAGTTTGACTCATATCTCGTATAATTATATCATTAATACATATCATTATAATAGGTATCCATACCAAGGTTGGATTTGTTAGTCTCAAATAAATTGAGTGTTGGGTAGAGAATAAATAATAAACGTATTTTTGTTATATCCCAATGAGTAGAAAAATTGTATTTCTGACTTTTCGTGACTTAATGTCAGAAATGCGATTTTTCCACTCATTGGGATATAACAAAAATATATTTATTATTAATATCATTAATGTTTAAGGTGGTTAGCTCGTAGAAACTGTTCAGTTCTAAGCTTAAAAAATATCGAGTAGCACACCAATGGCAATGAATAATGGTTTTGTAATATGTTGAATTAATTAAAGTTTTGAAATATAGATTATGAAATAGTGAATCAGTGGTCTCAGTGCATTACATGAATATTTTGTGTTCGATTGTTGAAGGATTTGTGAGCGTCGACTGCTGTGGGACGATATAAAAGAACAGACTATGTGTTCATTATTGATTTCTGTTTTTTAATAAGTGTATAACTGACGACAGTCCTTGATTTATAAGATTTTCAATTAATGTGTCAACCAAACAAAAGAATATAACTGTATCAACGAATACCGTGCGTAACAATTCTTAGATAAATATTCCTTTGAATAATTTATATAAATAACTCCCAAAAAATTTTGTTAAAATTACGTTTCTAAATTATAGTGATTTGAACCAGTCACCGGTAAGGTCACTAACTGCTACTCCAACGATATCAAAGTTTGAGAGTATTAATCTCCACAGGTTTAGAGATATGCTTGGCAAGTACTAACTAGAAGGAAAACTGAACTGTTAGTTTATTAACCAGTTATATGGATTTTATCAAATCCCAATATAATCTAAATAACTGTCACAAGTCAATAAATTAGGTACGTAGTTATAGTGTTTTTAAGTTCAGTTGCTGCTGGAAACCCTGGACATAAGTCCATATTAATGATCAATAGCGATCAATCAATGTAAAATTCTCACCCTCATAAGGGGTTAGCTTCTTTACGAATAACTCATCTGTAATGTCTAAAAAGGTGAAGCAGAGCGACTCAGGTTCGAACCACACAGGAAATATTAGTTCCCTCAAGATTGCCGTTTCAACCTGCTGACAAGTGCAAGCCAGAGCTAAATATAAGTCTAAAATATGCCGTCAATTTTCTCCTACTACCTAACACTAAAATAAATGGCATGCAATGTTGAGTCATTTTGACTAGTGAACACATTGCAAACCAACCAACATTTGAAGCTACACAGACATGACATCAGTGGTCGATTTATGAAAATTGTTTTCTGAAAAGTCCACGTTGTTAGTCAAATTCCATCATTACCCTTTACAATAGATACTTTGATCTACATAATTTCGAAGCACGGAGTAAGCTCAGTATTTTTGTTATGTCTGTCTATCCATCTATCTATCTATCTATCTGTAGGTCTGTCAATCTATTTATCTACTTGTAAAATGAAGTAGTTTCCACTTAATTTATTCAATTCAATGTTCAATACACCGATCTATTAACTCATCTACTTAATGTTTACTACTTTATGGTGCATAAATTCTGATAACATGAGTACGTACATACATCATGTTATTGTTTGACGTAAACGTGTGACTTCATTACACTAATAACTAATTAGTTAGTTGATTGGTTATTTAGTGTTAGAATTTGAAAAGAATGTGAGTTCTGTATCGAAAATCTATAAAACCTATACATGTATAATGTTGAGTTAGTCAGATGGAGAATATTTTCAATTAGGTAGAAAAAAATATTTTACATGCGTTAATAACAATGATAATTTGTTGAATGTATTAAAATCTCAGATAGATATCTCAATATTTGAAATCATGAGTCAATTGAAGCTAGACCACCAAGGAAAACCTGGAAGCACTGGATGGCAATTTCGTTTTATCATGGAACTCTTCAGAAGTCTCGCACCAGATCCTGGGTTCGAATCTCACGAGGCGGGTTCGTGGATGAGCACTGCTGAAGAGTTCCATGATAGGACGAAACGGCCGTCCAGTGCTTCCAGGTTTTCGATGGTGGTCTAGCTTCAGTTGACTCATGATTTCAACTATGAAAATACTGAAATCTCCACAAAACCCCTTCAGATATTTCAATCATGAATATGAGATTCACTTTTGAACACATTTTAATGTATCAACGAAATAAAATGTTAATACATCCATTTCATTCACGGTTCAAATTTTTAACAAACATATGCACTGTTATATACATATATTATTAGCTATTTGGATCACGCATTTGTATTGAATGAAATTAAAATCCACACTATTATGTTCAGGTGATTTTCTCTTGTTGTTTGGCTGTATATAACAACCTTCTTCTTTCTAAAAAAATTTGCGAAATATTTTCTTGATATTGTGTTCTTTGTTCTAGATGGATGAATGGTTTAATTGTAGACTACTCATTATTGTCCTTCCTGGCTGATACCATTAGAGCTTAACTTATGTAGAAGTGTACAGAACAATAAGGAAAACACAAACAATTAAACTGTTTATCTAGCTTAGTGAACATAATATAACTAAGAACATTCACACAAGCTGAAAATCTTCTCCACTATTTAAAAACTTGTAAAATGATTAGACCTTTAAAATATTTATTTGACATTAATGACTTCAGCTTTAGAATTCTTCGACTTTCAATCATTTGTATTATACATCGCCAAACTCTTATCCACTAGGCTTTTCTGAAGCTTTGTCTTCTGTTGGTACCAATTATTATTTGTTATTTACAAAGTCGATCCAAATCACAAGTCGAAAGTATAAACATGATACTTGATCATTGAGTTATCTTTGTTATAAACTATTGTCAACTTGTAATTGTTCCGTACACAATTGTTATGTAATAGGTTTGATCGATTTCTGTGAAAATATTACATATAATATTAATTACTGAACTTGAATGATAAATAGATAGATAAGGGTGGGACTGGTCCTCAATCGTCTAGAGCAATTACTTTGCAACTGTGAAAATATTGAAATTAACTCCGTTTTAGATTTTTCTAAACTAAATAATCATGAACACTAACTATATGCTTTCAGGCGCCTCAATGAAACATTTACAACCATTCACACTATTTAAATACTAGTAAAGTCCAATGAAAATGCTTGAGTTGACAGCATATTTACCGCTATCATCTGTCGTTTGAAGAGAAGAGAGACCAATATACTGGAATTCGTGGATTCAATGTATGATGGAGGAAGAAACGTAGCTGTGGCAGTTAAACTGGTAGAAGGCTTCCGTGACTGAGAATGATTGATAAACTGACTATTGAGTGACATTGGTCAAAGTTATATTTTTAAATAATCGAAATTTGAATGAATGGTAAAGGGAAATTTGTTGGAACATTTTACAAGTGGTATTGAGAATTCGGTACTCTAACAAAATCTATAGCCTTGAAATGAATTTATTATTATTGTTATTTAGGACTTGTGTTTTCAGGTTCCTAATTTTTGAACGTAAATACATTTTAAGCTGAGATGATGGTAGCTAGCAAGGGAATCCAGGACCCGCGTTTCTTCCTAATTGAAACTAGTCTCTTGGATGTGTTTGGATCCCAGAGTTGATGTTCACTTCTGGACTCGAACGTAATGCCGTTTCCTTCAAATATATTCTGTTTCTGCTAGCAGCGAGTTTCCTTCTAGAGATGAATCTACATTGATTGTTATTGTAAGTTTACCATACTTCTGAATTGTCTGTCAATGAGTCCACATTCACGTTTTTCCTACTCATGACTTATCATTTGTTAGTAATTACATCCGATCACTTATATCCATATAAAATTCTGAACCATGTACCTATGACTTCGAACATTTATGTGTTGTTCCATTAAGCTAGTGAATTTAAATAACTAATTATTTGTTTATAGTATATAATATTTAATATTTGTGAGAATACGTGTTTTCCGATTGTTAACATTCAGTATTGAATGATATCAATCTCTGTTGGCATATTCACTCTTTGAACAACTGTTAGAAAGAAATAGATACTATATCTCAATAATTTACTTATATTCGTTAGCTAAAACAATTTCATATATCAATATGGTGAATTGTATACATAGATTAAGTTATGGATTTATGTATGTTAGGTATTATCCAGTCTTTTGTGTTTAAATATATCTACTGCCTTGAAAAATAATTGATTTATAACTTAGTGTATTTGACTGGTTTTGGATTTATTTTTAGTGAAAAATAGATCTGTAATCTTGTCTTCTACCTTGTGTTGTACAAATCTCAATGTTTCCTATTACAAGCATCAGTTATTGTTTGGTCATAATAGCGATTATCTTAAAAAGTCTCAAATAGTAAATAACATATTTGCTGAAGAATGTTATTTTTAATTTAAGATTTTAGTATTCCACTAATCATCATTTTTATAATTAAAACTGGGATGTTTTTTGTTCCTTCTATAATAGCAGTTTACGTATGTGTACATGTACATACACAAAACCATAGAAATACATCATCAGTAGAATTATCATTTCAGTCATTAATTTATACACATTAATTGTATAGTTGACGGTTGTGATGTGCTTTTTGTTTAGATTTAAAAATATCTTGATTGTATATGTTAAATGGTCGATTATTAAGAACAAGGAAGAAAGGAACTGAATAGAAAATAGGAGGTGGAAAAAAAGTGATAAATGACATTTTTCCGGTCCACTTTCTTAACTTTTACTGTTAGTTTCCTTATTCAGTAAAAAAAGAATAAATAAGAAGTGATAAATGTTAGAATAAAGTGTCATATTAACATTTAAATAAATTAAAAAGGATGATTATTCACAATTGATTGATCACTGGGTGGTGATCAATGTCATGCGTGTCAAGTCCTTCTTAGTGCTGATCAAATGCTACCTAGACTAGTGGCCACATTGCAACTTGATCGATAGCATTTGATCAGCACTAAGAAGGACTTGACACGCATGACATTGATCACCACCCAATGATCAATCAATTGTGATGACAAAATGGGATTGCCTATAAAATAACATGAAGAAATTGCATTCTAAATAGTGCTGATTGTATACAAGTTATAATGTATGTTGAAGATGTTTTTTCTCTCATATTGGTCATAATGTACCAATAAATAATTTGTTTTGAACCGGATAATTCACCCTCCGTTGTATATACACAAACGTATGAATGAAGAACATTCTTTTTTCGGTTAAAATCTAACATCTGGCTTTCACGAAGATGATCTTAAACTAAAGATGAAAGAGTATAGCCAAATTTGACGTATATATTCTATTTTTCTAAATGCAATGTATGGTATAAATTTAGGATTGTCAATATAATCAGTTTATTAGTCATCGTTTGTAAATGTTGACATGATTGTACGTTACGTATAATGTAACCAGCTTTTAAGTCAATGAAGATATCAAGATGTGAGTGATCACAACTATACAATATGTCTAATCTAAAACTTTCATCTGACATGAAAGGCACAATACAGCTTATTCATTGAATCAAAATACAATCTATTATAGAATAATCATTAATTTTGTCTCACCCCATATATATTTGGTAATACAGACCGACTGAATTATATTAGATTAATTTATTGTGATAATGAATTAAGAGAGTATCATTATTATTTATATGGTCAATAATGAGGCTCTTTCTATTTCCCTTTCTTTTAGTCAAAGTTATCAAGGTCATACATAAAACATTTTTTGTTCCATTTTTTTTTATATTTATAGGATATCTAGTTTAATTCATTGTTTTGGTAAGTATTCTAGGTCAAAATAGATAACGTTCTTTGTGTTATTTTTATTTATTTTTCAGAGAGAAAAAAAAAGGAAACTACAACTGACTACACGAAGTCATAACGACAACAACAACAATAATAATAATAATAAATTTTTCTCCATATCTTAATATCTGTTCATAAATCATTATGATAATTTATCTGCCTTATTCTTTTATATTATCAGCCTGCCTATCTTTATGTCTACTTATATCTACCAATCATTTCAAAAAAGGAGGAGAAGATATACGAAGTAAAAATAAGCGAACGGAATCTATATATATTTCTTGTAGAGAAAAATCAATAGATAACAAAATACGAATATTGAAAGTTTTTTTAAAAAAAAGAGGAAATAAGTGTATGAGGGCTAATATTTTCTGTTTGATAAATTTAGGAAATTATTTTCACACAATTTACAGGCAATGATGGATGGTGACTAGTAGTGGAATCTAGGATGCGTATTTTGTCCTACCTGGGACTCGTCAGCTGAATGTATCTACATCCTAGAGTGGATGTTCACTCCGGGACTCAAAACCAGTACCGTTCGCTTTAAACGCCATCGCGTTATCTATTTAGCGACTGAGTTCTGATAGTCACTTACCTGTGTAATGGGGTGAAGTTTAAATTTATTTGGTATTGTTTGCTTGTATCTTTCCATTGTTGTCCAGACGCCATTTATCTTTGCTTATAATGCTTGTCACTTAAAGCAATATCGAGGCAGTCCGCACAGGATGCACATATGCCAACAATAGACTGGTCAATTTCAGTCCTAAACGATAAATGGAAGATACAAGCAAACAATACCAAGTGGAAAAAAAATAAAAATTTTCCAAAACAGTCAGCTTCCGTTTTATTAGACGATATTTAATTCGAATCTCGCGAGACGGGTTTGTGGATGCACACTACTGAGGGGTCTCACAATAGGATGAAACGGCCGTCCAGTGCTTCCAGGTTTTCCATGGTGGTCTAGCTTCAATTGACTCATGATCTCAACTATTGATATTAATTTACAATTTAAAGAAATAAACAGATCATCTAAATTACAAATGTTATGTTCATGATAATATTTTGTATAGTAATAATGATAATAACAATAATAATAATGATAATCAGCTGTGTTTATATGTATGTGAGTTATAGGCATGTGGACTTAAGGTTGATAGATAATAAATGACCAGCACTGAGATCAAACACGATCATTCCTATCTGTTAATGACTTGTCAACTATATTTATTTACACCTCAGTGTTAATGTTCTTAGCTACATTCAAACATGGAAGTTTTAACTGGAAAAGCGACAAATGTATTTAACCATACAACTGATTTATGAGATCTGTCTCATGTTCACCGATTAGTAGCTGTTGTCAGTCATTATAATTTACTTGACCGATTTGTCTGTAGTAACATTTAGCTTCCTGACATGAATGTCGTCCATTCACTATAAGTGTGTTTGAATAAGATCACGAACAATATCCTGTTATAATGAAGACATAAAATTGTCTTCAATTCAGATTTAATTCCATCAACTAGGTTGTAGTAATATATCAAAGATTCAGCATGTAGGTACATTTTGTTTTCATAATAAAAAGACTAAGGATAATCGATAGGAAACATTGAACATATGTTCATATGAACATATGAACATATATGCTATCAGAGAAACGATTTTTACAGTGGGGGTGTGATGATATAAGATAAATCTTTAATTGATGAATATGAAAAGGCTTGGTTTCGGCTTAGCATTTATTGTTATCAGTCTTCCTCACCGAATTCGCTTGCTTTTATTCTTTCTTCGTCGTTTTCTTCGTCATCATAATCTGAGCTGAAAATTATTGGATCTGGCTAAAAAACTTACTGAATTAAATTATCAAGTCATCTCTTGATAACATTTAACGGAATGCCATGACGTTTTGTAAAACTAGTTAAAGA
Organism: Schistosoma rodhaini; assembly: GCA_944470415.2. Taxonomy (NCBI): domain Eukaryota; kingdom Metazoa; phylum Platyhelminthes; class Trematoda; order Strigeidida; family Schistosomatidae; genus Schistosoma; species Schistosoma rodhaini. The sequence continues at coordinate 19,092,819 of OX104036.1, read as the reverse complement.
TGGAAAACCATATGCGGACGTTTGTATACACAATAATGTATGTATGTGTGTGAGAGGGACAGAGAAAAAAAGACAGGGAATAAAAAGTCATAAATCCAGATAAGATTAATGTTCTGTATGTAACGAAATAATTATGTATATATCGACACTGAGTTACTATATTTTAAATTGTGTAAAGTTCCATTGTATTTTTTTTGTAATTAGTCATTGTTCGATAAGATTATTGTATCGTTGTAAACAAAGCTATTCGCAATCCATAAGTAAAGCATTACAAGTGTTAAAATAAATACATTTATGAAAACCGTTAACTTAAAAGTTAGTTCCTTTGACGGATTAACATCAGGTTGACCCCCCCCCGTCGTCTGAACGTTCTCGGCTTGATGGAACATTAAATCTTAGGTCTACATTGCGTACAAATCTTATACAAGGTTGAAGTAGATTTTCAGTAGTGATGACTTGTTTACGGTCTCTACTAGCTAACTAATATTAATTAGTGATGATATTCTGATTCCCGATTTCACTATAAACTGGTATCATTTATAACTTAAATGCTATTCGGTGTTCTTGCAAATATTCTGAAATAAGGTATAAGAACATGTATCTAATTTAATATTTATCAATTTTCCCACTGTGATGCCATTCAACTTGAGTATATTGTAAATAGTAGACTATTTAAGTTGCTGATTTAATACACATTAATTAATACCAGTCAACGAATAACGTTAAATTAACTGGTAATTCCTTATAGTTTATCACCGTGCTCCATCCAAAGGTTTTTTATGTCGTAGAAACATTACTTACTTACTTATGTCTGTTACTCCTCGTGGAGGGGCATAGGACGCCGACCAAGATTCTCTAACCAGCCCTGTCCTTCCACCACCTTTCTGGTTGTTTACAAGTCCTATTTATTATTTTAATGTCTGCTTATAATTCCCAAAACAACGTGTTACGTGGTTTTCCTATTTCCGTTTCCTTTCACGATTCCAAGTTGAAGCTTGGCTTGTGATGCCGTTTGATGATTTTCTTAATGTATGTCCTATCCACCTACAACGTCTTCTCCTAATTTCCTCTTAGGATGGAAGCTGGTTTTTTTCTCACATAGTAGACTGTTGCTGGTGGTATATAGTCAACGAACATTGAGTATCTTGAGTAGACAATTGGTTATAAATACTTTTACATTTTTGATGATGGCTGTGGTAGTTCTTTACGTTTCATCACCATACAGTAGAACTGTTTTGACGTTCGTATTAAGGATTCAGACTTTGATATTGGTTGACATTAGTTTTGAGTTCCATATGTTGTTCAACTGTAGGAATGCTGCCCTTGCTTTGCCAGTTATTACCCTCACGTCTTCATCAGACCCTCCATATTCATCAATGATACCATCCAGGTAGGTGAAGGTTTCCAACTCTCTTAGGGCTTCTCCATCAAGTGTGACTGGGTTGGTGTTCTCTGTGTTGTATTTGAGGATGTTTTTCCGTCGTATTTGTCGAAGTCTACTGATGCAGAGACTTTGGCAACACCCTGTCGAGAACTTTCTCTTGTGCCGATAGTAGTTTAAGGCCTCTTTAGTTTAGTGATTTTCTTAGCAGGATTATTTTCTACGGGATGGAGTTATTGACTCGATGTCCAACCTTCCTCCTTTATTCATGCCTATGACCGGCAGTAACTGTAGAAGATCTTCGCGTGGAGTTGAGTAAGAACCTACCCTATAAATAATCCAGTTTACCTGACCCATTCCAACTGAATCACAGAGAATTAATAAAATAAAGTATGATTCATTATATATAACATATATATGTGCCAGTCCAACGTTTTGATGAAGGACATTTAGGGTGTACAAGTTTTTGGCTAACACAAATCATATTTTGACTAATGATAGCTTGCTACACATCATCGTATAATCTAGTTATAAATAGTTTCAGACATCTTGAACCATAAAATAATATCCAGTTATAACTAGCTTTATATTTTAATGCGCAAGATAATCCTCAGATTGATGTTTTGTCCATGCAGTATTTTGATTTCTTTATATCTTAATCTATACGACGTGGTCATCTGAATCACCTTTATATTCAATACTCTTTCATGTATTATACTACTGGTTTACGAAACAATTTTTATCTCACACCACTCGATTAATAAACTAAATTGTTATCACTGTAAATTTGCACTTTTGAGATGTTTTTTTTCAATTTTTCAATATTTTACTTGAGTTTGTAATTCGCCCTTATCAATGCTCGAGTGTATAGAGTTGGTCATAGTCGAATTATTACTTCTATTTATTTTTTTTTATACTTCTAATGGTTTTTATCTCGGTAATTATCGATTAGCTATCTAAACATTGGACGACTCATTTAATTCAATTATATATATTATACTTATCTGAAATATAAGATCACAACCATTTTGAAGTTCAGATCATTATTAGCAAATTAAAAATATAACACAATTCATAATGATAGAATTGGTTTCATTGTGCTTTTGAAATTTTGCATCATCATTCATAATCTATGAAATACAAGATAATGCACTAAAATTCATCAAGAATAGAAGAAAATCAATAAAACAACTAATTAGTCTAAACAATTTTAATAATCATAGCAATCATTAAATTCACTAAGTTAATTTAAACTTCACCCCATTGCACAAGTAAGTGGCTATCAGGACTCAGTAGATGAGTGGATAACGTGATGGCTTTTGAAGCGAAGGGTACTGGGTTCAAGTCCCAGAGTGAACATCAACTCTGAGATGCAGGTACATCCAGCTGACGAGTCCCAAATAGAATGAAACGCGTATTCCACTACTAGCTACTATCCATCCTTACTCATAACAATCATCCTTTTTTTTAAAAGTAATATTAATAAGATCATTAACAAACAATTCAAGCACAAATTGATTATGCTAAATGTTGTTTAAAGAAGCCAATATATGTTAAACATTTTTATTTGATAACTCCGCCTGTAGCTCCTCCGGGGGGCTACTGCCTGTCCCAAGCCAGGGTAAAGGAGGAGGGTTGGGTATAGGGTTAGTGACCCTTACCCGTAGAAAACCAACTCGCTAAAAGAACGCTAACCAGAAAGAATTTTTATTTAATATAAAATTTATTACTGATTATGCGATATTAGTTAATTTCATGACTCGTGATATTTTGTAAACCGATTATAACTTAACCAATCAGAATGTTACAGTAGTAATTTTTTTTTCAACTAAGTTTATTGATTGATTATTTTATGACCTTCAATAAAGGTAGTTAATAATTAAAGTAGGTCATTTATTTTCTAATTTATTATTACATATTAGTTACTGTATAAAACGTATGTAAAAATTTACCAAAAAAAAAATATAATAAGAGTTTGTAGTCATAACAACCAACAAACGAAACTGTAAATTATCTATATACTTTAAATGTATGATTCCATTATGTATGGTCATTTTCTATTTCATCTAAAAAAGAACTTTTATAATAACATTAAATATTTTATGAATAAAAATACGTTACAGGAATAAAAAAATATATAAGAAATTCCTGTAATAATAAGATTTTCTTTTTGTTTTGTATGAATTAATAATTAAATCTTATTATAAGGTGAACTCATAAAATAGCACATACCTAATAGTGAAATGATTATGAAAAGAGTAGTGATTAGTTTTAAATCATTTTTAAGCAAGTGAACAATCAGTTAATTATAGAAGGGGTTTTGTGGAGATTTAGTATTTATCATAGTTGAAAGTGTTAGCCAATTGAAGCTAGACCACCATGGAAAACCTAGAAGCACTGGACGGCCGTTTCGTGGATCAGTTGAAGTTAGACATTAACACCGTTGGATGCCGGACGGCTCAGTGGTCTATCGGTTAAGGGCTTCGGCTCGAGACTGGTAGGTCCTAGGTTCGAATCTCGCGAGAGCGGGTTCGTGGATGTGCACTGCTGAGGAGTCCCATAATAGGACGAAACGGCCGTCCAGTGCTTCCAGGTTTCTCATGGTGGTCTAGCTTCAATTGACTCACTCTTTCAACTATAATAAATCAGTTAATTGTAAGAATTGTTTAATATTCCATGAACGGCTTTATAAATGATTGTAATGGTTGTTATTTTGATATCATGAGTCGATTGAAGCTAGACCACCGGCTTAGTGGTCTAGTGGTTAAGCGCTTGCGTGCGTGAGACTGATAGGTCCTAGGTTCGAATCTCGCAAGGCGGGATCGTGGATGCGCACTGCTGTGGAGTCCCATAATAGGACGAAACGGTCGTCTAGTGCTTCCAGGTTTCTCATGGTGGTCTAGCTTCAATTGACCAATGATATGAACTATATAAGATTGTAATCGTTGTTGTTTTGCTATCAAAATCTGTTCATTATGTGAAACTGGAGTAGGTTTATAATTCTATATTGTATGATAGCTTAGTGATGTCACAAGGTTATCGAAACCCCATGTTGATGGATGCAAAGGTGGTTTAAATAGACAAGATAATGATGTAACAATAAATGGTGCAACAAAACTTAAATTTTAAGCTAATAATAGGTGTCAGAGTCTACTTTTTTTCACAGGGATGGTGATTGGAGTTAAAATAGAGCTATAAGAAAAAATGGTGTGTGAAAATTAGTGTAATCAGTAAATAGTACTCAGTGTCCTATTTGTCTCGTACTGAAGTTAGTGCGACACAAGATTTCGGGTAGCCTTGCCGATGAGTACCAACTAACCTGAAACCTACGTCAATGACTCCGACAATTACTTAAGAAAGTTTTGCCAGGTAGCCGATATATTAGCTTCATTAACATTGAAGTTCTTCAAAATATTTAAATTTTGTTTAGACTTGATTATCATAAGGCGACTAATATTACATTGTCTTGGTAGACTACTTGATGTAATATTTAGTTGACGAGATTAAATTTACATTTTTTTGTGACCAGTCTATTTCACGACCTAAATGTTATAATATTTAATCACTAGTTCTAGGCATTTCAAGATAGTTCTACTGTATGGGGCGGAGATGTGGAGATACAAGTGTTTATTAACAATTGTCTAAGCAAGATAATTTGGATCCGTTGGCCAGACACAATCAGCAACAACCTACTATGGGAGAGAACAAACCAGATTTCAGTGGAGGAGAAATCAGGAAGAAGAGCTGGAGGTGGTTAGGACACACATTGTGGAAAGCACCCAACTGAGTTACAAGACAAGCCCTCACATGGAATTCTCAAGGCCAAAGGAAAAGAGGAAGACCAAAGGACACATCACGCCGGGAAATGGAGACAGACGTGAGAAGAATGAACAAAAATTGGATAGAACTAGAAAGGAAGGCCAATGATAGAGTGTGTTGGAGAATGCTGATCGACAGCCCATGCTCCATTGGGAGCAAGTAAGTAAGTAAGTAAGTAAGTCTACGCATTTCAGTTTAAATTGAACCAATAGGAAAACATTTGGTGAATGAAATTTTCACCATAGACTAACATCAATCGGAGAATTATTAAAGACAATATAGTGTTGGCTAGTTTTATGGTTCCTGACCAAGATTTCTCATTAATATACCTTTGTTGAAAGTGATTAGCTTTACCGACATTTGACTGTAATTATCTGTATATTTCCACTTGTAGACAGGAATATTCCGTTTTGTATAATGAATTCATCAATTAATCCAAATTAATAATCACAGTGATATATATATATATATATATATATATATATATATATATATATATATATATATTAAGTAACCAGAATCCATCTAACTTCGCATATTAAGATGGTAGAGAAGATTTGTATCTCAGGTGGGTAATTTTGATGGAGTTTGGTTCTTTGGGCTGGATGGTTTTGATCGTGGAGCGGCGACATCATCAGTACAAACTCCAACTCAGAGAACAAAACTCTGTATATTCTCAAGTCAACCAGTCAGGTAAATAGTTTTAGAAACAGGTGAGTCCAATCACCTGTTTAGTTGGACTGATTATGATGGTATGTTGTATGAGGTTCATGCGGAAGTTTTGCCAAGTAACTGATATATTAGATAAATATAATTACAATCATAACATAATGAAATTGAACTTTGATTTTCAGAGTATTGTAGGTAAAAACAGTTCAAAATTTAATTCTTTGGATTGTTATAACTGCCTTTAATAAAGAATCTCTTATAAAATACAATGCATATTTAATAACAAACAACAAACTGTATTTATAACGATTAGTTTTATTTTATGAATGGAAAATAACAACACCATCGTTATTATTACAATTTTCCGTGTAAACGTTCTTTGTTTTTTGAATGATATTAATGGCACAAGCTGTCAATAAACAAACGGTATGGATAAACATATTGAATGATTTCTTTGTAAAACAAAGAAATTAAACTATTCAAAACATGGTGATTATTGTCGTGATGTAAGCACACACGAACACACACACACACAACTAGTTCTTACATGAATTTGTTGAAATATGGAAGATTGTAAATATAATCATATGGTTATTCGAAAGGAATGTTATTTTCATGTATATATTATTATGAAATACAATAATACGTTTATAAAGATTTACATACTAAAATGAATATCTTAGATGAATGAAAGCTTTTATGGGATCAGTTGGTCAGTCAGTTAACCAGTCAGTCAATTAGTTATAATCAATCTCGACTAGGAATCACTGAATGAGATATCAAGTGATACAGAGTTCAAATCTCACTTACAGGATCCATTAGTTTCTTTTGACTTTGTGGGTAGGTTTTTCAAATGAGTACTGATTAGCAAGAGACTTAAATTTCGAGCTTTACAACGAATGATTTTAATCAGTTAAATACCAACATCTACTTTAGTATACAATGACTTGATTTACATTTATTTGATGAGATTTAGCAAATACATGTTCAATTCCGTGGATAATATTTCAGATGAACGAGCATTTAATCACTTTTCTATTCTTAAAAACTTATGTAAGTATGGTATTTTTAATGCAAATAAAAAAAACAAAAGCTTGCTTCTCTGTATAAAGGTACCTACTTTCATTCATAGTCAGAATTAAGAATTAATGGAATTAGATTAATGATATTTTTATCAACTGTATGATTAATAATTTTATTATTTATAGATTCTCGACTAAAATTAAGAAGTGAGTCTTTGATGATGCATGAGAGGTTTTCATTTACAAATGAAATCCGAACACAGAGAATCATAAATTCTACTCATATAATGCGTGTGGTAGAATTAACTAGATCAAAGCTTCTTTAATTCAACTTATAATTTGCAAGTTAAGTGATTTATGCACTGTATTGAATGACACGACAACAAAGTAATCGATTAAAGTAGTATCTATCTTATTTCATATATAGAATTAATTGACATGGTTATTTATTTTTATTTTATTTAAACACATAAATATTGGTACAAGGAAGCACCAGATATATATGCGCCACACAAATTTCATTCGATTTGTGTGAGGGCTGTGATACTGCCCAGGTGCCCAAACTGAAGCAGGTAGTTTTCTTAAGGGGCCACACCCGGAGCCTTTGAACTAAAGTTCTAACCCACAAGTCAGTGGAGCATCGTTAGGAGATGCAGTTACATGGTAGCCGGTCACCAACGAATTGGTTCATACGCCATTTGTTCTATCAGGATACTGGAGTTCATGTGCATCATTGGTTTGAAATCAGGGTTACCCAAGTCCCATAGGTGAAATTTCCACGTCCATCAACCCGGTTAAAGCGCCGGACATTTGCTTTTCTTCCTCTCAATTTCGTGAACAACACCCCCGCCACGAGAAGGCAGTGAGTAGGACTTCCCTGTCAGAGGCTGTATACGCGTGGCCATGTGAGAGCATTTCGAGAGGGAGAGCGGGCTCTCCCCACTCTCAACCGTACCAGAGCATTTGGGGGCAATTGACATGGTAATTATTAGATATCAATCTAACATAGATGAAACATCATTTATATGAATTAAATAACTGGGACCACATGAAAAAGAAATGATCAAGTATCACTTCTTCCTGATTAGTATTTGTTCATATTATGAGATGATGGGATAAAAATATAAAGGTTTGTTGCATTTCTTTTAGTTTACAAACCATATCTAACTAAAAGTTGGATATATAGACAATGTTTTGTAAAAAAAATTCAAAAATGTTTGCTAGAGGTATGTAACAATTTTCCAGTTAATATATCAGTTGATGATAACAATAATCTTTAAGTGCATTTCACTTCTTAAATCCCTAACTTTCATAAGAGATTTCAACCTTTTTTGATAAATTCATATGATAACCTGATGGATTTTTGTCCTATGAGCTGGATGGTTTGGTCGTGGAGCTTTCATCGTCCTTCTGAAAGACATCATCAGCACAAACTTTGGGTATGATATGATAACCTACATTCTTCTCAAACAATCAAATATTATGACATTATATAGGAATTCCTATATAATGTCACACATCAACTCGGCGCTCAAATACTGTGAAACTATTCGCTCTAATTTAGACGAGAGTTCTTATAAATCAAATATTATGTTTCCATTCACAAAAATTCGTTATTATTCTTTATTATTTTCTTATTTGTTTGTATTCTTATTAAAAACAATAGAAATGATAATAATAAATTTCAATAGTCTAACTTCGAGAGGTTAATCCTGGATTTCTATTGAGAAGCAGTGACTAGTGGAGTTCAAACCACGTCTGTTGTGAGATAGGAACTCACTGAAGACAATTGGTGAACGGTTGCTCAGCTTCGTGGATTGGTTGGAGCTAGACAATAAACACTATCGGATACCGGCTCAGTGACCCTGGGTTCGAATCTCGGGATAGTGGATGCGCACTGCTGAGGTGTCCCACAATCGGACGAAACAGCCGTCCAGTGCTTACAGGCTATCCATTGTGGTGTAGCTTCAATTGACTCACGCTTTCAGCTATGAAAATAATGAAATCTCCACAAAACCCTTTTTAATAATAGCCTATTAATTAGCTAGGCTTGATTTATTCATAGTATCTAAAATTGGTAACGATTTTATTGATTGATCATCTGTTTTAAATATTTTTTTTAAGAAAAAAAACAAACAAAACATCTAATGAATTTAAATTTTTTTATTTTTATCGCTTATTGATATAGGTTTTGAAATAGTAATGATTTGAATGTAACCAAATAAAAATATATGCACATTGTATCTATGTATATATTAGTCACTACCATCTTATTACATCCTAAAAATTAACTAGGTAATTATATAATGAATGATCTCGTGAATAATTATTGATTGATATATATATATATATATTCAAGGTGAAAATATTCATGGTTCAATTTCTTTTTAATTTGAACATTATTGCATACAATAATAATTGGACAAACTAAAACTTCTCAGAAGGGAGCTTTTGTGGAGATTTTAATAATTTTATAGTTGAGTTCATGAGTCAATCAAAACTGGACAACCATGCAAAACTTGGAAGAACTGGACAGCCATTTCGTCTTAGTATGGGACTCTTCAACAGTGCACATCCACGCTCTCGTCTGCGGGATTCGAACCAAGGCTCTTCCGGTTTCGCGCGCGAATGCTTAACCTATAGACCAACCAGCCGGCATCCAACAATGTTATTGTCTAACTTCAACCAATCCACCGTCCACCATTTTCTTCAGTGAGACCGATAGACCCTGGGTTCGAATCCCGTGATTGTGGATGTGCACTGTTGAGAAGTCCCATACTAAGACGAAATGGCCATACAGTTCTTCCAGGTTTTCCATGGTTGTCTAATTTTCATCGACTCATGAACCCAACTATAAAATAAACAACTAAAACTTGTCAATAAGAATATTTTTGACCATTTAATACAAAAACTGTTGATTTTCAAGTTAAGCAATTTAATTCTTCCATTCTAAAAAACAATGGAAGTTGACTATTCATCATAAGTAAGATAAATTTTAATTTTATTTCTCAATCTTTAAATAATTCTTTGAAATAGTCTTCTAACACTTGGTCTATTCCATTAAATAATGTATGACTATCTTAAGTAATAATAAAAATATCTTTATCAAGATCAATTTTGAAGAGAAGTACAAACAAACAGTATGACTCAATTCACACAGTATAGTTTGTTTGAATCTTCCCATTGATGTTTAGGACAACAACTGGTCAGTCTCTAATTGGCATATGTGCATACTGTGCGTATTGCCTCGATATACCCTTATTTCACAAGCATTGCACAAGTAAGTGGCTATCAGGACTCAGTAGATGAGTGGATAACGCGATAGCGTTTGAAGCGAAAGTTACTGGGTTTGAGTCCAAGAGTGAACATCAACTCTGAGATGCACGTACATCCAGCTGACGAGTCCCAAATAGGACGAAATGAACATCTTGTATTCCACTACTAGCCATTATCCATCTTTGCTTACAATCAGTATGACTCATTTATCTATGAAGATAACTGGAATTCATTTTATTATTCTACCTCTTCATATGTCAAAGACTTTTTTTAAAAAAAAAATCAAATTTGAGTCATCCAAATTATATTTGTTGACTTACAAATATGTTTATTACTTCAGTAAAATTTCTATTTCAACAATGTTTTATCATTTATGACAAGAATTGGTAAAAATTTGTATATCCATCTCTGTCATTTATTATTTTCACTCTATTAATTATGGAATTTTAGGACTAATATTCAAAAAAAACTGTTTGGTATTTGAAAGTAAATAATAAGATTTTTTTGGTGGAAATGTAGTTGATTTATATAATGGTTCCTATTTTTTTTTTATTAAATTCTTTTGCCAAACATTCCTTATCATTTGATATTAACTTTCTGGTGTGTGTTTTTCTTTAAATCGGTTATTCTAAGTATCTATTGTCCAATATTGATATTTATCAATTATGGCATGTAAAAGAATTTTGCTGCATAACATCGGCATTGAATTGTCTGATGACGTAATTATATTTGTATAAATAGGTAATGTGTATATTACTTATTTAAATGTACTAATATTTGTATGGAGGTTTCAATTAATATCTATCCCTTTGCTAAAAAAACCTACTCCAATGAGAATTCTACACATTTTCTATAAGTACTTTTTTATACGATTAGAAATTTTTGCATTGTGTTGAACTTTAAGTTTCATATCACTGACTAATTCAGGGTTAAAGTTAGTTGCTAGCAAATAAGAATTGTAATGTTCATTGGTATCTTCGTGATTATTTTTAAACAAAGCATCATCAAAATTATTCGGTTTCGTGTTGGTTTTTTTTCGTTAACTGCAGTTCATGTAAGAGATGGGCGAAATTCTAGGGAATTATTTTCTTCAGAATAAAATCTTAGAAATATGACATTTGAGCTTACATTTAATGTTTATCTGAAAAAGTGGGAAAAGTTAACTATCCTCATCTTTTGAAAGAATCATCCCAGAGATTTAATCACTAAATTTCAACGCTCAGTAGTAAATATTCATGATGCTTTAAAGATCATGCAAGTAAATGTTCATTTTATTAATAAATGACACATGTTAGTATCTTAGCGATATTTTGTATGTGAGATCTAACCGACATAGTATTTTGGTTCACGTGACTCTAATAAGAAGATATTTGCCTACCTACATTTTAGATTTCATTGATAAGTCAATTTAAGTAGCTGAAGTTTTACAGGTTAGTGAATGATTATTTGGTGTAGCATTTACTAGTGCGTATGCACGTTGCGTAGTAAGCTCTACATACCACTCCTCTAAAAAGAGAATTTGTTTAGTATTTGAAATAAATATGTTAACAGGTATAACTTCTCATTGATTCAATCAAATTTTTCAAATTAGCTTTATGATTAAGTAAAATCTCTTTGTGATTAACAAAATTCTATTAACAGTATTATTTGTTCATCAAGTTTTAGATATCTTCCAGTAAATTTCAAATTGATCCATGAATCTTTTGTATTACTCACAGATTCATTTATCATTTTAATGTTGATTTCACCTTTCCCATTTGTATGAATCAAATGATCTTTGCAACTCTTATGACTTATTATCATACTTTCTTAGTTTCATCATATCACATGGTGATACGAATTAATGACTTGTTCTACCAACTAGTTATTCTAATAATCGATAACTGAACTTTGACAAAAATAGAATCTCATTATTATATCGATTCCTGATTAATAAATCAGTTAGTTTATTATGAATAATTCTAGTCTTAAATTCACTTAGTATTGTTTGTTTGGATCTTCCCATCGATGAGTTTAGGACTGCAACTGGTCAGTCCCCATCGCACAAGCAAGTGGCTATCAGGACTCAGTGGCCGAGTGGATAACGCGATGGCGTTTGAAGCGAGGGTACTGGGTTCGAGTCCCAGAGTGAACATCAACTCTGAGATGCAGGTACATCCAGCTGACGAGTCCCAAACAGGACGAAACGCGCGTCCTGGATTCCACTGCTAATTCTAGTCTTAGTTGTTATTTTAATTTATCTTGCTTAGTTTAATTTTAATCGAGATCATGAACTAATCAATGTTAGACCACCGTTGGAAGCACAGAAGCACTAAACGTCCATTAAGCCCTAGTGTGGGACTGTTCAGCTCCGCAATTTAGTTTGTTGATCTTGTTTTATTGATTTTTGTCATTACCTTGAACTTATTTAATTTACACATTAGGTGAATGTCGTTACGTTTTTTTATGAATGACTTCAATTACATACAGTAGGAACACTTTTATTGAGGTATAAGAAGGATAATTGTTCAGGTTATTTTTATATTTCGTTAATTGTATTTTGCTTATGAGACTTCTGTGTGTGCATGTGTGTGTGCCATCTTTGGTTGGTAAAATAATTTTGAATTAACAATAAACCAACATATATATAAATCTAATACTTGTCCATGTCATATTCGTTTTATTTTTCCTATCCCTGTAAACTTAAACTTTGACTAGCATCTCCGGCAAAATGATATGTGTACACTAATGAAGAGCCTTAAAAGAGTATATAACAACTGTTCACCACAGAATGGTATTTTTCAATGGTTCACCATCTATCGGTGTTAGTTATTATTTTCAGATTGGATAGTCTTAACAATTCTGTACAACAGAAAAACGTTTAAAGAAGTCACATTCAAATGTGATAAACATAATCTTTTTATGTATATGTTTTCGCACTTGTGTGTTCATTTACATTTTCGATATTCATGAATGTGTGTGTATATGCGTTTGCACATTTATAGGTAAAGAAATAATTTGTATATAGCTAGATTAATCCATTTTATGCAATAACGTATCCATATATTGTAAGTGAATGATAAATGTGTGAAAATTAATCAATAATGTCAGTTAAAAGGGATCGTTGGTCAATAGGTGAACAAATCACCCACAAAAAATAAGAAGAAAAACTTGTTTGTGATTGAATTTTTATGAGAACTAAAAGGAAGAAGTAAACATTTTTAATTATCTTATGACATTTGTATTTCAGCAGAATGATTTTAATGCGGTTGCATTCATCGAGCTCACTGATTTTATTATGAAGTCTTCATTGTATTTACGATAAAATAATCTACGCAAACTCCAAATAGAAACGAGCTATTATATTTTATCGACATATGACTAACAGCTTGTTCTGTAAACCTTGAACTTGATTGGTTAGAATCATACAAAGAGTATTCGTTCCTAGAAGACTGTGGGTGTGTCATGGTGAAAAGTTTCAGGTAGAACGGGACGTAGGTCACATAGTTAACATTTGCTGTTATTATTTTATAAAAGTTTTGTTTGTCAAACTTCTGGAAACAATTACAAAAATGTGAGATTTTTTCAATACTAACAGGAACTAGTGCAAACTCAGTAGTACATCGAGTAATACACGCAATGCTTCAATAGTTATCCCCATGATGAAGCTCTGGAAGAAGTCAGAATTATCTTAAAAGCTTGACATTTAATAAAGTCAAGAAGCAGAACTTGAAATGCAACAACTTTTTATTTATCTATTAACATGCCATGATACTGAGACACATACACCTAGCAGGTCAAGTATCAACAAGTCAGATAACAGGAAAGGTCTTTGCGGAAATATGACTTAGGAAACTATTATCTCAGTTATTCTAACTAACTAGAACCATCCACTATCATCAAAAAAGTCTAGATAGCTTCATCTCATCTCAGCATTTCTACCAAATATTTACTATAAAAGAGGTGGTGTAACAAAAACTGTAAAATTTCAAAAAGCTGTTTATGCTGGAACCAGTTTGAATAATACCTATCGCGTATCCATCAAACAACTGGATTCTGATATAACTATATATTCGTAAACTTTCATCCAACACATTTTTAATTGCTTTGACATCTTTTGCTTTCCATGACTTACAATTAATCACCTTTAAACGTGTTAATCAACTTTAAATGAAATTTGTTCAAGTCATGTATATGATGAATGTTTTTTTTAACATGATGTATGACTACATTGTTGTCTTGCATAATCTACAAAACCATATGAGACTTTTTAGACTGGACCAATACAGATCAGTATAAATTGTTACTAAGTTGATTTTTCTGGTATTCTGACTGATTCAATGCGATAATGTTATTGATGAGATTATTGTTATCAGGCAATATAACAGTATACATATAGAAAAAAATGAAATGAAACTGTATTCAGTTATACAAGTTGAATTGTACTAATAGATTTTAAGATAAATGCCAATATCAATTGTTCAATTTCTCAAAACTAGTTGTCTGCCATCGATTTCCTTCTGTTTTGGTTTAATAGTCATCAACCTAGATGAATTCACTAGTATCTTAGCATACTTGGTAGACATTAAGTGGTTGAGGGCAGACAGTTAAGTTCATAAGAATCTGATACTTTAAATACACCGTATGGTATAGGACATTATGTCTTCTACGGATTTTCTCATAGTAGCTAATTGCCAAAGCCTTTGAATTCAAGTGATAGAAATTTTCGACTGATGAATTCTTAATAAACGGTTTAATGATAAATGTAATTAAATCTAGTTTATCCTACTCATTTTAATGTATGATTTCAGTACTTCTTATAATTCATTGTTTATTAGAAGTTGATAAAGTATTCAGTAGATAAACAAAAAAATCAACACTTTCAAAGTCAATATTATTTATATTCAAATGTATATGAAAAGATCAGATATTTGTAACATACTGATTACCTTAGAGTAAATATTCTTAAGAATCCTTCCAACTAACATTCAATTGAAAATTTGAAATATATTTTAAGATGAAATCTTAGTCACTGAAATAAAATAAGTATCAATTTTCGTTCGGTAATTTACTTCCAACCCGAATCATACATTCAGTGCTCATCTACAGTGTAACATTTCATTCAAAGGTGAATGAAAATTGTTTTAAATTTGACAGTTAATTATTAAAGACAGAATTCAAATGTGTGTAATTAGTTATTGTCTGTCGATTGGCTGTGAATATAAACTTGAGGAAACCATGCGTACTTCCGAAAAACAAGATACAATACGAACTATTCAGCTTCATAGATTTACATCACGGGCAGACTTTAGCTAGACAATCATCGGAAACTAGAAATCACTGAACAGCTGTATCGTCCTTATATGGGGACCACAATGACAGATATCTGCGACCCCATGAAGAATTGAGCCAACGACCTTCAAACCTCGCGACAAGCGTATAAACTTCAAACCATTGGTTGGTAGCGATTTGTTTACACTTTCATCTTTAGTCACTTGGTGATGTTAGCAGACCATCCACTATTGTTAATAATGATGATTCTCGTGTGTATCTGGATTAAATCCCTGGAGAAGCCATGAATACTCACTACTAAGGTGTTTCATACTAGAATGAAACAGCTGTCTAGTAATTCTCAAATTTCA
Organism: Schistosoma rodhaini; assembly: GCA_944470415.2. NCBI lineage: Eukaryota > Metazoa > Platyhelminthes > Trematoda > Strigeidida > Schistosomatidae > Schistosoma > Schistosoma rodhaini. The sequence goes on along the minus strand of OX104036.1, from coordinate 19,077,031 downwards.
ATGGTGGTGTGATTACTCTTAATCCTTTACGTATACTATTAAATTCGACAGTCCGCACAACACCCCATACTAAAAAATTATTGAATTCGTGACGAAATCAAAGACTTAAAAAATGTTGATGCTCAGTGGTTTCCGTAGGAGGCAATACCCGGAGCCTTTGACGTAAAGGTCTGATCCATAAGGCAGTGGAGCATCGTGAGGAGATGCAATCCCATGGTAGCCAGTGACCAACAATTAGTTCATACGCCATTTGTTCCCTCAGGATACTGTAACCCATGTGCACCATTGATTTGGAATCAGGGTTTTCCAACTCCCCTAGGTGGACTTTCCATGTCCACCGACCCGGTTAAAGCACCGAGCATTCACTTTCTGTCCTCATAATTTCTTAAACAACACCCTGCCACGAAAAGGTAATGAGTAAGACTTCCCTGTCAGAGGCTATATACGTGTGGCCATATGTGAGCATTTCGAGAGGGAGCGGACACTCTCCACTCGGTCGTACCAGAGCATTTGGGGACGACATCAAAACACATTAATACCTATTCAATACCTCTCCAGGTATCGAATTTTGGACATTCAGGTTTCACAAGGAGTTAAATTACTAGCTAATACTCCCTATAGAAAATTAATTTATGAATAATACTACCTACAAATCAATCTTTACAAAATTGTTTCATTAATTCATAAAAAACCTTTACTTATTTTCATTCAATAGTTTAATACATTTTCATTTAATCGATAAAATGAGATTGATTTGATTATTGTTCTTATTTTTTCTCACCCATTTAGTTTTCTATTAACATTATTATATTTCAAAGTTGAAATCATGAGTCAATTGAAACTAGACCACCATCGAAAACCTGGAAGCACTGGACGACCGTTTCGTCCTATCATGGAACTCTTCAGCAGTGCACACCCACGATCCCACACTCGCGAGATTCGAACCCAGGACTTACCAGTTGGAGGCCGGCTCAGTGGTCTATCGGTTAAGGGCTCTGGCTCGTAACTGGTAGGTCCTGGGTTCGAATCTCGCGAGTGCGGGATCGTGGGTGTGCACTGCTGAGGAGTCCCACAATAGGACGAAACGACCGTCCAGTGCTTCCAGGTTTTCGATGGTGGTCTAGCTTCAATTGACTCATGATTTCAACTTTGAAATATACTGAAATCTCCACAAATCCCCTTCTGATAACATTATTATATTATAATTATATATATATAGAATCATTCATTATTTAGACCATTTCATTGTATGTTATTGACTATTTGAACTAAATATAAATAATAAAAATTTTTGTGTATATTATTATGGTTACGTTTAATAATCTTCATTTATTTCTTTTATTTGCTTAAGTAACAAAAAAATAAATAAAGACAGATAATCGATACTTTGAGAAAAAGGTAATTTACATAACCAAATATTATTATTATTATTATTATAAAATGTATTCTTATAATGGTTTATATATGTATGAGCATGTTTCTCTCTGTGTGCGTATGTGTGAATTCATGTGTGTACGTCATTGTGGAAACGTGATTTTTAGATAAACATGAATTTTTGAAGATAAAACTATACATTGTATAATTGATGAAAAACAAAATAATATTCACAAACATGGTAAGCAAAGATGGGTAGTGGCTAGCATTGGAATCCAGGACGCGCGTAAAGTAAATTTCAAAATAATATTCATTTTAGTTTTTAGAGAAAGTAATCGTAACAAAAAAACAACAGAATTTTACAATAAAACAATAACAATTTGTTTACTTCAAATGATTTCAAACTAATTTGATTGCAAGTGTTGAAAAAGTTACATATGATAAATATACTATGGGTATTTCATTACAACGCCTATAGTGAGAAGCAGTGACCAATAGAGTTCTACCAAGTCTGTTGTGAGATATCAACTCACTGAAGACAATTGGTGAATGGTTGCTCAAGCTTTGTGGATTGGTTGAGGTTAGACATTAACACCGTTGGATGCCGGCCGGCTCAGTGGTCTATCGATTAAGTGCTCTGGCGCGAGACTGGTAGGTCGTGGGTTCGAATCTCGCGGGGAGGAATCGTGGATGTGCACTGCTGAGGAGTCCCACGATAGGTCGTCGAGTGCTTCCAGGTTTTCCATGGTGGTCTAGCTTCAATTGACTAATGATTTCAACTATGAAAATAATGAAATCTCCATAAAACCCCTTCTGATTACAATTTAATATAGACAGAGTCCAGCTCAAAATTCGTCCATTACAAGCCTACTAATCAGAGTACTGGGAATTCAGAGAAGTGATGGAATGTAAATCAGAGTCATAACTAACGGGATTATGTTTTGAAAACTAGGCTGAAGAGTATCAGATAACAATGAGTATCTATTACTCCACACCAAATAATAGAAACTAAGAACTAAAAACTTCACAACGACAGCTTTACATTTAAATCAAAAAGTTGAGTCCCAATGATACCGGTTTATAGCTACAGTCAGTTCGTGATATTGCTCTGGGATCATTTCCCATTTTCATAGATTATATGTATCTTACATTCGACTTAGTTAGATTCCACCAGCCAAATGTTCTCACTAGAACATCCGGATTGCTTCTTTAACTTAGTTATCAATGAGCGGATCCTTAACATTGGTAACAATGTTCGTGATGAACACTACAAGTTCACCTATTTTATATGTAGTCACTGACTCATTAAACAATTATCTCGTTAGAAGCTGTGATGGGTGGCGTTGAACCATGTCGTTTTTGAGGCAGTTACCCACTAATGAGATTAGATGATCGTTGAGCGATATGGAGAACTGATTGAAGTTAAGCAATACACACTATAGAGCACACGCTTAATGATCTGATGGTTAGGCCCTCACATATGAAACTAAAAGTCCTGTGTTCAAACCATGATTAGGTTTTGGATGCATACTTTTGAGGAGTTCCACAGTGGGATCAAACAACTTTCCAATGTTCCCTTGTTTTCAATGGTTATCTAACTAACATAAGTTTGTGATGTAAATTATGAGAATTCTACAATCCCCACAAAACCCCAACACTGATAGTAATGTAGAACAAAAATAAACGGAAGTCCAATAAAAGATACTTGTAAATTGAGTTTAACTAATGATATAAATAAATCTTCATTGGTAAAAATCCTTATCCACTACGTATCATTTACCATTTTATTGAAATCATGAGGATGTTGATTGATACATTATCATGTGTATGAGAGGGGACACTACTCAAATGACTAAAATGAAGAAAGTGGTTTGCTTAATAACAGTCTTCGACGCTGGGTATTAGGGAAATTCGGGAGATGTAGTTTCATGGTAGCTCGTAACTAAATTATTTCTACATATCATCTGGTTCCTTGGGCTCATTTACAGTTTTACTTTGGGTTAACGAATTGCCGAATTCATTAGGTAGATCTGCTAAAAAACCAATCTAGTTTATAACAAACAATTTTTGTCATATCCCAATGAGTAGAAAAATTGTATTTCTGAAGTTTCATGACTTAATGTAAGCCACTTCTTCAAAGAGAATAAAAAACCGAAATAAATTAACAAGTTTAAATAGTACAAAGAAAACAATACAGAATATGATTTTGATTGTACTAAAAATACTCTGCATTGCTTCCTTTGTACTATTTAAACTTGTTAATTTAATTCGGTTTTTTATTTACTCTGAAGAAGTGACTTACATTAAGTCATGAAACTTCAGAAATACAATTTTTCTACTCATTGAGATATAAAAAAATATTTATCTATTATTAACTCTCTACCCAATACTCAATTTATTCGAAACTATCAAGTCCAACTTTGGCATTTATACCTGAAATCTAGTTTATATCCTGCCCATCCCCTTTTTATCATCTCAATTTGGTGAAACACCCCTTATCGTGTGGGTTAAGTGAGTAAGACTTCACTGATAGAGGCTGTAGACTTGTGACTGTATGAAATCATTTCGAGCAGGAAGGACGGGATTTCTCATCCTCGTCCTTACTAGGGTGTTTAGGGGCAAGTACAAATATATACTTCTTCATGTATTGATATACTTCGTCATTAAGTTATTAAATGTAGACTGATTTTAAGTTTGTCAAATAGAACTGCTTTCTTTCGAATTTTCAAACATATATTGAGTGTTAAGAATCAAGTATTTTCTCCATAAAACCAACCCAAACTATTGATTTTGTTTCACGAAGTTAGTTCAATGAATAATTACTAGAACAATTTATTTTTTGCTCGAATAAATCTTAATTTGAACATAGAGAAATGAGTAAATCTGACCTGTGATCTTATCGTGAAAAGGTCATTTACGTTTTATAAGTGTTTGTTAAATGGTTACCTAGATTAAAAAGGTCAAGTAAATGACCTTTTCAGAAAAATAAATAATTTTCAAATGAGTTGTAATGAAAACTTTTAGAAATAAGTATTGAGTGATTTGGAAATTTAAAACGAAGGGAAAGAATGTTCAATATGATATGCAAGTATTTTATAATATTAAATTCTTCTCTGTTCAAAATGTTATTCAAACCCTACCGATCATCCAACACAATATGACATTATTAATCCAAGGGGTTTGAGAAGATGTTTGAATTTTGTGGTCTACATTACTAACTGACGTTAGTTAACTGACGTTTGGAGGCCAGAAAGTACTGAACAAACTATTTTATCCTCATATGGAGCCATAAACAATTCACATCCACGACTACACATTCGATCTAACACATGACCTGTTGAACATTTAATCTTGAAACCACTGACTAAGGAATCTGATGTTTACATTTTTAATTCAAATCAATTGACGGTATATCTCAACCAGGAGTCAGTACCAAATGTGGGTAGATGCCTCAAATACGACATGGTCCGGCTTCACTGATCACTGCTTCTCATTAGAAATCCTGGAATTTTCTCTAGGCACACGTGAACAATTGATTACTATTAACGTGAAGAATTTGTGGAGGTTTATATGGTTTATAGTTTACATTACAAACTGATTTTATATTAAAGACCATTCAACTATTATGATGTAATCTATTTCTAATTATGAAGTGAGAAATTGATTCCGGAGGTTTTCATTCTTTTGGAACTCTTTAACGTAGTTTATCTATAAATATGAAGAAATTAAGGTGTTCACATTAACATCAACAGTACACCACAGTTTTATGTCTGTGAATTTAATAAGATTGAAAAATGTCTTCAAAATGTATACATATTCAAGGGGTTGATTTTCACAAACTCATACGATTACCTTTTATTATTTAAAGCCTATTACATAATTCTAAGTATCAGTAATAATAATGTGTAGAGGAGATTGGTGCTATGAAGGTATAATAGTAATGTTATTGTCCATGAAGGTAGTGAGAGTTTTATGAATAAAGTCTCCATGATAGATTTTCCTTCTCAACGACATATTCCCAGCATCCACATACTACGGAGTATATTAATTATTAATTCAGAAGTATATCAGATATTTTTTGTTATAACAAACCGTGTATGGGTGATTATCTAACTGAATTATGAAGTCAATTTTGTGATTCTATTATCTTCAATCCATTAGGTTAAGGCTATATTTGAAAAAACCTAGATTACGACATCTTATCATCTGATATTTCTGCAGACTATACGGTATAGTTAATATTCCCATCACCAAGTTTATCCAGTATTCAAACATTTTAACAGGTTGGATACATTTTTTTCTTACTTATTTCATTATAGTTGAGTTTTTGTTGAAGGGGAATCGTTAAAAAAGATATATTGTCCTTATAAGAATCCAATAAAAGAGCTCATAAATTAAACAATTTGTAAAAATTTTCTAATTTTTTTGATGTCTATTAACAATTTCTTTATCATTGGTAAATAGAATTAATTTTATGATTGGTTTAAAATTATTGACCTTGTCCATTACATGAATGATTCATTAACTGTTGGTTAAATTAGAATATAGACAGAATTTTTAATAAACATTTTAATGGACTGATAGACAAATGGTCGAAAGTTCATTTTTATTTTAGTAAAGAAAAGACAGTGGAACTAAAACGTATTATAAAATACATAGAGTAATCAATTGTGTTATTTTATTCATATTTAGTTGTTTACTAAAGAATCATTGAATATTAACTTCTTTATGAATAAATGATGTATTAACAAAGATTTATCAATTATTTATCGATTAATCAATATGAATAAATGTCAATACTTTAATGTTGAACTAATTCAATGATAGTGAATCACCTTACCAACATGGATTTTTAAATTGTTGATGGTTTACTATTTAACTGAACTGGATTAATTTAATTTATAATTTACCCCTCAGTCTGGAATTATTTATCAAATTAAAAACAAATCTAACAATCATTTATAATAATGTTACCAAAGAAAAAACGTTGGATGGCGTCTGTACATACTTCCTCCACAAATCTAATTTCTTCTCCTTCTACAGTGAATACCATTTCAAATATTGGTTCAAAAAAGCTATGCTGTGATACACCTATACAAACAGTTGGATCACTTTCTAGATCATTACCAAATTCAGTAGTTTCTACTCAACTTCCGGTTAGAACCTTAGCAACTGGAAATTTAATATCAACTGGAGATCCATATAGTTTATCTATGCTCCAACAACAATCTCTCGTAGATCGGTCAACATCTAATTTGACTACAGAGTATTTACACAGTGACCATAAATCACAAGTAGTGACATCTAGACAATCTAGTCATCCTGTTAAGTCTACTTTACCTGGACGCCGAAATGATGTGAATCCAAATTTGATAACGACAATTTCTCACTATCCTACGGAGTTATTGCAACAACAGCAACAACAACCTGGATTACTACTTCAGGTATTACCACAGGAATATCTAGCAAATTATGCTCAGAATTTGGCTAAGCTTAATGTCAATAAAAATTCTGGAGATTTAATGCATCTTCCTTCTAATAACTGTTCTACTGGATCTAAAATAAACAAGATGGATACATTATCTTCTGTACATAATACTGGATATTCTCAAGGTTCATTACATCAACCTGATACTCAGGGACGTCAGACCCATATATCTACTCATAATAATTCACCGAATCTACCACTCAGGATAAAAAGTCCAGATAATTCGAAGATTCAGCGGACATCTCAATCACTTAGGTCTAGTCCTATGCTTAATTCACCTGTGTTCCAATATCCAGCACCTAACAACTCACAGAGATTTTCTCCTCCTCCACATCTACCTCCTAGACGTTTAAGTGGTTCTGGCGAACAAACAAGACATAATAAACCTTTGACACAAAGTCATCAATTGCCGAGTGGATTTGATTTACCAACAATATCTGCTGTAGCTAGGGCAGCAAGTATGTTATCCCCTTCTCAACTTGAAGCTGCAGCTGTATTACTTTCCCAATGGGATAATGTGAATCAATTAGCATTATTAGCTAATAATTCCTCATATAGAAATCTAAGCAACATTGTTGATTCTTCCGGGAATAAACAACCAGTCAACTCAAGTCATAATTTTTCTCCACCGGTTTCTTCTGAACCAAATCCTGTTACTAGTGGTGGTTACATTGAAAATCATGTCCACGTCATGAACAGAAGCGGGTAGGTTTTTATTTTATCTTTTCATAAATGAATGATTATTAATATCAGAGGGGGTTTTGTGGAGAATTTAGTATTTTCACAGTTGAAATCATGAGTCAATTGAAGCTAGACCACCATCGAAAACCTGCGCGGGTTCGTGGATGCGCACTGCTGAGGAGTCCCATAATAGGACGAAACGGCCGTCCAGTGCTTCCAGGTTTTCGATGGTGGTCTAGCGTCAATTGACTCATGATTTCAACTGTGGTTATTAATATATTTGAACATCACAATTTGCGCTTTTAGCTCTGCTATTATTAAGTAGTTCTAGTTATTCAGTTATATTTAAAACATTATCTTTGGAGAGTTTAAGGCCTTACAATATTAATTCATGAGAATCATTAACTTATAATCTATGCAATGTAGTGAGATGTAACCTTGATGGTTAATAGCGATGATAATTAGGAGACATCATTGGTCAGAAAGCTTAAATGGTTCGACTTAAAATCACACGATGTTATTAATGCACCTATTCCCCATCAATATTTTTTAAAATCTGAAATATTTTGATTAATCGATATCCATTTGCTCTTTGTTTAATCACGTTTTATACGTTCATCTTTTTCACATTTACTTTCTTTCACTGATTTGTTAAGATAGAAAAAAATTTCAACTGGTTTTAAAGAACTAATCATTTAGAGTTAATCATAGGCGACGACTAATCTTTACGATAGCATTTATTGATAGTGTGTTGTTTTGGTTTGCTTTCTGTATTTTGGTTCATTATGCATGTTTAAAGTTTCATGAATGTACTCTAGTAATAATGAAAATTTTCGGACAAGAATCGAAACTCATCATCTGGATATCAGTTAATCACATGTGCACTGATTCAACTTACAATATCATATCAGTACGGCAAGATCAAAGTAATAAGATGATATAGGCAAACAGCAGTCGATTCTAATGACGTTACGTTCTCTGAAATGGATTGCTTTTTTAAAAACATGTGTCGTTTATGATGATAATGAAAACAAAATTTTAAAATTAGATCGTCCAACTTCATGAATGGATTACCATAAGATTTTTCTTTATTAATATATTTGTCTTCTACATACTGATGGATAATTCTAATAGTAATTTCGACTCTTTTTACGTACTTTATATTGTTTACAAAACTTTGTCCAGAAGCCTTTGGTGTTATTTTTCATTCAAGTCTTACATTGTTTCCCTTTCTCTTAAGACTATTTAATTACTCCGGTTAAGGTGTATCAAATTAGACTGTTCTATCGTTGGTGGAAGTCTTAACACACCTAGTGAGAATTTGTCCAATATTTTGTCAACATATCCCACCAAAATCTAAATGCCGGTAAAGGAATAAGCATACTATGTTGTAGTCTTCGTGCTAGTTTATAACTTTCAGACATAGTTATTAGGAGTGGGAGGTATGCGTAGATTATTGGCATTCGGTCATGGATATCTTTACCACAATGGATGAATGAATACTGGATCACTGACTGAGTAATACTGAAATTAACCGAAAAGGTATGGGGGAGGAAAGTGAATCGATCGATAACTAAATTAATTTACACTTACTGAAGTAGCTGGGTAATGTTTTACATGCTAAGTCATATTTTATTTCGATGCATGATACCAATCAGAATAAAACAATCAGTTTAAAAAGTAACATCGGCACAATGAAATCATTGACTGGTTGATCTGGATTTTGCAGAGTCGTAGATATCCCTTTTTCAAATCCGAAAAGATAAAAATAGATTGCTAGATTAAGACATGATTTAGAATCAGTCACTATAACAGAAATCCATTCATTCTTAGACTTTTTACTTTGAATATATTATTATTATTATTATTATTATTATTATTATTAAGTATTGGTTTATGTGTGCTTATGTTGTGGGTTGTAGTAATGTGCAGGTGTCCGAGGGAGTTATATATTATGCAGGATTATAGTCTGATAAATTTATTTAGCCTGCCTATCATTCAACTATATTCATTTTATTTACTTCTAATCCACTCAGTCAATCAGTGTATAGTCTGATGCAGATATGCGTTTGCTGTAGTTTCCATACCATACTAAAATAATGAGATGAAACTAATAAGATGAATAGTAAAGCGGTCGAAATATTGTGATAACAATGGTAATGAGAAAGACTAAACATCGGGTATGTGGCTCGGAAAGACACGTACTTATAAAGCAATACTGGAATTTATTTATCGCACCGATTTAATGTGTCAGATTGAAAAATATTCTTTATTATTAAGTGCAGTTTTATGCTAATAACTCTCCACTGCCATATTACATGTCATTTTACATTCTTTAAATAGATAAGGAAATTCAGAATTTTAGAGAAAAATAATTAGGTATATCATCGGATGCAAGAATCTGTAATGTTAAAGTAGTAATTATGTATAGATTAAGTTGTAATTTTTTTTGGTCGTGGTCTGTTAAATCTAACTTTGTCATATATATAATTATCAGTTGTTTAATAGAGAGATTCTTTATTTATCAAGTTAAACAACCAAGTGAAAACAAATCATACTCATATTTGGTAGGAGGGAGAGAAGCTTGCTTGTTAAGAAGTAATTTAAGTCGTTATTAACTATACTGATCAGTATTGAGATATGAATTTCGACTATCTGGAAATTTTTGAATTTTTAGTAACCAAATCCTGACTTTCTTATTCTTAGCTTTGAATCTCAGCATTGTTTGATTTCACTGGTTAAAAAACTTAGTGGAACAGATGCATTCACTTCTGTCTTCCTCTAAACAATGAACTTCAGTATGATTACGTACTCTTTATTCTTTGAATCTATCATTTCTTTTTAAATAGTATTTCGCAGTATTTAATCTTTCTCACCACCAATGATACTATTATTGTCTCGTTTACTTTTGTATTCAGTGTATCAATTTTATCTGACCGTGCTGATGCAGTGTAGCAACCTGAGTCGATGCACACTTATGCTTCGCTTAATATTGATTATGATTGACTGAGGAACTGACAAAAGTTGTAGCATTTTTCGGTAGTATGATTATTACAATTTCATGGTAATGAACTAGAAAATTATTAATCGTGCACAAATAAGATCATCATGTAAAGATCTGATAATACTGAATCCATTCTATCAGGCTATACAAAAACACACACATAAACAATATTGATCACATGTAATAAATACATTTTTATGATATCCTAATCAGTAGAAAGTTGTATTTTTGACGTTTGATAAATATTTACTCTCGAGAAGTAGCTTACATTAAGTCACGAAACGTCAGAAATAAAATTTTCTACTCATTGAAGTATCATAAAAAGTATGTTTATTATTAGCTTCCTACCAACCTCGGCACTGATACCTACAAATTGATTATACGTGTTTTCACTCTAAAATAATAATGAAGAAACGCGTTTTTCGATCTGTTGTAGGCCTAAATATCGAAAAATAGTATCAATTTCGAACATATCAATCATGCATAGTATTGTCTGTGAGTGAATAAACGCCTATGGAGTCTGCTTTTAATTTTGCATATACATATATAGTTAAGAACAATCTGTCATCTCCTGAATATTCTCGAGGAAATTTCTAATATTTATTTTCTTCACTTCAGCTTCAGTGTTTTAATGGCATATGAAGTAAACATTCAAACGTATATACCTTTCGTGTTTATCAATAATAAAAATAGATAATGTTGATAGTGAGGATTGAAGCATCTAAGTTTGAATATCTACGTCACACTTTGTGATAACATTAGTGCTGAAGTAGTTAAAACATACATTTGAATTTTTTCCCCGTGAATGCTTAAGAAAGAACTAACTATTCTTAAGGTTACATGCGTATAAACAAATGGAGATTGTCTGGGTGTTTATTTACTCACAAACATTCCTATACTTAAGCAGAGATGGATAGTGGCTAGCAGTGGAATCCAGGACGCGCGTTTCGTCCTATTTGGGACTCGTCAGCTGGTTGTACCTTCATCTCAGAGTTGATGTTCACTCTAGGACTCGAACCCAGTACCCTCGTTTCAAACGCCATCGCGTTATCCACTCGGCCACTGAGTCCTGCTAGCCACTGCTAGCCACTATCCATCTCTGCTTACCATGCTTGTGAATTAAGGTATATCGAGGCAATACGCACAGTATGCACATATGCCAATTAGAGACTGACCAGTTGCAGTCCTAAATACATCGATGGGAAGATCCAAACAAACAATACTAAGTGAATTCCTATACTTAATTGATATGCTCAAAATTGATGCTTTTTCAATGTTCACTCGTTTTTTCGATAATTTCAGCTGGTGCACTTCATCGGTATTGATTGTTTATTGCATTTACCATGTACAAATGAGTGTACTTTACTTGTAACCACACTGTAAGCATGATGATTTGTGATACTACCCGCTTGTCATAAATAAATTTATTGGGGAGGGATACCAACCCTCAGCTTAATGACTGAAAGTAGAACATAATCACTGAGCCACTACTTTACTGGATAAGTCATCTATTTTATAATAATAATAAATTAACAGTAATAATTATTATTATCCATAAGTTAATTGAAACCTCTCAATAAATCCATGTTATTTGTTGTCAAAAAATACCAAATTTGATTATTCATTTATGGATCAAAAAGTTCAATTAAGAAACGTCATCAGTTGTACCAATGAAATTGAAATAAGACTTTATCTTTTTGGATGTAAGACTGGTTCGTATCTGTGACCCCACCAGGGGTTGGACCGGTGGATTCGGAGGATCACGGAGAGGACTTGACGTTTGATCTTTTAATATTTAATCATCGATTAGGCAAAAAAAAGTGACACTTCATTCTTTTTAGTATGTGAATCAGATTTCCATTTTACTTTAACTTTTCATATATGTATAAGGCGTGGTTCTTAGCCTAGCAAGTAAATATTTACATGGTTACTGATTTCATTTATTTATTTCATTTTTCAATAAAAATTTTTTTTTAGTTTTTTCTATCATTTGTTCTATGTTTAGGTTAAAATATATCTGATCTATGTTAGGTAAATAGTGTTTTTAGTATGGGAGTTGTAGATTATGAGATTCGGCCAGTCATTGCATGGTTATTAGCGTCTTCGACTTCCAGAGTTCTAGTGCAAAACCTCGACATTGGGAATTTATTGATGTCGGACGACATGCCACCAATGACTATGGACAATAGTCACGCAACATCACGAGCTGACTGAAGTTGGAAATGTAAAAAGTTTGACTCCAACTTACTGGTCTGAAAGTTATGCGATCACTGTGATACATCAAAGGCATTTTTCTAGTGCTGGTGGTGTAATAGTGCATAACACTGAGAAGTCTCGTACTAGGACGAAACAATTGTCCACTACTTCCTGATTTTCAATAATTGTTTAACTATAATGAGTTTTTGATGTTAAACTATGATTGGTGGTTTATTTTTTTCTAAATATTATTTTCCTGAAGACTTATTCAATGTATACTAATGAAACAAAATTAGTGACATACTGAATAAAGTTTAGATAATTTAATTTTGTAATCAAGTGGATAACGTTACGGAGTTCAAGACAATGTGTTTCATTTGGGATACCATCATACCCATCATAATGCGAACAAATCCAGATGATGAGACCACAACATAACCAAACCTATTTTTTGAATTTTATTATTTAAAATAGTTAAATGCTATCGATTTAAAAAAAAAATCTGTTTGGTCAAATACGCTTGGTCTACATAGAGATTCTTGTTGTGTCTAGGTATACAGGTATAATAAACTAATTTGATATAGTGTCATTCATTTACACAGTACAGATTTACATACTCATCTTTGGCCCAAACACTTTGTATGTAGGCTTTCCAGGTCGAATTAAGTGAGGAGTGACTTAAGCCTACAACTTACTGGTTCTACCCAAATATTCTGGTCATTCTGTGTAAATAATACATGAAACTTATAAGCGAGGTAGAATTTTTTCACTAGTTCATCTTATTTAAGGATAAGGAATAAACTTGAACTCCTGATATTATAACTAAGAGTCTAGTATCTTTAATGAATTCAAGGATAACGGAATAATTAGGTATAATAAATTCGGTTCCTGTTGATCTAACTTTTAAAGAATATACTTCTTATCTAGACGTTATTTAAAATCTATTAAAATAAAGAATTTACATTCACTCTATATTTCTGTCTAAATTTTCACTGTTTTATTTCTATGATTATAAGTGTCTGTTGTTTGTACATTCTACATGTCCTTTTCTGCAGTTTTATTTTCATTATTTATCCATTTTGTTGATTAATTGTTTTTTTCTTTTTACTATAAATTATGGGAACTAGACTTGAAACTATGTCATATGGAGATAGTTTTAAGTGTTGTCTATCATTAGTACGTAAATTCATTGGACATACACACACATACCGGCTTATTTGATTTATGAACATGAGTGAACAGAGTTCATAGACAATTTGTAAAAATTTCCATTGAGGAATGTAAATGAAAACATATTTTTCTGTATTTAAATTAGATAATCAATTGGTGAAAGTAAAATTTATTCATCAAGAGTATAGACTTATGTGTACTAGGATTTGAGTTAAAAGTTATTGTGTGTGTGTGTGTGTGAGTACGCGCATATGTGTATGATGAGGACTACGGATATTATTCAGTTGTCTAAACCAAATTAGATGGAACAGGAATTGTGAACTTGAGACTTAGTGGTTAAATGTTGAGTTATATAATTAAACGAACAGATCGGTACTAATTTATATATATATATATATAATTATGCACATATTGTCACGCCACGTGATCCTCTCTCTGTCTATGTACATATTCATAAGTATGCAGTAGTGGAGCGACTATAAAGTATTTACTATTGTCTATTAACTAGTTCAAAATAATATTCATCATCGTAATAAACAAAAAAATAGGAATGAAAATGAGAGATAAATTAGTTTACAAAAAGAACTAAGCCATATTATATATATGTTTAAATCTTCTAAAAATAGTATTGGGGTTTATTTGTGATTTATTGAATATGGTTTGTTCGTTATAGTTATTGATCAAATGTAGACTTGATATATACATTTATTTATCGGAATTTATCGAAAAAAAAAACTTAAACTGAATTTTTCACACTGTCGTCACGTCGTAATCATTCATTTCACTTATCAATCAGGAAATTAACCGTATCCGAATGAATGACCAATTTATTCAGCACTATATTCATCAATGATGATACTGTTTAAACTGTTTCTTCAAGAAGAATGATGTCTCTGACTAAGTATATAAATAATACGTATTCTGATTTCATAGAGTAGATGGACTGTACTTATGATTAGAATTCATGATATACATTTCATCCAATTTAGGACTTATCAGTCATATTTAACTACATTCTAGTATGAATGTTCTCATTTGGGCATTAACCAAGTACCTTTTTCAACGGGCATAATGTTTATATCGTTATTAGTAAAGATTTGATCACAAAAATATTATTAGTATTGTTATTGTTATTACTACTAGTATTCAGATTGTAAGAATATTCTGTGTATTACAAATCATTAACATTTTAAGAATTAATCCACACCACTATTTTTTCGATTTTTGTTTACAAATTAATTAATAACATGTAAATTTACATTAGTTAGATTACTTATTAAATTGACCTGCATTTAAGTTATGGTTTGAATATGTATTAGTCCTCTTCATGTATAAAACAGCCTAATAATATGATCATATTATAAAATATCTGCCCTGTTAATAAATTGGTTAGTTTATTAGCTTGGTTATATGTATTTTGGAGTAATTAGACTCTAGGAGGTAACATATTAGAATAATGTTGGACTCTCTACTGTTCCCTACTTTCTACGTTTGCGTGTGTTTTCTATGTCTTGGATTGATTGGCGTTATTTTTATAATATTTCCTGACGAGTTACATTTCCATTTTTGAGAGAACGGATTTCCTATCCAGTGTTATGGTGAGAGAATTTACCAGTGAGCTATTCAGTAGCGTAATTCATGTTTGAAGACTGAGATTTATACACTATTCATTCATTAAATCAATAACCATTGTGTTGTATCGTCTAGTCCTTTGTTTTGATAGGGTTCCTCTGATCAACTTTAAGGATAATAATTAATTATAACTCTTTTATTGATCTTCAGGATAATTAAATTATGGTCTACAACTGTTGTTATAGCATGAGATCCATCTATCTATTCGGGTCAAGACAAAATATTTCAGGCGATTCTTTAATTACAGGATAAATTTAGAAGTAACTCTATCCTTCTTTTAGATACGAATGACGTCGCTCAAATATTTGTAAATTAATTTATCTATATACATATAACTATTGCTAGTGGGTTGTTTATCACGGGTTCAGGTCAAAGTTAAACAACGGAATATAGCACTTATTTATGTAATTGAAGAAACAAATGTTAAATTATAGTTGTTGATATTCATGACAGTTATCAACTTTCACAGTTCACCTGTGCTTTCCCCATTTCACTTAGGTAGTAAAAGTAAGTTCCATTGTTAATTGTACTGGCAGAGGCTTTCAAAGGGCATTACTGATTTAAATTTATGACCTGTATTTTTTTGATTTTTACTTCATTGCCCCCACCCCACTTTCATCCCAAGGATTGGAACCGATTGCAAATCACGAAGAGTTAATGATTTATCAATGACCAATACTAGAACAATCTCATCCGTCTCAACAGGAACAATGTCTGACTTAAGATATCCTAGTATGAAAAATAGTCTTTCTTTACCAAGATCAATGGATCAGTTGACAAATCGTTTAAATTCACGTTCTTCAACTCCTGGAAACGAACCAATGAACAAATACGATCATATGTGTTGTCCACCCTGGTCAACAACTGATCAAAGAGCTTACTCAACAGATTCTTCCCATTCTTATAAATTACAACCTAGTCCACATGATCATACAGTTGAGTTATCCGATTCAAGACTGGCTATACTACACGATGCGAAATTGGCATCTTTGAGTGTAGATTGGCCTTCCTGTACAATGCCTCAAAACATACCTATGAGTAAAGCAAATCGAATTAGATCTTCAGGTTCTTTGTCGTCACCAGTATGTCTGGTGCCGACTTCTTTTTCCAATACTACTTCAGAATCTTCATTTTCTACAAACCAATTACATACCAAAGCAGCAACAACCAGTTCACCCCCGTCGTTATCATCTGCTTCATTTGTTACTTCTGAATCTCTTGTTAGAAGTCCGACTTCCGATCATTGTAGTCCTACCATTCCTGTGAATTTCAATCCGAAAGGACCCACCCTACAGACTGAATCACCCATTTCATCTTGTTGTCAGACAATCAAATCTTTATCTCCAAATACCGGAATAACTAGAGTTCTGAACTCTAGCCAGTCACAATTCTCAGCGATTTCTGGAGGAAAATCTCCAACTGGTTATTCTTTATGTGGACAATTTTTACCTACGAATACAAATTCAATTAGTAATAATGATACCATTGAATTGTCTAACAACATAGAAAGTAATCGAATTAGTAACTATCCAGGCAAGCTATCTACGCTATCTGAACAATATAAACGACATCCCATAGTAGGTACACTAAATGTAATGCCAACTTTGTTGCCACAACCTAAACAAGAGTGTATACGAACAAAGTTTACTGTTGATACTAAAATATCAGATCATCGATCGCAAAACACTTCAATGCCATTGAAAAAACGACTTATTCAACGTTATGAAGCTGATCGTGTAGATATGAAACCATCAGAGTTATCAACGTGTAACCTTGTTAAGACTGAACCACCTATGGATAATTCTCACAATAGATCAACTAATGCAGATGATTTAAAAAACAAACAGTATTCACCTGAAAGCCGGATCGCAATGAAAGATAATGTTGTAAGCTTTTATCTAATTTTCCGTTTTACGTTAGTAGTAATATATTTTTACTGTATTAAAATCAATTATATATGGTTATCTCACATAAACAAACACATTATCTCACATGGTTTACTACTTATCGTCGGACGGGTTGAACATCTAATACACTACTTGAAGATTCATATAGATGGTGATATATTAAGTTATGAACCAGTGAAGTTACGTACAATGTTTGCTTTACAAAAGGGGTTGATATCAACTGATCTTGAAACACAACAGATTATGGATAAGGTTTCTGATACACTAGGCTAGTCGGATAACTGTTTTGCACATAATTCATAGATTACCCACTGATATCAAGGGTTTCGCCGTTTTGGTTGTGTTATTATAGTAGGCACTGATAATGTTATCTAGAATGACAGTGAAAGCTCTGCCGTTCATCCATCTTATTCAGAAAACACATCACGAAGAAATGAAACAGTTCCTGAATATTTTCAGAGGTAGCTGTTGTTGTCATCTTAGCAGAGTTTTACAGCCGTTGACTTTAGTGGGTCTAGATATGTTGAGAATCTCTACGTAAAAGAGATGTAGGTTTGATTACACTCGCCATTTGTAGGAGTAGGTGGATACACATGAAAGAGGTCTAAAAAAACTCGTACAAACTTAATTCTTATTTGACGGTTGTTTCTAGAAGGCGAAGTTTTTTATATATTTTTGACGTATTTCAAGCGTATTCCATAGCAATGCATACATTTTAAAAAATTACTAACTAATTTCAAATCTACCGCAGTTTTTTAATTAATTCTTACTTATTTGATTGAAGTTGAGAGTGTGAATCGTTGGATTCTGTGAGACCTGAAGTGCTTGGGTTCCCTCACTGGTCAGTTTATCGATACGCCACCCAGTTCTCTCTGACTTTCACTGTTATTCTAACTGGTTTCAACATATCATAAATATTACCTACATATGTGTTAATTAATATAAAGTAAAAATAATTTTGTCGGGCGTGAGCACGATCAAAATTTAGACACATACTTTAAAAAATAATCCTGTATACACCCACGTTTATAGTGATTTCTTGAAATGAAATAATTGGAGATGACTTTGAATATTAGTAATAATTTGATAACAAGTCAAATATATTTTGTAATCTGTCTAAAGTTACACAAAATGAACACCATTTGTCATCTGAACAGTCATCCTCGATATCTCATCTTTAAAGACTTATTGAGATCTCCACTGAGCAGCATCAAGATATATTTTTGATGCATATGATGAGAAAAATTAATTGCTTGGTGCTAGTGTTCTTTACTGGCCTTGAGAATAGGAGTGAACAGAGAAAAACCACGGTTTTATGCCATTTTTGGTTTGTCTTCCAGCCAGAATGAATACTAATGTTCATAACCTGGGGTTACTAACGACTAATAGGCGATTCGGTTCTAGCTCTTTGTGTAAACTGGCGCTAGAGATGGAAGAATAGAGCACATTAGACTTTGTTAGATAACGCGCCTTAGAATAAATTTGTAAAGACAGTTGTAAATTTTGTTAGCATTAGTGCACCGAGATCTCAGTTATACGTCTTCAGGATGCAACTCACTCCAGTATTAAGCCTTCCCAGCATTCTGATTAAACTTGTCGTTTTCTTTATTTACATCAAGAAAGTGGTGACCTTGTAAAAAGCGCTTCGTTTAAGCATAACTAGGTCAGATATTACACTGGGGGTGGATAATTTCAATTAGTTAACTATTTAGGGACTGAAAACATTATCACTTCCAAAACGGTTTTATGTTTAAAGAAGAAAATATATGTACTGTCTGTTACTTTAACGCTTTAATAGTCTTTTGTTGAAGCGATTTTACCATGTTGTCATTGCTCAAGGGAATATTGATTTTTATCCTCTCAGTTATTTAATTTTCAATCATTGAATTATTGGTTTTTATAACATATTCAACTTATATTACTTGTATTCTTGACGACGTATTGTTTCTTACTTAAAATATAGTTGGAACAACTGACAAGATTTTACAATGATTGGTCAACTTAGTAGTAAACAACGTCTTGTCTAGTTCTTTAAGGCTGTTGATAGTTGCAATGTGGTCACCAGTCTGTGTGAATTATACTTGGATGCACTATTCTTGGTTGTAGGGTAGCTGTTCAAAAGGTCAGTTGTTACCTTAATAGCTCAGGGAAAATATATCTTTCTGTGAAACTGGGCTAGACAGATTTGTATCTCGCGGGAAGCATCAGTTCTCTCAGCAAATCATGTAGCGTTTTTGATGAGTGCAGCTAGAAGGAAATCTACATTCAGAACTGTCTACAGACTGCCTTCAACTGTATAATAGTCTTTTTGTATTGATATAAATATTTGTGATTATTAGAACGTGATGATAGACGTTACTTTATTATCTTGTAGAGTCTAGATATATTTGTCTTTTCAATTCCATTTCCTTTTTTATACTTTCTTGTTTTGTGCTAATGATGTTAAGTTTATTCATTTCCCCGCATGATAGTTATTTTATTTATATTTATTCTGGCTGGTTTCGTTTTCTTATTCAGATAGAAAAATTAGATTGTCAAGAGAGAAAATTTAAACGAAAAAAACGTACTAAATATGAAACAGATGAAATGTCAAGCTTAAACACAAATAAAAATAAACCAACTAAAATCCGTACAAAATCTTCATTAAGTTCTATAAGAAAATCTAATTCAAAAAGTACACATCGATTAAATCAATCATTGAATGATGATGTTGAATCGAAATTGAGTATGAATAAACAAGTGTCAGCGATGAAATTAGAATTCGATGATGTCACTAATGACGATGAAGATGAGGATGTCATTGTTAATGATAATAATGAGGAAGTGGTAAAAGAAGAGCAAGAGGAGAACAATGATGATGATAATAATGTTGATGATGAAAAAATTAGATCGACAATTAGAAGACGACGTTCAAGAAAGCATAGCTCAAGTGCGAACAGTACATCAAGTTTATCACATACATCATTATGTAATGATTTAATGAGAGGTAGTATAAAAAAACGTATAGCTGCTGTTAATGGTAATCTTATGATGATGGTTACGGCACACGCTCAAAGAAGCACTAGTTCAGGTAGTAATAACAGTAATAGTAGTAGTTCTTCTAGTTTACAAAGTGTTGGTGATGAAGTCAGTGATGATGATAATGATGTATGTTTAAATTCTTCATCAAATTCATCTGTTAATACTACACGTTCAAAATGTTCCACTGATCGTCAATTATCTTATTCAAGACTACAATCATATAAATCTACTTTAAAATATTTAACTATGAATTCTAATACCATCACTAATAATAATAATAGTATTGGTAATAATAATGATAATATTAATAATCAATCATTAAATTCAAATGATGGGTCACCTGGTATTACACATTCATCCATAGATAGTGCACAGACTGTCTATGGTGTTGGTAGTGGTGGTAATTTAAGAAAACCGAAAAGAACAGCTACTTTAACGGTAGCATCTGGTACTACAATTGGATCGACAATTATAACGGCAAAAAAGCCTCGTCTGTCATCTGTATCATCATTAACAACCACGAAGCCAACGACAATGATGATGGAAGGAAAAACAGTAAAAACAACATCGAAACAACATCGACGTGGTGATAATGGTAAATCAAGAACTACCATTCATAGAGAGGATGGTGATGATTTAACAGTATGTATGAAATTGAAAACGGATTTATTAAATCAAGATGATTATACACTGATGTGTGAAAATTCTATGGCAGATGAATTATCAGCTGCTTTAGCTGAAGAAAATTTTCAATTTGAAAAACTGGTTGAACAACTTCCTGGACCACCTGATTGTAAGTGATTGTAAATCATTAAAGTATATGACATCACTTATCTGTCTACATTGTTTTTATTATGCTATTATGAACCAGTGTTTCATGATTTATTTCATTCATTTTAAATAGAGATGTGTAAGAAGCTGTCACTTTGTGATTGATTACACTGTGGAATGATACTTTTTCTAAAGCGACTTGAAATGAAAAATGAATTGGTAGCGGTCTTGTTAACCTTGGAGTTTGAATGCAAGGTCTAAGAGGTAATTACTTCAGAAAAGTTACACGCAATCTTTTTGTGAGTAGTGTTTGGTGTGATTCCTTCGTATTTTTATGACCTTATGGTTAGTGATGGAAATCTTTTGGGCTATGGAATGGAGGCTTAGTGGTTAAGGTGTTCGACCTTCAACCGCTAGGTCCAAGGTAAGAACTCTGCTTCACTTATCTCGGCCTTGGCAACCAGGTATTATCTTTATCCTTCACATTTGGAATGTGGCTCATATCCATGTATTCAGTGAATGAGCTGATAATAATTATTATTGTCATCATTGTTAATCTATTCCTTCCGTTGTGGGAAGGAAGTGCCACTACGCATGTCGGTGGTATGAGTGAAATGCCTCATTGTCGTCACGCTTCAGTACAGTTAGAAGTACGACTTCAGCCTAGGACCTTAAGTTTCTGCTGTCAGCTTTACCACTTTCCATCTGATCCGCTTGGTATGATGGTTAACAAGTTTGGTAGCTAATGTAGCTTGCTCAGTTAAGTTATCACGATTTGTAAGCTCGACGATCACATCGTAAGGAGCTACGATCTAGATTAGCTTAAACTATCTGAACCCGTTAAATGCATGTACGAATCCGTGTACTCGTTCCTGAGTCATACTTCTACTATTAGAGGTTTTCAAATCGATGTAGATGGGCAGTGACTTTTAGAGGCGTAGACATAATATATAAAAGTTTGACAATCATCAAAAAACTGTTCTGTTTGAAAATAATTTAAAATTATTCTTTCTCGTTTCTGTAATTTCTTGAAATTTAGTTCTGTCTTGTACTTTTGAATTTCAACAGTAGAGATAATATTGTTAATCCGTCAAATTGGCAATTATAGATTATGAGCCTTATATATTTCTCCTATACTTCACTAATAATTAGCAAAGTGATTGATCTCAAATCGAGGAGAGTTGACAACCAGTAAAAAATGAATAGCTCCGTAACCGTACCTTGAAATTCAGTAACAATGATCATATCACTCGGAGAAGAGCTGGTATAACTTCAGATCACCATCCACCTGGTTGTGGTCAAGATAAAACTGAAACTAAGAAGCAATGGACAGCTGGAAAAAGAGCATTACAAAGATTCAATACAGCCTTCCTACGAGATACTAACAAACTCAACCAATTCAAGAAAACTCTCAACAACAGGTTCCAAGCTTTACAGGATCCACTGAAAGAACAAGAAAGTACGATGGAGGACAATTGTAAAGGGATAAAAGAAGCACTAACTTCAACGTGTCAGGAGGTTCTGGGTCGCCAGAAGCATCATCATAATGAATGGATTTCTATGAGAACCCTGGACAAGATTGAAGAAAGGAAGAACAAGAAGACAGCAATTAACAACAGTCGAACACGAGCAGGGAAAGTCAAGGTACAAGCAGACTACGCGAAAGCAAACGGGCAAGCGAAGAAGAGCGGTAAAGCTGACAAGCAGAAATACATGGAAGGACTAGCGACGATAGCGGAAAAAGCTGCAATGGAAGGGAATATGAAACAACTATATGATACAACGAAGAAACTAGCAGGGAGATATAGTAAACCAGAGAGAGAAACCAGTCAAGGAGATAGAAGGCAAGCCAATCACGGAGATTGAAGAACAGAGGAAAAGATGGGCAGAATACTTCGAGGAACTTCTGAACAGGCCAGCTCAATTGAATCCGCTTGACATCAAAGCAACACACACTGACCTTCCTATATCTGTCACTCCACCAACGATGGAAGCAGTCAAGAGGGCCATCAGAAAAATCAAGAGCGGGAAAGCGACAGGACCTGACAATATACCAGCCGAAGCACTGAAGTCAGACATTGAAGTAACTGCAAACATGCCTCACTTTCCATTCAAGAAGATTTGGGAGGAGGAACAAGTGCCACTAACAGACTGAAAAGAAGGATACCTCATCAAGATACCAAGGAAAGGAGATCTGAGCAAATATGAGAAATACAGAGTCATCAGTTTGTTGACAGTACCAGGAAAAGTTTTCAACAGAGTGTTGCTGAACCGGATGAAAGACGCAGTAGACGCCCAACTTCGAGATCAACAGGCCGGATTCCGTAAGGATCGGTCGTGCACTGACCAGATTGCGACACTACGGATCATCGTTGAACAATCAGTTGAGTGGAACTCATCACTATACGTCAACTTCATTAACTATGAGAAGGCGTTTGACAGCGTAGACAGGAGAACATTATGGAAACTTCGTCAACACTATGGATTTCCTGAAAAGTTTGTCAGCATAAAGGATAAATGTTAACTGGAAAGAAGTGGAAAGGATTGCTTGGGACAGGGTTGGATGAATAATGCTGGTGTTCGACCTATGCTTCTCCACGAGGGATAACAGGTGTAAGTAATAGCCTGGTGGAAATGTGGTTTGACTCGAGTCACTAACTGTATATTAACACAAGAAGATAAAACTAATAAGATAAATAGTAAAAGAGGTCGATATAGTGTAGTAACTAGTGATAGCAAGAAAAATTAAAAACAGAGAACATGGTCCGAAAAAACAGAGTGAAAATGTATGTATGAAGGAATACTGGGATCGAAGATGTAGAGTAAGATTAAGGACGAATGAATCTACATCACTGTCACATTCTGATCCACGTCATTGACATTTCCAACCGTCGGTCACAATATTCACTTTGATCTCAACCACTTCGTTCGTATCTGCAACAACATGGCTCAGATCAACAGTCAGTCAGTTCATGAATTGTTGTCACATTTTGGTAAAATCTCTCCTAGATTTCTTTCAACTTACTCTTACACCAGCTAATAGTGCTTGTTGAGGTAGACGGTATTTAGGGATACGTAACAAATGTTCAAACTACTTCGGTGGATGAAGATACGCAACCTTATTAACTGATTTTAAAGTGAATAATCTGTCATAATTGAAGCTGTTATCTGTTTTCACCATGTGCTTATTTCCTTCAGTTTCTTCCTTAAAGGTATAACAAATTTATTCAATAAGATTTATGACCAATCTATTGATATTGTTTCTTTTCCCCTTAAAGTAAATCGAACAGCCAATAAATCACTACACTCTACACATTCATTAAATTTTTATAAACGAAGTCAACGTGTTTTTGTTCAACTTATAAATTGTAATGATCCAGGATTGAAACAAGTTCCAAAATGTCGTGCTTGTCGTCAAACTAAATTTTCCTATCATAATTCACCTTCAATTCATACAAACGGACAAATGGATTCAGATAATTCAGATGATGATGATGGTGATGATGATGATGACGATGTTGATGAAGAGAATCCAAAACTTATAATCAGTGATATCCCTAGTCCAACCAATAGTCAAAATTTTTCGAACGGATTAAATAAGGATATTCAGTTTAAAAAACCCCCTGGTCGAAGAACTACTTCGGGTAAAAATACCCGTAAAGAAAATATCAATAATAAATCGAAGAATAAACGAAATTCTACACATCCATCAATGTCAGTATTCTGTCGTTTTTGGGGATTTAGAAAGTGAGTGTTGGTAAATATAGAGTTGCTTGATTTTTCGACCATTTCCTTGTTACCAATTTTTGTTCTCAGTATGGTCAATACTTTTAATGTTACTGTGACACAATATTGATAAATAAAGTAATCGAAATCGGAAATAAGTAGCAAATTGTGATTATCATTATATTTCCGTACACTAATTTATTATGAAACGTAATATTTCTAAATAAACCTTGATTGAAATTAACTATTTTGTACAATTTAAACTGTAGTCACATATTTGAATCTGGGATATGAAAACTCACATTTTCAACTGGAGATTCTCAGGGACATCATGATGTTTTCTAGAAGTATGCGTCCATTTCACATTGTATCATAATCGCTTAATCCACAATAAACTTCTTGAGTTTCTTTTGTCATCTTAATTATTTGGGGTTAGATTAGAGAATTATTGAGAAGATAGTAAGAACTTGAGTTAATGCGTGAAATTTCCAAATCGTACGGCACAGTATCATAAGTAGCATTCTTTCTGTGTAAACATTATGATGGTAAATGATTACCAGTGATAAGTTCTGATGGATCGCGGTTAAAAGGTAGTGATATTCATTCAGATTTTGTTGCTTAAGTGCATTATAGAATAATATATTTGTATTTGTGCTTTTCTATGGTTGTCGATCCCAAGGACTTCAACTAAATAATCTATATTATCATGTATACATCCTGAGAGAACTACCTTGATATTCTCATTTAGCCACAGGCTTTTTAAAATTGAATTCGAATTATGACTAGCAGTGGAATTGAAGACGTATGCATTTTTTCTATTCGGAAATAGTTAGGTGGGTTTACTTGGATCCCAGTGTTAATGTTTACAATAAGACTTTGACCCAATGAATAACTTACATTCGAAATGTCTTATGAGTCATCCACCGAACTACTGATTTTGAATATCCACGAATTCATGTAACAGTCACTGATTCTATTGGTAAACTGAATCTTCCCATCGGGTTTCTACTTTTATCATGAGTGTCGGCGCTGATGTGTAAGTGCATCCAACAAATGTGTCCTAAATAGGACCGAACTTGCGTACTGGATTCCGATACTAGTACACTATTCAACTGTAATGTGGGATAATGTGTCTAATGTTAATACTTTAGAGATTATTGTCTCGATTTTTCCTTTTTTATATACTAATCTATGACCTATTAAACAGTAATTCTGAATTATTATTCCACAGTTCTAATTTGAAGTGTTATCAAGTTATTATTTTTTTAAAGGTATTAATTTGCTCAGACAACTTGCTCATATACAAAAATTGATGTCAGATCTAATCTACGCTGGAAAATCACTATTATATTTTACATATTATACTCTAATTACAACACAACATAATTATCATAATGACATCTTTTTGAACCTGTAAAATATGATCAATGATATACTTAAGCCTCAGAGACCGACCGCTCTTCGAATAGTCTCATGTCATTCTAGGTATGAAATGAAATGGTCGCTATCAAGGCTTATTAGTTAGCTGGAAATAGTCGAAAGAAAACCATGAACCTAGGTTTCATAATGGCTGGTACTCATCAATTAGACTTATGTGCCATCTTCGGGGGAGGGGAACTGATACTCCCTGTAGGATTTGAACCCTCCACATTCAGTTTCACAGTCCATGACATCGCTATTGAACTATTCGGACAGCTATTGAAATTCTATGGCGCCTAGATTTCTCCATTGATTATCATCACCTCATCGACTAACCTTAATTAACATGAAATCTAGGTCCAAGGTTTCCTATTGAATATCCTCAACTACATAAAACATTAAACAGGATAACTGAAAATCTGGGGTGTATGAGCTTGTAATTTGTTGAGATGGACTGAAACATAGACGACCAGTTTATAACCTAATAGCTACAAATACATTACGTGTATTTGTTTGTTGAATTTGTAGCCTAGGTATCAATTATTTGTCCTATTACTAAGGGATAATATACTAAACATTGTTGTCAAGGTTACAATAAATCTAAACATTTTCAAAATCAATAATGTAAGTAAATATAATAAATGATATTGTAACATTCAAATGTTGGTAGATTTGTGTCTAGCGTGAAGGTGCGTTGTTTGGTGTGAGAAAGGTAGTATGCAGAGCCGTGTTTATAATAGAGAACCTGGAAGAGAAAAAGAACAAGATAGTTGTTTACAGAAATCTATATATAGAGAACCGACCTGGAATGATCGGTATGCAAATTTCCATAGCTGGGTCCCATTGAGTAGAAAGAGGAACCTGATTCACTCTTTATCCACAAGGATTAGACGAATATGTTCTTATGACGCAATGAATAACGAACTACTTCAACTTTGACATATACTCATCAGAAATGGTTATCCAACTAGATTCGTCAATAGGAACTTAACATCCAGACAGTATCCTTAAAAACACCAACAGTTCAAAATAAAACTCTTTTTATAAATATCGAATTTGAAGTAGATATGGCAGCCGAACTCTTGGATGAACAAATTGCTAAATCCCTTAGTGAAATCTTCTACTCAGCTAAGCTCTGTGTTGTCTTATAAGACCGACCTACCATTCACGGATGTGTTAAGGCTAAACTTCCGCTTTGGGCCAAATCGATGTGCATCTGAAAATTTACTCTCTCCTGTAGAGCCGGTTACACTGGCCACACAAAACGATCACTTTCTAAACTCATCTCAAGTCATTAGCCGGTGTAGCTGTTAAAAGGAGAGTGGAAAACAATTACCAGTTCAATATAGGAGCAGTTAATCAACTGTTAACACGTCGTTCCGAAGGCGTCTTTCTTTAAGATAATCTACACAACCAAAAGGACTAGATCAAGGGGAGGTCAAATCAAAAACTTATGCACTGCTGAGGAGTTGGCGATCCGCCGACTCAAGCCCGAACTGTGTATGCGAAAACAATAAGTTCAGCCTTTCATCCTTCCTTGACCCTAGTTCTCCTCTGTGTTATGTTTTGGTACTGTCTTTTCAATTATTGTTTTGTAATTTTAGACAGTAATCAGTTATTATTATCCTTTAACAATTTCTCATGATGATTGTTCAGCTATTATTATGACTTTTATGCTTTTTATTCTTTTCTTCATATATGTTAAGCGGACAACTATCTTTTATAATTCTGGCCCGTAAACTATTTTCATCCTTCTATTCTTCTCTAACTCCCTGATTATTAAGTAACCGCATCTGATATTTGGAGTCTCGAATCACTTTATGATGCAATCTTTTCTATCCTTCTATAGACATCTATTTATCACATTAAATTCATCAGTCAATCTAAGCTAGACCACTATTGAAAACTTGGAAGTACTGGACGGCCATTTCATCCTAGTATCGAACTCCTCAATGTGTTTATCAAATAACCATAGATGCGAATGTACAGCTTAAGTAAATGATTCTGTTGAAAATGAAATTTCCTCGGAATTCTCTTGATTTTTATTCAACGACACAAAGTATTATTTTAAATAAAATATTATCACTATTCCTTTTTTAACAGTTCATATATTTATTAGATTTAAAAAAATAAAAATTAAAAGAGTATATTATTCCCGGTAATGTTTTGGTTCCCAATTTTTTTTTTAATTAATAATTCATAGTTGAAAGCGTGAGTCAATTGAAGCTAGACCACCATGGAAAACCTGGAAGCACTGCTTGACGGCCGTTTCGTCCTATTGTGGGACTCCTCAACAGTGCGTATCCACGACCTCGCCTCGCGAGATCCGAACCCAGGACCTACCAGTCTCGAGCCGAAGCCCTTAACCGATAGACCACTGATAATAATTCATAGTTTCCATAAATTAGTTTCGTTAATTAATAAACACAAAAACAATAATTGACTTTTTTCTTTCCCTTCTATTTTTAATACTAAAAACAAACAAACAAAACAAAATTCATCTACGAAATAAAACAAAATACCAGATTATGCTATAATAATCGAGGTGTGTTGAAAATAGCTGATTTTTGTCGATCCACAGAATCCGATGCTTTAGAACGTTCATTATGGGAAATGTATCATCCAGGTAATGGATTTAGTTTTATTGTTTGAATTGTTATACTGTTATTGTTATTTATTTAGTTACTTTATGTATGTGTGTATGTTATTCTGTATTGAATGCAATTAAAATCCAAACTATTATGTTCAGGTGATTTTCTCTTGTTGTTTGGCTGTATATAACAACCTTCATCTTTCTAAAAAAATTTGCGAAATATTTTCTTGATATTGTGTTCTTTGTTCTAGATAGATGGATGGTTTAATTGTAGACTATTCATTATTGTCCTTCTTAGCTGATACCATTAGAGCTTAACTTATGTAGAAGTGTACAGAACAATAAGGAAAACACAAACAATTAAACTGTTTATCTAGCTTAGTGAACATAATATAACTAAGAACATTCACACAAGCTAAAAATCTTCTCCACTATTTAAAAACTTGTAAAATGATTAGACCTTTAAAATATTTATTTGACATTAATGACTTCAGCTTTAGAATTCTTCGACTTTCAATAATTTGTATTATACATCGCCAAACTCTTATCCACCAGACTTTTCTGAAGCTTTGTCTTCTGCCGGTACCAATTATTATTTGTTATTTACAAAGTTGATCCAAATCACAAGTCGAAAGTATAAACATGATACTTGATCATTGAGTTATATTTGTTGTAAACTATTATCAACTTGTAATTGTTCCGTACACAATTGTTATGTAATAGATTTGATCGATTTCTGTGAAAATATTACATATAATATTAATTACTGAACTTGAATGGTAAATAGATAGATAAGGGTGGGACTGGTCCTCAATCGTCTAGAGCAATTACTTTGCAACTGTGAAAATATTGAAATTAACTCCATGTTTTAGATTTACTAGACTATCCAATTTCACAGTGCTATTGGAGTTGTGAATGTGGTTGTTTTCCCTGTTGTCCACACCATAGTAGGATGTTACTTGTCGTGAGACCTTGAGAGAAAACTTTTTTAGAAGTGGTTTCGACGACCTATAAGCGTGATTGAAGCATCCGAAGGGACAACTGCTTGTGGGTGATCACACATGACCTTTTTGTGAGTAATTTTAGATGTGCTAACTCTGGATTTTTTAAAGGCTTATCGCTATTGTTCGAAATCCATAGGCCAATCCAATTCTACGGCTGACCTTTTTTACTCCTTATCCTTCTGTCGTGAGAAGGCAACATGACTGTAAATTGTGTTTGTCTAAGGAAAACACTGCTGTCGTCATAGTTTAGTACGGTAGGAAGTACTAGTTCTCCCTCAGATTGCAGGTTTAGTTTTATCCATCTTCAACCAATCTATCTGGTATAGTAAGATCCAAGGGGACGAATGCCACAGGCAATATAGATCGAATGAATTATTACGGTACTCTAACCTGACCACCTCGAGGTAGTAGCTACTGTTGGGTTCCAGGTTAAAGTACAGAACACTATAAAAAACAATGAATTGATGACTTTTTCCCTCAACACTGACAAGTGATCTTTTTTATCATATTCCTTTACAGTTTCACCATTTTTAAGCACAGGTGCTGCTAAATATCTTTTGGAATGTGCTGGTGGCTTATTCTGTCGTCTTCTCCATCAAGAATTAACAAGTTTGAATAATAATCATGCTTATCAAAGTCAAAATGAAAAGATCAACTCATTAACTGGTAAAAATAGAATTAGTGGTCATACGATGGAATCGAATAACAAAAATGATGGCATTATTAATTCAGTTGCATGGAAAAGACCAGTAAAAGGTGTACGTGAAATGTGTGATGTCTGTGAAACAACAATGTTCAATACACACTGGGTTTGTGGTAAATGTGGTTATTCAGTTTGTACAGATTGTTTGAATGAATCGAAATCGTCCAACTCTGTAGGTGGCAGCAATTTGGATACACGTGATCATGTGAAATTCAATGAAAACGGTGCAGTGGAAAAAAAAGGCAAACTAAAATACATAAGAGGTTTGTAAGACAACTTTTTTTAACAATGTTATCACTTTGCCACTTTTTTTTCTCATGATCCTAACTTTTATCATGATACCTGATTAAATAAAAAGTTGTTTATTTGACGTAGAGGTAAATCACTGATTAAACGGATTGATTTCCTTTGGGAATGTAGACTGTTAGATGGCAACTTAGTAATTTTATAAATAGTGTGATCTCCGAAACACTTGAAGTTTCTCAGTTCGATCCCTTACAAAGTTATGTGAATATGGTTGTGTTTCATGAGGCAGCCGATTTAATTGAGTAAGCTGTAGATGGTTTTTATTCACTGATGGAAACTAGATGGTGTACTAGTTAAAATTAACAATCCGTACTGTACATTTGTTTTGTCCTCAACAATGGGCACCCATGAACCAACAAGTGACTTAAATCGAACCTCCACGAATCCTTCTTGAGTGGGTTACTTTCAGACCACTGAGTTGCGACTTAGTGATCCATGTTGTCTTCTTTAGTCACTTAATTTGTTTAGTATATTTCAGGAACTTTATAAACTAACTGTCTTACACAACTTCCATTAGTGTAGTTTTATTTGCTTAAATTGTCAACATCTGATATGTAGCTAAATAATTTTGACCCATAGAATCAGATGTATTTTCTTACCATTTAAATTTATTCAAACACTCATACATGATTATGTAGTCAATCTTTCAGCTAACATTGCGGATTGACTAGATAGATAATCACTGGAAACCGAGAAGCACTGAGCAACTGTATATGACTTCTAAACAATGCATATCCGTGGTATCAGAGTATCATGGGTTGACTAAAGCTATACGTTCAAGCCTTTAGATGTCACCCAGTGATCTGAAGGTCAAGCGCTATTTGTAAGGCCTGAATGTCCTGGGTTTTACCTCCTATGTGCTTGTGGACGTGCATTACTTAGGAGTCTTATGCAAGGACGAAACAACTGTTTAGTGCTTCCCAGCATTCAATGGCTAACTAGCTACAATCAGATAGTGATATAAACTGGATAATCCAACAGTCATTGCAAACTATTAATAAGGGTTTGTAATTTCTTGGTGTTAGTATTTAGAACCGCGACTAATAAGTCTCTTTAGCCATGTGTGAAGTACCTCATTACATCAATAGTCTACATGCGGACACCTACACTGAGATGTAGCACATGCACTTGACGAGCCCCGGATGGGATGAAACCCTTGTCCTGGATCTCAGTAGTAGCCAAATACTAAATGTTAATAAAATCCCCACTAAAATGTACTCTAATATGATGAACTCATTATTATTCATATTATTCACACTGTTATTATTATTATTATACTGGTGTCGTTTCCCTTTTGCTACAACAATTTTTCAAGGTCGTGGTTGCCCATATGGTTGGGCATCGTGTACTACAACACGTCAACATCATGATCCGAATAAGCTGCTATTAACTTCTCTGTTACCGTCTGGTATTATTGGTCGATTGATTCATCGATTGCATCGCATAGCAAACTATTATAAAATTAATTTAGGCTGTAATTGCTCTCCTTCTTCTTCAACAGTGGGTAATGACTCAACGGATTTATCAAATGATACATTATTATTCATGAAACCAATGAAATCATTGAATAATCGTGAATGTTTAGATCGAAATTCTCTTGATTTACTAGCTGATATTGCTTTGAAAGCTGATATGGGGAACACTGGATCACTTACTACTGGTAATAGTAATGACAGTAGTAACAGTATTATAGATAATGTTGTTGTGGAAACGGAATTTAATGCTTCCCATAATAACCCTTCTTTTATAACAACAGATAATGGGGTCCGTTTATCAGACAATGACAATAATAATGAACGTAAGATGATAATGATGGATTTTCCATCTCATAGTTGGATTCATTGCACACGAAGGCATATTAATCAAAGATCCTGTTATCAGAAAATAAATGATGCAGCTAACATTGCTAAACATAAAACTAAGCATAATGATAATCATGGATTTGATTTTCACAGGGAATCAAATTTGAAAATTTACAAACCTTCAGAAATAATCAATCGTCATCATCAACATCACAATCCTGTTTTCTTACGTTTACATTGTCCTGATTCCGTTGGAAATTTATTAGCATTTCAAGTGAGTATTGTTTTCGCGCATATATATTAACAGTGATTAATAGCTGTATTCATTTTTCGATGTTCAGTTGATTGCGAGGGAAAAAGCATTCGAATAATTTTTTTGTTTTAATTAAGCTGCATTGCAACTGCTAAATTACAATGTGGTTTACTGAAAAAGATATGATCAAATGTTTGCTTAGCGGTTGGTTCTTTTGTAACTTAAAAGTATCTAAGTTAATAGTGGCCTTACAGACGATTTTAATCACACAATGTATGTACATATTTATTGGATAAGTTATTGTATGATAAAAGTATTTTATCGTTTAAATCATGAACTGATCATAGCTAGACTACCTGGAAAGTTGTTTCATCTTCGTGTGATATTTCTTAGTAGTTCACATCCATGACTTCACATCCGGGAGCTGAATCGAATATCTCTGGTTTTATGCGCAAACTCTCAACCATTTAGTTACCATCCGACGGAGTTAATAAGTGACTTTAATCAACATAAAATATTGCACAACCGTCATCTATCTAAGATCAATTCGTGGTTTAATCTATGAGAATTTTTGAATCTCCAGAAATCCCTATATATTAATAATGATCATGTGTTCACTGGTGACTAGCTTTAATATAAAACTCTTGAAGTTTTAGCCAGAAGCCGTGACGAATGTAATTCAACCATATCAGGTGTGAGACAGTTATTCACCGTAGGGAACGAATTAGGGTTGCCTAGCATTGCAAATTGATTGAAGTTAGACTGAGAACGATTGGACCCGTGCTCAGTGGTCCAGAGGTTAAATGTTCGAGCGTGAGGTCGACGATCTTCAGTCCAGTTTCTGGATGCTTGGTCGTGAATGTGCACTACTGAGGAGTCCCATACTAGGGTGAAACAGCTTCCCATTGCTTCCAGGTTTTCAATGATGGTTTAGCTATGTTTTATTCTCAGTTTAAACTATGGAAATTCCATTATCCCTGCAAATCTCCCCATTTTAATCTTTATGTTCTATATCCTAGTTCCATCTAATTTAAGACTAAAATTGGACGTAAACCTATTTTTGAAATTGTCATCTGTCTAGTTTCCAAGTATGTATTGTCTGGTGATTATGTTATGAGATTTTCACCAAAAAAGGACTAGTCGGTAAATAATGTGATTATGATAGAAAGTATTAGTAAACTGAAACCAACTTACGAAATACAAACAATTGAACGACTCCTAAAGCAGACCTTTTTAACTTATGTTACATTGATTATACTGTAGTCAAATACCAAATGTAGTAATTCAAGCATATAGTTTATGTGCTAAAATGAAACAATTCTATTTCCTCGTGCGTACGTTTTCACCCTCTCTTTCTCTCTCGATGTTTCTCCAACATGCTGACGAGAAAACTATCTTCAAACTGTATAAATCTTAGCAGATATCAAAGCAGAATACTTATGTACTTAATATTTAGCCCGCATTGAGTTACGCTAACTAGCCAACAGATTTGTATAAACAAAACCTTTAATCCGTTGACTATTATTTCAAATTCAACTTGTTCTATTGAAATCGAATGTGCCTTGGTGTTAATCAGAATAATTTCTGCATGATTTATTGTCACCTTAATAAATGCATGGAGTGTCTGTAACCTATTATACTAATTCTTTGTAGTAAAAATATATCTTGTTTAATTTTACCTTATATTATTATACACAAACATCTGTACACGGAAAATATGTAGATGAACAAAATAAATAATAAACACACATATACACATACATAAACATTCATGGATGCATACATACATATAATTTGGCAAATAATCATTTCAAATCAGCTGATGTAGTTATTATGTTTATTATCAACAGTGTTATAAATGAATCTTTACATGATAGATATATACATGTGTATACAAACACGACGTAACTGTTAATATTTTCTCACCAATTTAGTACGATAATATACCTTGGATATCGATCAATTAATCAGTAAACTGATTCAACATTATCAATATGTTTCTTCACCAAGTGTTGCTGCTTTAATTTATTTAAGCTGGAAGAATGTAAAGTTTCTGAGGTGAAATAATAGTAAATAGTGGTGATAATAATGATAATGATTTCAAACGTAAATCAGCTTCTTACGACTGCTGTCAATTTCTCTAGTTGCTTCTTCTCGTGGTGACGATTATGATGATGATGTTTAAGACAATAGGACTTGGCGATACTTATGAACTTTTGTAGGAATTTGTTAAAAAATCGATATCTTTTCTCCAAAGGGAGCTTTTTATCACTTAGAGGGTACTGAACATCGGTTTCGGATTGTTTTGAGACGTCTTGTTGTATGGGACTTGCGACTATAGACTATAGAATCTTGGATTAAGCGAGGTGACGATAATCTACAAGTACACATTTTTGGATATTCTTTCAAGTGTGTCCTTCAGTCTCTATTGGCTTATCATGAAAAATAATAGATTTCAACTGAGAATAATGACTCAATTAGTTCAGTGGCAGTCATTCACATCGGTGATCAGATTGTAACTTGATCATTAGATATCAATCCGAGTTAAGGATTAGACAAACACGCCATGTATTCAATGTGCTTAACCCAACTATCGTTTACCTCGTTGTGCGGTGTTTGCCAGTGCATGTTGTGAAATAGCTAACTGTGGCCAAACCAAGACATGGGTTTAGCTTACGAAGTCATCGATTATTGGCTTGAACCATATAGTTGGGTTTAGTATATCTGGTTGGGATTCGAGCTATTATCGTAATCAATAGTTACAGATATTAGATGACATGGTTCACAGTGGCGCAGATGCATTCACTTCGTTTTATACTTTTTATTCAGCAATTACTTTTTTTTCTTCATGAGTATACTGTCTATGGTTAATCTTTTCTATTACCATTATTACTCTTACTATTTGTAATACTCTGACATTTGTCTTGATAATTCACTATGCTAATGGTGTGTGGCAATTTAAACCCAATACTCATAAATGTGCCAGACTGTACTTTGCTTATGTTAGACATAAGCGTCCAATCCATCTAACAGGACCGGCTTGCTACCACTCAATAAATTATCGGTATGACTATAAATATCTACTACTATAAGTATTTACTATGAACGTAAAAAGAAAAGGAACCTTTTTTATGCTATATCATGTAAAATATTAAAATACTTTATCGATTTTATTACGATTGTTGTTGTAGTTTATGACAAATAAAAACACAGTGAAACGTTTGCCTATATTACTTTTTTTTCTTTTCGAAAAAAAACAAACAACATTATACATACCATGATGAAAATTTCACTTTGCATCCTTTCATTTTCTCATTCACGCATATCTTTAATTAAATCAAACTGATCAACATACAATGTTTTGGTTAAATTAACAACAAATTTTGTGTGTAATCAACTGTGTCCATTTGATGTGTAATATACCTTATATGCACGTATGGATAAATATATACGGAAACTTAAGTATAAATCAATGAGATTAGTTGTTTTTTGAAATAAACACGTTAAGAAATAGGGAGGAAACGGGCTCGTTTTTGATCTGTGCATGAGATGACCATAAGTGAGGTAATCCTGTCTGTTCTTTATTTGGTCGAGTTAATATTTTGATTATTTTTATTGAGACCACAAACCGATCAGTATAAGACTACCATTGAAAAACTGGAAGCACTGAATGGCCGTTTCGTCCTATTATTGGGCTCTCCAGCAGGGCACATTCATAATCTCACATACATGGCTCAAACTCACGACCTTCGGTCTTGTACGCAAACACTTGATCTCTAGACCCCTGTGTCGGCATCCGACGGTGTTAATATCTAACTTCGCGTAATATCGTGGATTGGTTGAAGCAGCGTGACCATAGATGTGCACTGCTGAGTAGTCCCATACTAGGGCAAAATCGCAGTTCAATGTTTCGATGTTTTTAGTGGTGATCCGACATTGATCGGTTCATGATCTCAATAAAAGCTCAACAGTCTCCACGACCCCTTTGCTGATAATCTTAATAATCTTTGACAATAATTATTTAATGTAATTGTCTGTAGAAGTTTGAAAAATGTTTGTTTAGGTAGTTATAGATAGAATGTAAATTCTACCAAAAGTGTCTTTTTTGGCTCAATTAGCCGAAAAATCCCTTTTCAGGAAAACAAGAGAAGGAATTCGGTGAGATGGAGTGCAAAAAATTAAAAGGTAACCTATAATGAATTTTAGTGGAAACGAAAGAAGATAGATTGTTAAAAGTCAGACAAGTAAATAATTGGTTGGTAGCTCACTGATCTGAAATTGAAGCCCTTGCCACGAGATCCGAAGGTCCTTGTATCGGTCCTCGATAAAGTCATGGATATACACTCCTGAGAATTCTCATGGTAGAGCGAAACATCTGTTCAGTGATTTATGATTTTCACTGGTTATGTAACTGAAGTCGGTTCGTGATGTCAATAGCATGGAGAGGATACAATCGCAAAATAAAGAGCATGAAATAATTGTTAAATTTTAAACACAGGAAGATTAATAAAATGAACTGAAAATATATGAATCACTGGCAACGATTTGGAGTCATATCACGGTTCTAATCTTAGTGTCTCCACGTACATTCTAACCAAGAAGATCAGTTCTCTCTAACTCCTTAGCCCATATGTAGAGTACTGCTTGAGTATTAGGGCGGTTGTTGCTTCGTCGTAGCCCATATAGTCGAACAATAATCTTTGAATGATCTAAAAAGAAGAGTGATCTTAATGATCTTGTGGCGTAACGACTGAACCCAAGAGGTAAGTGCTTGAGGCCTATCACACGCAGTCTTTATGTGAATAGTTTTTGGTGTGTTATCTCCGTAATTTCAAAGGCTTGTCATCGGCGGAGAAAGTCCGTGGGGTACGATGAGGTGTTCTAGGACCGACTTTTTCCATCTTCTTTCTTCTGATGTGAGAAAGCAGTTTCACTATAACTGATGGTTGCATAGGTGAAGAGTTCCTTTATCGTCACAATCTAGTACAGTCAGGGGCACAACTTCACCCTTGAACTTTGAGTTTGTTGCTTTCATTAAGATTGATAGTGAATGACTCAGATTGATGTCATACTTTAGCAATTGTGTAGAGTAATAGAC
Source organism: Schistosoma rodhaini (assembly GCA_944470415.2). Classification (NCBI taxonomy): domain Eukaryota; kingdom Metazoa; phylum Platyhelminthes; class Trematoda; order Strigeidida; family Schistosomatidae; genus Schistosoma; species Schistosoma rodhaini. Next base: position 19,038,883 of record OX104036.1, on the reverse strand, counting down.
TAGAAATCATGTTACTATACGTTATTATTCTATTCATTGTGTAATATCGTTTATTGATATTCATCTAGATTATTTTCCGAAAATTCGAGACCTGTATTAATTATATTTACCATTTACTTTCTCTACGTAGCTGGTAGTTCAAATTTATAATGTATCATTAAGGGAATTGAGTTATTATGAAATATGTTTATATTGTGTAATATTGGTTTAATTTTCAAAATAGGTCGATTATATCTTCTAAAATGTTTTAAAAAATAGTTAGTCTATTAATTTATTTGCTAATCAAAATATTTTGAAATAATTTAGAAAATTTGCAGGTAAAATGGATGCTTTTGGTAGTACTTTGTTCTTTGAAGTACATTGTTTAATTGGTAAGCTTTCATTATCATTCTGGACAACACCATCAGTGCCTATCTCATGTAGTTGTATAGGTTAATGATTTTCGTCCAGAGATGCAATGTAAGGTCCACAATTAAATTATCAGCCTTATAAAACACAATACCACTAAATAGTTAACTTGTCTTATCACAAAATGGTATAAAATACAATTTCATTTTAAGAACTAGAAACTAATCATTGATCAAATGAATAGTGTTGATAGTTTGAAGCTTTGTCCGTTTTTTTTCAATGTAAAGGTAAACAACTGAAATATCACTTACACAAATATATACAAACACACACACGTATACGTCAATTTCAAATGTTTGAACGACGAATGTAATATTCATTCTCGGTCGTTGTTCATAAGCGACATTTTTATCTATTTGACTACTGTCGCCCCTCCCTCACTTGTATAGGTAACGTTCAAGCAACAATATGTAAAGTCTGTTGTGTGACATTAAAAAAAACTGTATTTTCAAGCTTTGATGTCAATTTGACAATTTTTTTGTGTGTGGAAAGTTGCTCCTCGTTGATGTATTTCTTCGTTTTATCTTTCATACCTTTTTTAGTACATTTTACTTGATATGGATTATACATTACTTGCCTTATATTGTGTTTACATGTGTGGCTAAAATATTTTCTGTTTTTTTTGTATCCTTTCCTTTTCCGTCTTCTCAAACCTCTATCTTCTAGTCTGAATGGAGACGCAATCATCCGCTTGTTATATCTGGATGTCAACGTAAGTTTACCCGAGAATTATGGACTCCACAAAGTTTTTCAAATGATTTCGGTGATATGAAAACTACGTTAATTGATTGTGCCACGGGTGCTGAAATATCACGTTATACGTTAAAATCATTTTGGGATGGTTTCGAAAAACGTGAACGTAAGTGTTTGTTTGTTTGTTTATGTGCGTGAGTTTGTATTGTTAAAAAATGTTTTAATGTAAAACAAGAATAATAATTTATTTATGTATGGTGGTCTAAAGATCAATGAATGAAAACTATGTCCATATCGATGAATCTTTCTAACTGCTTTTCATGTATGTAGTTATTTTAGGCATTTTAATTGATCATTGAATAATGCCAAATATCATGTTTGTTTAGTCCTCTAATGTTACTGATCAAATTCTATCGATCAATTTGTAATGTGTTTACTAGTCCAAGTGACAGAACACCGTGTACAATTGTTGAGATGTTGCATAGTTGACGGTAGTCGATAAGAAACCCTTCTTAACCTAGGTTTTTTGCCGAGTAGTAATCGTTATTGGGGTGTACGTGGAATTTTGAGAACACTGATGCTTCCTGTTGCATTCGAATTGACGTTAACAAGCTTTGAAGTTCGTCACTTTACCACTGAGCTATCCAGCCCTGATATATATGACTACATTTCACTTATCAATACTGAATAAAGTCAACAGGAATAAGGTGTTAATTGTTTCTTTTCTTAGCCTTCTATACTGTTCATTGACTTTGTTTATTTGTCTATCTCTATAAGTTTATATTGAACATTGAATTAAAAAAAGTGTAGAAATACCAATTAACTAAGTAACTAACTATCTCTTCTATTTCACGATACAATCATATTCAATCGATCCAATCTTTAACATAAAATTCCATTTATAATGATGTTGTTTCTTTTATTTCTAAAAGAAGAGAATTAATCAATAAAGATTTGTTTTCTTTTATTCTCCAGTATGTTGTTATGTATGAGGAGAAAACAGACAGATAGACATAGATACATGGTTAAATGATAACAGATCATTGAGAGAAGATAGATTGTTAGATTGATAGATGATAGATAAACACACAGAAAATGCAATATGGAGAATAAAAATCCTGTTAACACATATGTTGCGAAAATTATTGAGATGGATTTATTTTTAAAGAGTAGAGGATATATTAATTTAAGGTTCTTATGTTTAGATTGTAGGTGTACTGTACTTACGAGTCTTCAGTTTTGACGCAACAGATGTAAACAGTACTGACTGTCAATACAGTGGTGGAATGGCTCAAGGGTTAAGACATTCAATTATCAGCCAAGAGGTTTCATTTTAGAGTCCAGCTCCTCCTAATTCACTTTGAACATACGGAAAGTATCACTCACACTCACATATAAGGAGTAGCGGAAAATGAAATAGGATGACATGTACTTGGCAAATGAGAAATATCATTATCAGTTTACACAAAATTTCTTTATGACCACTTCTTTTTTGTATTTTTTGTTTGAGGTTTATATACTTTTGGGTTTTTTCCATTCTGGTAGATATATAAACAAATGCATACACACGCTTTTATTCTGAACAAGTTTGAAATGATTACCTTCAAGCTATATATATATTCATCAGCCTATTCATTAATTAAGCAAAATAACTAGGATTACAGATTCCTTTTTTGCCGGATCATACGTTCAGCTGTCAAGTGGGAAAACATTCACTTCTTTCCTTTCATTGGTAATTTTTAATTCAATCTGATATCAATTCTGTAGAGAAAAACTGAAAACCAATAACGAATGAATAGCTAGCTATTTTTTGATGGTGTGTATACTATTAAAAAGCAATGTATACTCACTAGCTCTTAACTTTACACTGAAATTAGAACTAGCATTGACCAAGATGCTATTAAATTAATTTTTCATTTGGGATCCAGTATTTCTTTTAAAAATTTAGTCAGTTTATGAAATGGTTTGATTTCTCATGCACCGTCGTCGTTGGAATAAGCGCTTTCTCATTATCCTCTCGTCTCCATGTGGTCATGTTGTTAGAATTTTCCAAGGAAAGTTGCTATTTCTCTCTAGTTAGTAAGTACATGAAAAATTATTGCGAGCATCTGGATTTATTCGCAACTATCTAACAGGAACATGTCACTGTGGCACAGCACAGAATCCCAAATGAAAAACAGGAAAATTCAGTGAAATTTACAACTTGAGAATCAATCCCCCCACACTTCTTCCTACTTCACTTCAACCATTCATGGATAGGAACATTAGTATCCGCTGTAAAAATAAAGTGTAGCCCATAACTGAAGAAATAGATTTGTACATAACATAACTACTGATTAATAAGTTAGTTTTTAATAATTTTCTTCAACTTAATAACTCTCCAGAATTCTATAAACATTCACTAATTAATCAATAGACGTGATTATGCTTTTGTTTTATCAATTCATGATTTGTGTGTATTTGTTAGTTTGTTTTTCTCTTTCTCTCTCTCTCCTACTATTTGTTTATTAATTAATGTGAATGAATTCACTCATTTGGAATAGAATTGAAATGATTAGCTGATTATTAGGTTGTTGTTATTGTAAGTCAATAAATACCTTTACAAACTGGTGCAATAATCTACTTTGTTCCATTGTGATGGACTATTTCAATTATTAGAAAGTTGTATTGTGTGATCCGTATTGTATTCAAATGAAACAGTGGTACTGTTGCCATTTTATAACTGAACAAGAACCTGTGTGGCTCAGTGTAAGGGAGAAGACAAGGCTATAGATGAAAATGCATTAATCACTGATTTTATCAATGACTTACGAACTAGTTAAAATGATATAAAAAAGTTAGTAGCTACCGAAACTCAATTACTCACTGGATAAAGTGTTAGATATTTGAAGCAAAAGGTCAGTGTAAACATCAACACTAAGATGGATGCAGATGCATCCAGCTGACGAGTACTAAATGCGACGATACCACTGCCAGACTTTATTCAACGTTACTCTATTTTTGTTGTCTCATAAACATGTTTTCAATTGAAGCTGTTCTGTTGTATTTTGTTTGTGATTATTAGAATCTACGTTGTCATGAATTCCCCTCTCTTTTATTATTCACGTTAGAAATTTCTTTAAATGTATGAATAAATAATAGTGAAATGTTTGGAAAGAGATAAATAGAAAAAAAACAAATGATCATGTGAAACGTTTTGCTCCGAGGCTAAAAGAAGACAACTTTATTGATTTCATCAAGTTGACACTCTACTGCTTACTATGTCACATCAATTTTCTGTTCTGAATATACACTTTTTTTGTCCAAATATTAGACTATGCACATAATGAAAATGAAATTTTATTCTTTTATTTTGCTGGTTATATTTTATTTGTTTCGTTCGATTTTCTTTCCCCCTCACCCCAACAACGAAAGCAAAGTAGGGAGTAATTTATTCTACAATTTATATTTGATAATCAAATTTTAATTATCTAAAAAAGAACCCAATGGGTAGATAAATAATGGTCGTTGCCAGTTCCTTTTTTTCTTTTCATGATAAGTGTTTTTAATCAAAGATGAGTTATATAAATGCATAATGTATATGTTTATCTACAGAGGTGAGAAAAATATACATAAATGGAATTTTTAATGTTTGTGCGCATATGCTCATCCGCTGACCCATTTGTATTTGTTTATTTATCTGTTTGTGCATATAGAGAAGTAAACGTGATTGTAAAATGTGTCTTTTTTGGTCTTTAAACTAACACTTATGTAAATGTGAATTGTCTTAAGATTGTCTTTTCAGAAATCAAAATGCTCTGAACTAACATGTTAAAATCTAACAAAAATTAATAATTTCGGTAGTTGAGATCATCAGCCAATTGAAGCTAGACCACCATGGAGAACCTGGAAGCACTGGACGGCTGTTTCGTACTATTGTGGTACTCCCCAGCAGTGCGCATCCACGATAAATGATATTACAACAAGTTTGTAGTCTACGGTATTTAAACAAATTATGTTTCATAGCATCGTTATGGTAAGTAATTGATAGAATAATTAATTAGGTAAGAGAAAGTTGGGAAAAGAGATAATAATAATAAAGTTAGTGTACATATCTGTTTATTCAGCACTGATTCACATACATTCTACTCCATACCTAATGGTATGATGGCAATTGCCTAAACTACTGGACAACGTGCTACAGAGCAGGATTACACTTAACTTCTAGACCACTGAGTTTGCTTCAGATGGCGCTAATGACTAACTTTAATCGACTCACGATATTGTACAACACTCACCCATTGCCTGTGGTGAATAACTGTTCAACATGGTTAAACTCCACTGGTCAAGGCTTCTTCCTAGAACTCTTTGAATTATATCTCTAAATTATCCAGTAGTGAGCAAATGATTATTATCAATGTAGGACGGTTCGGGGAGATCGTTCAGTTTCCATATGGTTGAATAATGTAACCAGTAAGCTATTGGACAATAACTATTTTGTTAAAATAAATATCACTTATTGTTGTTTACAATGGAATAATGACTGTTTTTAGCTTTGTTTGCACTTTGTAAAAGATGTCTTGAAGTAACGCTACAGCATATCCGTTTTTTCTTGTTTTTATTGAAAATTATAGGTCGAATCACTAGTAAAGATGGTCGTCCACTTTGTTTAAAACTGAAAGATTGGCCAACTACAGATGATTTTGCTGAATTGCAACCAAAACGTTTCAATGATCTCATGTTAAATCTGCCAATGCCAAATTATACACAACGTGATGGACAGTTGAATTTAGCCGCTAGATTATCATCATTTTTCGTATGTCCTGATCTAGGTCCAAAATTATATGTGGCTTATGGAACAGTCGGTTCATGCTCTGTAAGTATACAATCTTTATGCTTTAACATAAACATTTCATTAACTTTTATAGAGAAGGAACGATATCACATTATTCAGCGTCAGTTGTTATCCTTATTTTATTTAAGTATAAACATTTAAGACAAAAGTGTACCAGTGAATGCCGACGCCGTAATCCCAATGATTAAGCGTTCGCCACGAACTGAGAAGGTTATTAGTTTGACTACTGGTTGGTTTTTTTGTAGCGCATTGCTTAAGGTATCTCATACTAGGACAAGACATTTGTCTAGTGCTCCATAGTTTTCCAACCCCCACTAGAATCACCCTGTGATGAAATCTACCAAAGGAAAGATATTTTTTGTTTGTCTTATGACAACTATGAATTCGGATCAGTCATACATCGATTTTATAACTATTTGTATGTATGTGTATTTGTGTGTATATACAAGGCGAACGTCAATTATGTGTTGACTTTCAAATAGAAGGAATTAGTTATTAATAATTTCTCTAGTTTCCTTTGTCCCCATTGAGTAATTTAAAACAGATGTCTATCAATCATTTTTTTCCATCTCATTCAACTAACAAAATCAAGTTCATACACTCAGTGTTCCTCCATGTTGAAAGATCGAAATGAAACAAATGCCAAATGTCCAAATCTTTGTTTAAATTAATTTCTCACTGTTACTTGTGCACTATGTAATAATTAATCAATTTATTAAACGTTACATAATCTGTTTTTTTTGTCTTGTATGCTACAAAATAGTATCTGTCTATCACAATGTGGACTTCAATCTAATTCTCATTATACATGTATATTTAATCTCTTTGTTTATGTCTGCTCCATTAAATATTACCCTGCATATGTGTATGTATGTATGCATACGTATGTTTATTGATGTGTGAATTATATGTATGCGTGATTAATTCCAAATTGGCCGATTTTGTTATGAATAGATCGATAGATGATGACGATGATGATGATGATGATGATGATGATGATGATGATGATGATGATGATGATGATGATGATGATGATGATGATGATGATGATGATGATGATGATGATGATGATGATGATGATGATGATGATGATGATGATGATGATGATGATGATGATGATGATGATGATGATGATGATGATGATGATGATGATGATGATGATGATGATGATGATGATGATGATGATGATGATGATGATGATGATGATGATGATGATGATGATGATGATGATGATGATGATGATGATGATGATGATGATGATGATGATGATGATGATGATGATGATGATGATGATGATGATGATGATGATGATGATGATGATGATGATGATGATGATGATGATGATGATGATGATGATGATGATGATGATGATGATGATGATGATGATGATGATGATGATGATGATGATGATGATGATGATGATGATGATGATGATGATGATGATGATGATGATGATGATGATGATGATGATGATGATGATGATGATGATGATGATGATGATGATGATGATGATGATGATGATGATGATGATGATGATGATGATGATGATGATGATGATGATGATGATGATGATGATGATGATGATGATGATGATGATGATGATGATGATGATGATGATGAGGATATTTAAAATACCTGTTGGCTTTGTTCACATCTTTTTTGTTGCTGTTGTATTGATCGTCATATTTAAATTTTGATTTGATACAGTATCGTTGAAAGGATGTTTTTTTTTTTGGAATGACGGATATTATTATTTTCTTGTAATGATGGAATATTAGTTAATCTGTACAAAACAAACCAGAAAATAGACAAAAAAGAGTATTTTACCTTGATGTTTATTTATAGATTGTATATTATTAAAAGATATTTATGTCTTTTATTAAAACTAAATAATGGATAACGCACATCTCGTTCTATTTAGTAATTATCATTTGGATGTGCCTGGAGTTGAATCCAGAAACTTTCACTTCAAATGAAAATATATTATCTAATGAACTATTGAGTTCAAATGTTAGCCCATTCACATAATCATCAGTACTAGTTGCTAGTTCGGTTTCCTACTAAAATTAGACAAGGATAAACTATTGTATTGGGTTTTCTAACTATAGGTTCTTTGACAAATTTAACTAACAATCTAACTAATTTAACTTATTCTGACTTTATAAAAAATAGGACGTATGCCAATTTGTTGTGGTCTTATGTCCAGCTTTTATCACGTGAGTTATACACCAGTCGGAATACGACTTGTCTAGTCTTAACACTGTGCCAAATCAATGACGTTCAACTGGTATGAGCAGTTTAACGTCCTTATTGGCCCCTTGTCCACCTAGCCTTTCAAATTGAGTCCAGAACACCAATTACAGCTTCTGTCATGCAAATCATTTATTTCAAGCATACTCTGTTTATATACTAGACAGACAGACCGCATTACCCATAAAATAGAAAACAATACTTGTACAAGATCAAGCCAAATGTGGCTGTGAACGTGGGATACAATAATCAATAAACTGAATATAATTTAGGGACATTAAATCGTACAGTAATAATTCATAGGTCAAAATGAAGCTTATAATAAGATGAATAGAGATATACTATATCTAATTTATCTAAATCTAATTACTCAATAGTTAAACAACAAGAATACACATAGAATAATAGTCCATTAATAGGTCCTGGGAGTTACCTCTACTTAGGTCTTCACTAGGATGTAACAAATTCACTTATAAATCTTTTGTACTAGTGATATAATCTGTTCGACGATTGCAATACAGACAATACTCGTGTTATTTTGCCTATAGCTTGGCCGCACAGTTTAACTGCACCATATATTTATTCTCTTCCTAGACAATATCATCAGTAGCAGCCCGAAAATCTTTTTTAACTTTAACTTACGATGGTATATAAATTAGAGCTTGTATTCAGATTTTTTCGCTTAATCTCATAACTCCCTCCGCCTTTACCTTCCAGCATATGCTAACTTAATTATGCCAGCTACCCCAGATGGAGCATAAGTCCCCGACCGGGTGTCTCCAACGTTCTCTGTCCTGGATTCTCCTTTTATGTTGTTTCCGAATGCTATTCAATCTTTTGATTTCTCCCTTGAATTCCCAGAGTGATATGTTCTTCGGCTCTTCTCTTTCCCTTTTTCATTGGACATCCCAATTTAGGGCTTTTTTGTTATTCAGTTTGATGGTCTCCTCAATATGTGCTCCATATACCTTCAGCATCTTTTCCTAATTTCCTCTCGTATAGAGAAGTGTTTATAAATACTTGTACCATTTTTGATAATGGTTGTCGTAGTTCTTCATATTTCAGCTCTATACAGTGAAATTGTCTTGACGTTTGTATCGTAAAATTCTGACTTGGATGTTGGCAACAGATAATTGTTTTGAGTTCTAGACCAACATCACATTTCAACTGATTTTACCTACATTTTTTTCATTTCTTTTATTTTTGTTTGCAGATTAGTACAACAAATTTGCATGTAGATATAGCTGATGCTGTAAATGTTATGTTGTATGTGGGACAACCGACAGATTCATTGAACGAAATGTTAACTAATGCTGAATCAATTGTGAACACATTAACAAGTGCACATATTGATGATAATTATCTGGAAAGAGTTTTAAATTGGTTGAATAAAATTAAATCACATCAAACTGATGTACATACTAATGAGAATAATAATAATAATAACACTAACAATACTACTTTTAGTTCTACTACTCATGAGACTGACTCCGAAGGTAGGTTATGCCATTATTTATTTATGAACGTTTCTTATTGATCAAATTACTTTTATTATAAAAAATTATGAATGTAATCTACTAGATAGCTAAGCACTTTTTTCAAAGTCAGTAGTGGTCGTTTCTGTGTCAATGTTTAGTATTATGAAAACCTATATTTAATATTGGGTGGATAAAAGCAGAGAATCCTTGGATCTTGACGGTTTAGTAGTTGACATTGGCTACCAAGTGTGTACCTGAAATCTTCGGGGGACTTATACTCTTCGTTAGATTTGAATCCGTTTAACCTCAGTATCATAGTCATAGTTGTTATCACGTAGGTGGGTTTTCGGTAATCCATTGAATTTCTGTAGGGTTGATACATAAACTAATGATTGGTAGAATTTGATCAACAATCGAAGATTACGGTAAACATTACAGTGATCAATAATCAGTCAGTGTAAATTTTCGCTTGGACTTCATTTTACCGTTAGTTAGTCATTTAAAACAATTAGTTACTCTGATTAGTTTGTTTTGTGTAATAAGAAGACGAAAATCATCAAAACTATATGATATATTAGCGTAATAAAATTTGAACAATCTGACCACATATATACTTGTTAAGACCTATCCTGGTATTACTGATTTATTATCCAGTACGAAATGTTTCGAAATATATTGTGCTAATATATGACATAATTCCAATAATCTCCGTCTTCTTATTGCATTATCCAAATTAGTCAGTTTTGTTAGCTCATTTTCTTTCTTGACATTAATTGAAAATCAAGGTACACTAGGAATATGTTTGATTATTCTGTATGAAACTCTTCGCTAATGTGCCGTCATGATCCAAATAAAGATGAAACGTGAAGTCTTAAGTTATGATGGCGAGTTCATTATCTTTGGATTATTGTCCAACGATTTACGTATTCCCGACGTCAATTATTTCCTATACTCAGAAAACCAATGTACATTCTTATTATTTTGTAACGGATATGGATGAAGTTTACCTATCACTACCTCTAACTAGCGCTTCATCACTAGGTTCCATATTATTATTATTATTCCATGGTTTGATTGTATGAAAAGGATATTCCCAATTTATTTGTTATAGATATCCCAGGAGCATTATGGCATATATTTCTACCGGAAGATTCAAATGGTTTAAGAGAATTTTTATCAAGAGTAAGTGAAAATGAAACTGGTACACCAGTGGAACCAGGCAGTGATCCAATACACGATCAATTATTTTACATGGACCAATCATTATTAGATCGTTTATATGATTGTACGGGTATTCAACCATGTACTATTGTACAATTTCATGGTGATGCTGTATTCATTCCAGCTGGTGCTGCTCATCAGGTAGTATTTTAACTCCTTCTTCTTCTTCTTCTTCTTCCTTTTTTTGTTGTCATACTCAAAAGTTAGGTCGTACTATTTTTTTCTTAAAAAAAAGCAATGTGCCCTCTGTATATTTCAGTTCTACTATTCCGCGTGATGTTATAGTTTATACCCATTTACCCTTGTTAAAACAAGATCACTATTTAAGCAGTGATAGACAGTCACTAGCAGTGGAATCCAGGATGAACATTTCGTCCTATTTTTGACTCGTTAGCTGGATGTGCCTACATCTTAGGGTGAGTTGGTTTTCATTCCGGGGCTCGAAACCATCACGATTTGCTTTAACGTCATCGTGGTATCCATTTAGCTACTGAGTTCAGATAGCCACTAGCTTGTGAAATGGGGTGAATTTCAATTCATACATGTATTTGTTTTCCCACTGATGTTTAGAACTGCAATTGATTAGTCTCTTTTGGCATATGAGCATCCTCTGAGGATTATCTCGATATTGCTATTAAGTTATAAATATTTTAAGCAGCGGTGGATGTATGGTATTTATATATTCAGATTTACCTTTATATACTACTTTAACATGTGTTTTCCCAAACACTTAGTTTGTGAGACTTTTATTTTCTTTTAAAAATTCTAAACACTTCCATTTGACCTATTAGCTTTCATTATATCTTATTCTGTTTCGAAGATTTTGTCAATTAGTTAGTAGGTCTATTTTATTAGGATTTTTACCGTGGACGTTTTAGTTACATGGCTTGTTGTTTATGTATAGTGCATCATGATTCTGTGGTTTGTATTTTGAAAGTACATTGAGTGTCTTTTTCTCCTGTTCTGATTTGCGGCTTAGTTTCAGAGGTATTCTATATGGATTGATAACCGTTAAGGTATCAGTTCGCTGAGTTGTAGGGATCAGTATTATTGATACAAGCATATTTCACCAGGTTGAGGTTATATCAAAGACACGTTGGTAAAAAAGAAGAAACTGTCTAATTTTTAGATTACTATTAAATACTTAGTGAATCGATGTGATTATTTTTCTGAAGGTATATACAGCGTTCACTTTTTGTCAAGTTGTTAAACATGAAACGATGGCTTATTGACAATGCTATTAAACTTTCAACCTGAAGTAGTAGTGGTAGGTTGAAAATTTGAACGCGGATTCTTCACCTTCCTTGATTTGCACAACTGGAGAGCATCACTAGTCCTTATAAAAGTAGTGTATTTTTAAAAGTTGTGTGGGTAGATCTGAAGAAGAATGGTGCACATGATTTCAAGTCACTGAGGCTAGTGGTTACGTTGAAATTTGATTGACAACATTCGATTAGCAACACTGAGGGACTAGAAAAGCATGATGTTGTTTCACTAGTTTGTAGACGCTTCAGAATTGTGGACCCATGATTTTCGGACTTCATGGATATTGCTTAACGCTTTCACCATTGAGTTAGCATTCAGGTGGTTCATAGTTCCGATTTCAACCAACTACCGGGCAATAGTATCACATTGTGTTTATTGGTGACTTAGTTCTAAATGAACTCTCAAAGTTGTGAGCAGCTGAGGAGAGTTCACGAAATGGATGAATTCATGGTATTTTGCTACTATCTTGGATGTTTTTGTTATTCAAACTTATAAATAGGAAGATTCTGTGAAATCCGAGTTATATCTGGAAGTTGTAATAGGAGCGAAACAGTCGTTATCAGTAACTTATTAGGATGATCGTAGGGCTGTATCTTGAATTGACTGAAACTAGAAATGTGAAACATTTGATTTTCAACTCATAAGTATTGAGGTGTTCTTCAGTACTCAGTCATTTTAGGTTTTCAAGGTCATGAGCTCCATCCCCGATATGATCTTGGATGAGAACTGTTAAATAGTTAATTACTAGAACGAGACAACCATCTAGTGCTTCTTGAATCTCAATGGTTACTCCAAAAAGGTCATTTTGAGATGGAAAACCACAACAAGCATAAATGTTTGTTATTTAGAAATTATCCTCACATGTTTGTTTATTCAACCGATTTTTAATTCGTTAACTTACTCTTCATTGATTTATGTATATTTCTATATAATAGGTACGAAATTTAAATAGTTGTATCAAAGCGGCTGTAGACTTTGTCTCACCAGAACATTTACCTCAATGTTTTCAATTAATGGAAGAATTTCGTCAGCTATCACCGACACATCAAAATCACGAAGATAAATTACAAATTAAAAATATGTTATTCCATGGAATAAAAGATGCTTTGTCTGTCCTGTTGACAAGTAATAATAATAATAACAATGATAATAATAGCACCAACAAAGAAAGTTTAGTCAACCTTCAATCAGAATTGAATTCAGAGCTGAGATCTCATACACGCGATAGACCATTTTCAACAACATCATCTACATCAGAGACTATAATTAATAATGACCATAGAATCATATCAAATAATTCACTTATAAAATCAGATTCAAGATCAGAGTCTTCAATTCATTATAATTTACAAAATTATCATGTCACGAATTCTGTAAAGTCAATGAATACAAACAGAGGTAGTCGAACTAGAGGTAGACCTGGGAGACCAAAAGCATTTGATTTAACTAATCATGAAAACATTAAACTATCATCCTCTAGTTCCCCACCACCATCGTCTTCGATCCCACCGTCAAATCCGATGTCGAATTCGAATATATTTCCGGTTGTACCTGTCCTCAGCGTAAATGCTGTTGTTCCCGGTAGTGGTGATTGCATCAGTGATAATGATTCAACAAATAATCCTGGTAAATTTTCAAGTTCGTTTAAAAGTTCTTCTAGAGATTCACTTTCTACGATATCTTCATCATCATCGTCATCATCTTTATTGTACTCTTCAGATATAATTAAAGATATTAAATCGAATATTACTACTACTATTGCTACTAGTAGTACTAGTACTTGTAATACTACTACTACTGTTGATTGTGATAAAATTCCCACGACTATGATTGCTAATATTACTTCCTCTTCATCATTGTTGTCTACTTCTGCTTCTGGTCTGTCTGTGAATTCAGATGCCCCACAACTTATCGCCTCTGTCTCTTTTCCCTGATCATCTTCTTTTTCATTGTCGTCAACATCAGCCTCGATATCTTTTTCGTCCTCTTCTTCCTCCTCCACCCCTTCATTTGTATCTTCTGCATTGTCATCATTATCTTCAACGTGTACTGCACAAAAACAACAACATGTTTCTACTAACCGTCCACTTAATTTAACCAATAATGACTATTTGTCATAATTATCCTATACATACGTTGTCCTGTACTCTATAGTCTGTCCTCCACATAATTACACATACATACACATAAACGTATACAATTCATGATATACTGGAAGTGTTTTAGTCAACGTAGAAAGGTCGAAGTGTATACTTGTTGATTTTTGTTTGGTAAACACACTACCTGTACAAGTGAAGAAAAGCAAGTTTTCTGTATTTCAATTATTATAGATATAACTGAGTCTATCGACTTTTCTCTTTGTTCAATTAGGCGCCAATGTATGAATTGTAATTTCTTGTATAGTTCTCACTTTTATTATTTATTTTTCTTGTTTTAATAATGCTGATAATAATAAATAGAATATTATTAAAACTGACGAATATGTTATACTGCCCGTCTTACTTTCTCCTCTTCTTCGTCTCCTTTTTTTCTATTACTACATATTCCTCCTATTCTTGTGTGTTCTCCCTTTTTTTTTCTGAAAAAATCCATTTCCCAAGTTCTTTCATTTTCCTTATGATTCTATTACTCTTTCTCTCTCCAGTTCCTGTTCTGATTACAGCACAAAAAATGTGCTACTAATAATATCACTACTACTAACTAATACTGCTATTACTACTATCAGCATTACTATTATTATTGGTGCTTGGTAGTAGCAGTAATAGTAGTGGTCACAATTATCATTACCACTACTATGTCTAGTAGTAGTACCAATTAATATATATTTTCAACTAGCATACATATTTTTTGGTATTTGTAGTAAATTCGGCACATTTTTGTACACCCCGGTCACTTTTATTTGTATCTGTATGCTCCGTATAAGTGTGTAAAAAAGGTGTTTCTTTTACTGTTCTACTCCTATACTAGGGACACGCACACACAAATATGTATGTATACATATATACATATGACACTAAAAAATCCATCCAAGTACATGAGCATGTCTAATTTATTGTTTGTTTGTTTATGGATATTCTTTCTTGTCTGTATTTTTCTTCACCCTCTCTTGATTTACAGGCCTTTTCGTCACAGATTCCAGGAGTATGATACTAATAATAATAATACTATTTATGATTACTATCGTTATTATTATTGTTTATTGTTATAATGATTATTACATAATCAAGATAGGGTTGATTTATTCTGTAGGTAATTCTCTATGTCTACCACACGTATGTCATATTTTACATAAATGTATTTCATTCATGCACATAAAACTGTTTGTCGTGTTTTAATTGCCTTTAATTACTCCGTGTGTTTGTATAGGTTCAAACTGATCCAGTGGTTTTGTGAAGTAAAGTTGCTTTATACCAGAAAGTGTTTTTAAGGTATCGAGTATCGAAATACATTGTTGAGTTATTTTGCGTACATATACAACTAATCAGTAAACGAGTATATTCTCTTTGATCATTTTTAAAAAAAAAGTTCACTTCAGATGTTTCTACTCGATCAGGTCAGTAAAACTGTTGAAAAAAGGACAACAATTTAGTTTTCTCTAGAATTGGACTAGACTTTTATCTTACGAAAGGGATTACTTTTATTCATTTGTTCTAATTCTGACTTCTCATTAATGAACTTGTCTACATGTATATCGATGTTTACTCTCCAAGCGTAGAGAGTTACACATAAACACATTGTCACTTGTGTATATATTCAAGCGTGGTCATGTAAATATGATGTTTGAATGATATCAGTGGACCAAATCAAGACTCAGACAGCTACTCATTGATAACACTTATTATCACAAACAGAAAATAAAGACCAGTGAATTATTATACTAATTCATTTGCTGGGGATTATTTTGTTTCTCCTAAACCCAAATAGATGAAGCCACATTCGAATTTGTGACTCAATGGTAGAAAGTTAAGTAGTTCAAATCTGGAAACACTGGATGGCCGTTTCGTCCCAGTATGTGACTCAGCAATGCTCATCCATGTTACCTCTCGCAGGATCGAACCCGGGACCTTCGATCTCGCACGCGAACGCTTAACTTCCAAACCACAGCCTGCATCCAAACTCAACTAATCCACGAAAGTACGAAATCCCGCGAGCACGATCGTGAGTGTGCACTACTGAGGAGTCCCATACTAGGAAAAAACGACCGTCCAGTGCTTCTAGGTTTTTACTGGTGGTCTGATATCAATCGATTCATGATCTCAATCAAATACTAGGCTCGTTTTCTGTTTTTTGAATAACTTTTCTGAAGTATTGTTTATTAAAGCTATGGTTTATTTTCTTACTACTAATAGCTTGAAATAAGAACATACAACGTATATTAGAAGAATATGTGTTAATGCAGACTATAAATTTATTAAGCGATTTACTTTGTCTATTTCTACATTAATTTACTTTGTCCCACTGTATGTAAATTATTTTAGGAAAAGAATAATTGTTTGGTTGAACTGTATGCTACTAAGATATTTGGAAGTAGAAGATTAATAGTGTTGAACTTGTGATATAACCAAGTCTTCTTTAAATTTATAATTATCTGCCAAGATACTGGATATATGAAATCGCTTTGTGTATATATGTATGTGTGAATCCATATGAGAATGCTTACCTGGCCAATCTGAATTATGGGGAATGAGGTGTCAATTTTGGCCTACTACTTGAATGTTAAGTGCTTCAAATATTAAGCTACTAGTCTAAAACTGATATAGTTGACAAAAATTGACGTATCGGAAAGGAGGTTGATTTCATGTGTTATTGATGTGCTTCTTATTTGACTAGAATTTAGTATTTAATTAACTTTATCCATTATTATTAAAGATTATCATCATGAAATCATATTTATTATTATCATAGAACTGTACAGAAGGTGATAATGGGATAGATTTATGTTTTTTCATTGTATAAAGATAATAGTGATATAAATTAAATACTAAACTGTTAGAGATTAGCATGGAAATTTGAACTTTGCTCTGATTATTTTTCATTTCAACAATCAATTAGCCATCACTCAAACAGTATAGTTCAAAGTCGAATGGATGACTTTGTACTTTGTTATTGTGTTTTAAACAATTATGTTGTAGATTAGAAAGACTTTCAAATTAGTTGAAATCATTTTGTAATAAGTTTTAATGTAATAAAACTGTAAAGAAAAGGTTGGTGAAACAATGACTAACTATTGTTAGCTTTCCATGTGATGCATAGCATAGTTGTAGTAACTGTGATGATCGTTGTAGTAATTGGGATGCCTAAGTTATAAAATCGCATTTAATTTCAAAGGTTAATGTAGCTTAACAATGTGTTAAGTGGGTGGTTGAATTAACTGACAACTGTTCAAGTAAATTATAATATTCATAATGTTTTTACATGAAATTATACATGTCAGTTTAAGGTTGTGGAGATTATTGAATTTTGTTTAAATCATAAACTAATACAAGTCAGACAACCACTGAAAACCTCGAAGCATTAGACAGCTGTTTTTTCCTAGTGTGGGACTTATCAGCAGTGCTCATTGATAACAACGGATGCGGTAGTCGAATCCAGGTCCTTCAGTCTCCCGTACGAATGCTTGACCTCTAGATCACTAAAGCAGGATCTAACAGTGTATAAGTCTTATTTCAATTCGTCCACAACAGTGTGCGACCAACCAACTTTGATCGGTTTGTGGTTGCAGTAAAAGTATAGTACTTGTACAACATAGATTTCATAGAAAAAAGTATTCTAGAAGTATCATTGAAGTATATGGTTCACTTGTTGATAATGTTGGGTCTCTTAAGTAGACACTCGATCCGATTTTATAGCTGTTTGCCAATAACCCTAAGCTAAATCCACACGGAAAGTTGAACAAAAGAGAGGAGGGGTGAAGTACAAAAATAACGCTTTACACCAACGTTAGTTAATGCACAGAAAAAAAGAGGGGATTTACAGAGTTACACACAACCTTGGGATTCTAGGGACTTCTGAACCATGCTAAGTCTATTAACAGCATGTCTAAATATCCAGTCAGAACTGTGACACGGGATTCTGCATTTTCTAAATGTTTCTGAGAAGACTCTTTCCAAAGCTGATTGGACAAAACGTCAAGCATATCTGGGCCGCTAGAGATTTTGACGAGGGATATTCTTGGGACTCTTCCAACAGATAATTATTGTGTCGATTCAGTAATTGAAAGAACAGGTTCCGAAGAAAATAGTGAAGTGTGAACTTGTTATTTATTTGTAGATCATTTAGAGGAGTTTGCATACGCGAACGAGAGAGACAGGTATAAAAGAAAGAAGAAAATGCACATGTAGTCATTTAAGTATATAAACTTAATTCACTTACACAGAATATTCGGTGCACTTTGAAAAAATGTCGGAAGTAGATAGAATGATCAGAGTTTTGGTAACTTGCAATGTTTATGTAATTAACATAGGTTAATGAAATTTTCAAATAGCTTTCTGTCTTACGCCAAATTATTAGGTAGCTTATTGAAAACGAACCTTCCCGTTCCATAGACATTTATCCTTATTTCGTTAGCGGGAAGTTTTCCAGTTCTCAATGAATTGATTACTGGTTATCTGATTTATGTGACATAGGCGCTAACATATAGTCTCACCTATATATACAAGATGAAAGTAACAAATTAGAATACTACTTATATAATAATAATAATAAACTGAAGAGTCGTTTAATCGCAACTGGTAGACAGGAAAGGGTCGAAATGTAACAAACGTACAGTCTTTACAATATCGTGCAGTTGAAACACATAGCAAGAAAGAGTTACGATTTGTAGTTGGATCAATTACTAAATTTAGTTGTGGTCAATAATAAATAGTGTTAAAATACTACTGCACATATCATAACTCATCTTCTTAAAGTAACTGTAACGGACAATTAGCATTTGCTATTGATTCTTAACCATTCATTTAAGACATCGGACAACCTCCAGTCAACAGGCTTGAAAGCTCTGAGTTAGATTTTTGGCTAGGAAGGGAATGTGAACAGGTAATGTCTTACAGTAAAACGATAAAGTTATTCATTTTTAGTTTCCAGTTTTAATTGGTGGTTTAAGTAAAATCAGTACGCCTGATTATAGTTCAGAACGTTAGCTCAAAGGAAATTAATATCAGATGTGCATAAACCGTTGGAGGAAGAAAACTGGAGTGTTGTTATTATAATTATTAAAATTTGTATACATAACTTGGCAACATGTTAAAGAAAAACCTAAACCAATAAAACAACTATTATCTTAAATTAAGTTTGGCATTGATGAACCTAAGATGAAATGAACATGAAACCATAAATTTTTGAAAATTAATGATAGAACAGCAATAAATAAACATCGAATTTAGGCTATATAACATTTTCATTTATTTTACATATTGTTACAATATATATTCTATGAGGTATAAGTTCTTGGAATTTATAGTTGAAAAAAAGTTGAACATACTCTAAAAATGATATGGGAAGTCGATAACATTTAACACTTTTCATGGCTGTATACCGAATGGACTAGTTTAAAGGACACATTAGACAAGAATTGAATTCGAAATTGATTTAGTTTCGTGTGTTTTAGTGTACAGAAGCATTTCGAGAGAGAGAGAAAGAGAGAGAGGAGCGTTACTTTTATCGACGAATGTCTTCTAGTAGACAATCTCTCAAGCAACATTTCTATATGTGTACATAAAATGTACTTGTTTATTATGGTGCTGAATACACCAGTTATTAGAAGCCTATTCTACTCAAAACAGGATTTTATGTACTGGAAATGATTCTGTCAGTGAAGTTAGATGATAACGTGGTGCACATTAACGAATAGCTAATGAACAACAGGTTTTACAAACATGTGATGGAGATATAATGTATCAGAAAAAAATCGCTTTCGGAAGAAGAAAGATGTAGATTTTAAAGAGAGAAGGTAGGATATAATGTGATAATAATGAGAGATTACATGAACAACAGCAAAAAGTTGTAGCTATCGAGGATCCATTAGGACATATAAGGTTTGAAAATGCACAGTAAAAACAGTAAACGGAACGACGAGACAGAAGGAATATCACGTTTATTATGGAACGGGAAAAGGATGATAAGTTTTACTTTCTCGACATTGCCATTCAACGGAGGGAGGATGGTAGAATTCAACGTCCCCTTTATCGAAAAGATACATCGGATGGTAGTTCTCTGAATTTTAACAGTTTTTGTCCAATCAGTTACAAAAAGGCACTGATAAAAACACTGTTTCACAGAACGGAAAGGACATGCACTACCGATACACTAGAAGCAGTATTAAGGAACGTGAAAATGTGCTTAAGGAATAATGGGTACCCAGAGAAATGTTTTGAGGAATTCTGGAAAAGTAAAGACAAAACGCCCAAAGAAACCACAGTAGATAAGAGACCAATTTTCATTGAACTTAAATTTAAAGGTGATCATATTGCAGCTACAATAAACAGATAATTAAAAGGCACACTGACCACAACTTATCCTGCAGCCAAGCTGATTAACTTGTACAAAACAATATGCTCCTCACTCCAATCAAAGATCAATAGGTAACCCTGACACGTTACCGCCAACTGCGTATATAAATTTATATGTACCTGTCAGAGCAGTTAAACTGGTAGAACAGTAAGAAGGACCTACGTTCAATCCCAAGAACATATCCCGAAAGGTCTTCGACCAATGGGATTCAAGGCTTTTAGCGGTGCTATTGCAAGGCATCTGTGTGACACAGGGTGTTAAGTTGATAGACTAAAATCTTTCAGTATCATCAATCGACAGTCAAATGCTGTTCTTCTCAAATTTGTCTAATCCATAGCTATTGAACGACTAAATCCAGACTTTTGTATGTAAAGGGAAACAATTACAAATCTTTCTTTATCATGGTCACTTTATCGTCAGTTTATTACATCATGTTTTGCAAATTCCCCCCCCCCTCTCTCTCCTATTTTAATCTCATCAGCTATTTCGAAGTCATAACCACATTATCTATTTTTTAACTGACTAATTTCAACTCGTGTTATTATTCTTAAATGTTATTAATTTATGTTCAGTTACTTCATTATACAATCAATTACTTATTTAGTCTCTACAATTCCTTGTTACTATTTCTGATGATCCAGAATCTTCTCTCATATATTAAATCTATTTACGACACTCTTTATATGTCTTCAACCCCATTACTCCACCATGATGATAAATATCCATTTTTACTGTGATAAGTATGTAAACTTTACAATAATTTTTATTTTAGATATTGTAAGTTGCAAGCAGCTAATGGGAACCTTATGAAATAAAATGAGTACATGTTAATCTACTAAATTCTTTGGTATTGCTCTGTTCAAGAGGATAAAGGCAACTAAATGTATGAGATCGAAGGAATATTAAAAAACGAAGATTTGTATATAATTGCGAATAGCGAAACAGAGACAACAGGAGATGGAAGATGTAAGTCTGCAAACAGCACGGCCAAAGTTGATTGTGAGGTCACCAACGGACACAGATATCTACAGGAGAGTGACAATCAATTTCACTCAATACAACATTCAGAAGAACAGGTAAGCGAAGGGGCCAGCTAACGTAAAAAACACAAGGTTCAAGGCCTAACATTTTATTCAGTTGTCATTGGGTACATATGTAAAAGTGAAGGAACTGTCATTGAACACACTGGCTGCGTTCACCTCAGAATTTGCACCGATTTTCTATCATCTAAAAGGCAAATGAAATAAACACAAACATGGTGAGAAGGTTGAAGAGGAGTTGATTTGACTGACATACTGCTGAAATGCTGAGAATTCTATATTGTACCAGATTATAATATTGAATAAAGCCATTAATAATAATAATAATAATAATAATAATAATAATAATAATAATAATAATAATAATAATAATAATAAGTAGAAGTATGCGAACGTTGAGTTTTTAGTGTAACTCGTCAAAGCCAATAATTGTCTATGCTAATTATCTAATTGGTTGGTTGGTTGGTATCGGTATGAATAGAAGGGTAGTTATACACAGTCAACGTTATTCATCACTCCTATTTTCATCTAAATCTAATCTTGGCTGATAAGACTTCATCCTTGTATGTACTGAGGAAGCAGAAAAGCCTTTCCACTGTGTAAGGTGAGGCGGTATAGGACTAATTGACTAGTGTAGTTTCAACGTGATGTTGCATAAGTCAGCGAGTCACACCACTCCGGTTAACTCCAAGCGATTAAGGCCAATAACTGTGCGATGGTACTACGTTCATGATATTGCACATAGTCTACTTTTATAGCGTCCCCTAGTTATATAGTCCTAACAGACAAACTGCTATCGATACTCATACTGAATAACTGACTAGCAAGTATTTTGACATGTTTGTGGTAACCCTCTGATGAGAATGCAGCATACACACCTAAGTGAAGTTTTCTTATTTTAGCAAGTTCAAAAGGCTGGGCAAGCAAATTAGTTTCTTTGATCCAGTCAATCATGGTGTGACATATACGCCGATAGATTCTTCACTGAACTATCTTTAATTCTTCTTTAACGACAGAATGGGTTTCTTCCACCATATGTGTCATTGTTAAGTCTAATAAACATATTGCGATTACTTTCACAGGCATAACTATTCTCTCCTATTCACGTACGTCTTCCATGTGTGTATTTGTAAATTCGTAATTGTTTCTTCAAGATATGAATGCACTTTAAAGTTGAGCAGATAGCAACATATCACCTATGGGCTATGAAAAGTACAAAGTAGTTAATCGGCGTTATGATTAAAACCACCTGTGTTACTAAATAATTACAATAGTAGACTGGAAACTAGTAATACGAAATGACAACGAAATTCGTGGAAATAGATACATATAGAAACTGACAAAATTGGCACGTAACAAGTGTGGACAGTTACACAAGTGTTACTTGCGAATGACGAACGCTTACGTGTTCAATGGGTCTAAAAGTAAGTGCACAAGTATATTTGCACTAAATAGTATATTCCAAGGCAGAACCTATATGTAAATAATGAAACGATGGATGGACAAGTTGAGTGCTTGAATCACCAACTATAAATGTATAAAACAGGTGCGGTAGAGACCTGATAAGTAAGCGGTAGCATAGGAGAGAATACGATTATCGTTCAATTTCACGTGGATCGGGTGAGTGGTAATCAGTATACAACAAGTATTGGAGCCGGAGAGTTATCAATACGAGTCAAACAACCAGCTTTATAATAAATTCTGGAGCAAAGGACAGCAGGTTGATGAGCCCTGAATAGAATGGAACCGAAGTTCTGGATGCCAATGCTAGACGCATACTGAACACATATACTATTAACATTGACTATTTGTATTTGTATTTCCTTTTGGACTAGACCCAATTTGAGTTAGCGATTGTAAGCCTGTTCAATTGTACCTTCGTAACCCGATGTCTGGAGATTCGGATTTAACAATAGGGTTTACTGAGTAATCCACACCAATTGGTTCTAGATATATTCAATGGGTAACAATGAAAACGTATCTTATATGCTCTAAGAAATCTGTATACGTAAAAAACAAAACCCCTATTAACTCCATATCCGTCTTTGAGAAACGACCGGAAATCCCCGAAGTGTACTATTTGGCAGTGATACATCATAGTTAAACGAAGTTCTACAGAAAACCAATATGATTAATTGCTCTTAAGTTTCGGATCAACTTTACAGGGGAGATAAATATAATTTATTTGCTGAAAATCAAGCTCAATGTTTTGAGGGACATATACCTATACTGATAAATGAGCTTTTGCATAGATTTTAATTCGATCAGTCAATAAGAGCTTCCTACCCACCCATAGTTTTCTCATGCAAGTAGCTAGTTGAGAAACCACCTATATAGTGTATATGTATGTATTAGTACACTAAATCGGACAACTGACTAATACAACAACATTTTCATCGGATAACTACGGAATATTTGGTTTATGATCCTAATTGTGGGCCTTCATTTGACACATAAGTGTCAACATACGTTTCTTTGTACATAAAATACTGTAAAATAACTATCCACCTCTTACTCAGTTTTATATTATATATGACCTACATAAGTACAAATTATGAATCCTTATTTTTGATCCATTGTGCGCGAGTAGTCTATGCATATAATCTTGTGACACTTTCAGTCATGACATAATGTAAAACGAATTGCTATATTCGTATTCTGATTGTCCGGTTGGATATGGAAGGAGAGCAGTGAACTCAAAAGCGTTCTCAATCAATGCCATTGTTCGCTATCACTAACGTTACTGTAAATGCGAAGGTCCTGAGAATGAATTCTCCCAAGTGAGATAGCCTTTAGCGGACTCCATATTATGGTTACACAAGGAAATAAAATGTTTCTCAGCTGCTTACCGGATCACTAAGTAACAGTAATCAATATCGTGCTTGTTTACAGCTTGAAATTGATAAAATTATATTAATCAAGTATAAACACAATCGTGTAAATGATTAAATATTGTACTATAGTTTGGCACTATATAACTGGATAGAATTGAGTCCTTCGGAGATTATCCATTTGTTGAGAGTTTCAGGTAGACCTTACTGACGAGTATTAAATAGCATGAAATCTAAGTCAAACGTTAACTTTCGGCTGCGTTCAGTAAACTAAAATTAAATTTTTTTAAGAACAGCAGTACGAATTCTTCCCGTTAAATTCATTGAATTCTAATCACAGTTAAAAGGATACGAAGGAAAAGTTCAAGCCGTTAATTGGTTATAGATAGATTGAACAATTAAAAACAAACCACGCAATTGATATTCTGATGGTAGGGAAGATATATTGGAGTAAATTATTATTCACATAGGGCGACTAATCGGAAAATATGTCTTGATATTTAAAATCCGAAAATATTGACGTATATAAGATTTGACCGCTTGTACTAGTGACAGAATATAGGAGACAACTGGTTCAATACATGTAAACATGGCTTTACAGGAAGTTAGTCTTTAACCGAGTAGCTCAGTGACAAACACATCTAGCTGTATATAAAAATAGTACCGCTGAATTTGCGCATATGATAAGTGAGGTTTACTAACAAGTGCGATATAAAAAGGATTAAAAATCGTTGAGAGATCTCAGTCATTCATCATCATTTTCATTTCGTGCATTGAATTCATTCTCATAGATTATCATAAAAGTAACAAAAGATTATTATTGAATTTACTTTACGTTTATCTATATGTATGCATATCGAATAAATAGATGTTCTTGAGAACAAAAATACTGCTCTCTTCCTATTCCATGCCCTCTCTTTCTATGTCATATGTTATGTCGAGAATCGTTTTTACAGACTTTTCAACAGCTGACAGAATGTCAGACGGAGATTGACAATCGAACAAGCCATAAAATGTAGAAAACAGAAAACAGTTTTCAGGAATATCATTTTATTTACTCGTCAGGAAACATAGATTTCAATGTGGAGAATCGATCTCCCACCAAATTTTCATCGTTTTGTTCATTCTTTTTTCGCCTTTTTCAAGCCTGGAAATGGAAAAATAGACGGTGAAAATAATAATCAGCTACTGATCTCGGTCTCAAGTATGAATGGGTAAATACACATAGTTAAGTACATGTGCTGACAAACTGACGAGATGACTGACAGTGTGAGGGACTGTTTCAGTGTGACAAACTGGACGTAGTGGAGTGAATGAACAGCTGTCATTCCCCAGCATAAAGCGTTAAAAACAGAATAGAAATGATGAACCGAGTGCAATAAACTAAATTTGCATGAGAGATTGATTAGTTACATGAGTGTGGGTCACAGGCGGTGAACATAGAAATATCCGGTCAATAGTTTTCATGTTTTAAATTTCGTAGTGGGAAACGAGTATCACTCGACTTACCATACACTTTCATCCAGTCTCTCCTAGGTTTCCCTCTGCCAGGGGTACCTGAAAGATTGATAAGGTAGATATTGATTAGTCAAAACTCATTCGGTCACAGTGATCACTGATATAAGTGTGCGTGTGTGTGTGGTGGGGTGGTGGAGTGATTGAGTGGGATGTTGAGTTCACTTTATGTGGTGACTAACACTGTCCACGTGACGTAGATTTTGATCCTAGGCTCGACCTGATTTTTTCTGTGATGCCTGCACTACTGTGGAAGACTTAGATTGAGAAGCCGAATATGGATGTCTGGATCGGACGAAATGTGTATTCCATTGAATTCGTGAGGCGTTATGGGTTAGAAAACCATTGAAAACCTGGAGACACTGAACGGCTGCTTCGTCCGAGTGTGGGACTCTACATCAGCACGTATCTACAACTCCAAAACCGGGGATCGAACACAAGACCTTCAGTTTCACGAGCGAGTGTCCAACCCGTGGACCACTGAGTCGGGATCCAATGGTGTGCAAGTTTAACTTCGTGATTTCAATGAAATTCAACAGTCTCCACAACTCCATATTGACTAACTGTATACTGTTCACAAACTTAGAACCTCCCTATCTAATCAATCTACTCTAATAGCTATTTATATTGAGGATGATCAGATTGTTTTAAACATCCAGTTCATTTGATAAGATACTGAAACGACTGAAATGGTCAGGCCAATGACTTTTGATAAGATAGGGCTTCAAACGAAAGTACTTCAGATGATAGATCTGCTCTAGCTAACTGTCCTACATTTCTTACAAAGTCGTTGCTACGACCAATCGACAAACCACTCAACTAAAATAGTATGACTATGAGTTACCTGTCAGTTAACAAGTGAAATCGGTTTGATTCTCCGATTTTCACAAATCTTGTTTATCAAATCCACCCCTCCAAAACTACTGTTTGGTTACTGATCACATATTCTGTGCACAATCTATGTCTACAGCAATAAGTTCTGATGAGAATAAAATTATTTTGAGAATGTCAAAGTAGTAGTATTTGGGTTTTCATGTTTTCACCTGTAATTGCCGTAAATATGGAGGAAACAAACTACATCGATGTATTGGGAGACCGGTAGCGTTTACTACTAACACATCGGGTGAAAAACATCCTATGTGAGTAAAACACTTGATTGATCGAGTGAAAAACTCTCTTAAGAAATATGTTCATGTTGAGTTAATGCACACAACCAGAACACATACTTCTAACAATCAATAGTATAAATCCTGTGAGAAGGATCATGCTTTATGAATCGACTTACAGGATTCAGACTTTGTAGGCACAGAGGCTGGTGCTTGAGCAGATTCAGTTGGTTTTGCGGCTGCATCTATATGGGAAAGTGGAAAACAACACCTTGCTGAATTAGTATAAATCAAATTTAACTAGTTCCATTCGGTATGCATATAGGGTGATGTTGATGAAAGAAGAAAAATAAATGGAGGTTTTGATAGTTATCGGTATCGTAGATCAATTCTGTTTACTGCTCCAGTAATATACTGTAGGATGCGTAAGTGAGTCATAACACACTCCAGTGACAGAAAGAACTACTGATCAGATAAATGGGTGAATGAGAAATTGAATAAGTGATAGAAGTGTGTCTGTTCATGTATAACTCACCTTCGTCACAGTATGTCACACCAAGATAGTTAACAGTGAGGGTGAAAATTAGTACGACTACCTGAAAATGAAAGAGTAATCGATTTGGTTTGATCGGTTACATGCATGAATTCCTTACCAATGTTCTATCCATTTGTGTGCTTACTGAGTTCCGATGTTCCAGTGAGATGTGCACTAGAATTTATATGCTTGTAAAGTTTTCGATTTCCTAATCAACTCTGTATTCAATAAATCGCTACAGGTAACTTGACGTCTTCTTACTGAACTGAAAATTAGATCGTGTCATATGTGTCATGTCAATTTTACCAGGCATTTGTTTCAGTGAAATCGATTGGGTAATATATGACAAATTCAATAAACAGTAATTTTCCACCTAGTTTTCGTTAGTGGTTTCATTTCAATATACGTTTCGCTGTCTTTACTGTTGTCGTAGTTATGGTACTAAGTTAATGATAACGTTTATCTTACAATAACTTTACAATAATTATTCATGCTCACCTATTAAAACGTACAGATCTGTCAGACCTAACTGGTTATTTATATCAGTTAAATTCGTAATAAATCAAGAGGCCTTCACAAACGTTATTTTAAGTCAGATAATTTCACGTCAGTTGTAAAAACAACTATGATTTCTAACTAAACTAAAGAAGAGCGCAGTTTAGAATCCATTAATGAGGATTTGTTGGCACATAATAATAGCTCAAATGTACAAAAGTTAATTCGTCTCTCAATAAATGGATTGAGGAAACTCGAAATGAAGAAATACCATACATGCTTAATAATGACACTTTTACAAACCACTCATCAACCATTGCGAACCTTTTCAGTTATAGTTTTGTGAACAATAATGAATTCTTAAATGGCACTGTTTCAAAACTCATTTTTGTGACGACTAACTCAATAAAATCTATCTCTTTCACTAACGTGAAATTTAGTAAGGTTAAAAACTCGTTTGAGGTTTCAAGTAGTCATAGAGTGGATGGAATTTCATCCTTTCTGTGAAAATATGGTGAATCAGATATCCCACTACTTCTTCCAAAACTGTTTACTCTTTCTCTCTCTCTCCTTGGAGATAGATATTCACCATGAAAAATACTATCATCAAATGAGCAGAATTTTCACAAATTACGTCATTTAAGAATACTCTGTTCACTATAAATTTATCTAAAGAAGATAATCAGGCTAAACTAATAGAGTTTACGCGCGTATTCAATTAACTGAATTCAATGTAAACTTGCAAACATAGACCCTATGACTGGTTTATTCCGTTTTTACACCAGCCAAATAGTATAAATAGCCCTTTTAAATGATAATAGGCGTGGCCCAAAAACAGATACTTTAATATAAACTTGGTTGCTGAGTTGTTTTGCTAAAAATTACAAAGTTACAATTAAACTCAATCATTAGTTTTTAAGGCTTTTTGATAGACCACAAACTAAGTATCATATAAATACTTGTATTGAGTATTATCTGGATTGTTTAAAGTTATTACTTTTCTTCCTTGTATTTTTAGTGGATAACAGAGAAAAAAAATAAAATTTTACTATTCTATCCCAGATACTAGACAAGTTTTTGCTTGTGTATTACTTTTTTATTTGTTATTTAAACTGATTAGTACGTGAATGGACATTCCTTCTCTGAATTTTATAGCTTAACCGGTAGAAATTACAAGTTTCGATTACTGTATTAGGTACATGCATTATGAACATTTTATCTTGTCAATGTTTTTAATGAAATACTTGATGTTAGTACATATGCCTGATAATCGGTATGTACATGCTCTCTTGTATGTCAATATAACCAATATAATTTTATATTTGCATATGTTCATGTGATTATTGGAGTTTTAGTATTGACTTTAGATGATTATGGAATTTTAAATGTTAGACTGTCCAAAATAACATTTCCTTCTTTTGTTTGTTTGTTTAAGAAATGTCAAGGTCAATCAATAAATAATATCCCAATCGGAAACCAATAAGTATTTAATTATAGAATTTTCGCAGTTACAACAACTATTTTTTAATTCAAAAAGATTTAAAAAAAATCTCAGTTACTGGGTTCGAGTCTCATAGTGAACATCAACTTTGAAATGGAGGTACATCCAGCTGACGAGTCTTAAACCGAACGAGACGCGCGTCCTGGATTCCACTGCTAGCCATTATCCATCTTTGCTTATAATTCTTGTGAATTAAGGATATATCGAGGCAATACAAACAGTATGCACATATGCCAATAAAGGACTGACCATTTGCAGTCCTAAACATCAATGGGAAGATTCAAACAAATAATACTAAAAGAATATACTTTTTTTGTTTGTTTTTTAAGAAGTGTCAAGGTCAATCAATAAATAATATCCCAATCGGAAACCAATAATTGTTCAACTATAGAATTTTCGGAATTACAACAACTATTTTTTTTGACTCAAAAAGATTTAAAGAATCTCAGTTAAAACGATAACATACGGAAAAATGATAAATAGACTTTGAAGATACTGTTGGTTCAATAATGATTCATTTATTTATGTTTAAATCACCACACCACATTAAAACTATTTGTCCAGATAGGTAAATGTATAGACATATAAAAGAGCATAAGATTTAACAAAAATCTATATGCTTCTGTTCAGATTAATTCTCTTGAGAATCAGTATACAAGAAAATAGGGGAAAATAAAGAAAAACTTTTAATTTTGAGAATAGAAAAAGACTAAGAATGAATTTGAAAAAAAGTTAGTGACCGATGTTTAAGTAATTCAATAGGATAATCTATGACAGTGATATTGGTTAACATGGATTTGAATTTGTGATGAATATGATGTAAGATTCCAAGTCTCTTTTTTGGTGAATCCCATCTAATGCGAAACTTGGATTAAATGATGTTTTCTATCTGTTACCTTTAATTACATAATATCAGAAATAGAGTCAAAGCAAAATGTTGGAAACATATTATGACGTATTATAAGCAAACATAGATAGTGGTTGGCAGTAGAATCTAGGATGCGTGTTTTATCCTATTTGGGACTCGTCATGACGAAACGCGTGTCTTGGATTCCACTACTAGCCACTATCCATCTTTGCTTATAATTCTTGTGAATTAAGACTATATCGAGGCAACGCACACAGTATGCACGTTTGCAGTCCTAAATGTCAATGGGAAGATTGAATCAAACAATACCAAGTGAATTTATATTATGACGTAGATGTTAAATATTTAAACAAACCAAATGTATCCAGGCTCTTCAACAATAGATTTCTATAACTTTGGAAATTTCAAGTAGAATTAACTGTATAGTTTCGACTGAGGATCTAGTAAATCAGGGAAAAATTGAAAAAAAAACCTGACGGGTAGACAATAAGCTTATTTTATATTTTAATTCTAGTTTATTGTGGTTATGAGTAACTAAATTTTGGTAATGCATTAAGTAGGAATAATATATTTGGACTAGATTGCCAGGCGAAACGTTGGATTTACTTCAAATTCATTCGCTGAGATTTTACAAATATATTACTCCTATTTAATGTTTTACATCAACTCGGCGCCCAAATGCTGTGAAACTATTCACTCTAATTAAGACGGAAGTTCTTGTAACTTTTGGTAAATTTATTCTAATCCCTTTCAAAATTTATGAACTTGAATAATGTACAATGTATGAACAAGATGTCAACATTACTAATAGACATATATTAGTAATCTGAGTTAAAATTAAGATAGTTTGTTACATTCTTTATGAAATAATTATTGAGATCAGTTGTATACTATTAAACTAGTATAAACAAATCAGTTTATTCATTTGTTGATAACGGCAAATGAAGATGCATCTCGTCATTCAACAATCTCATCATAATGATTCGAGTACAATTAAACCAATAGACTAGTTTAGACCTACAAGTATAGATGATTGATTTCTTTAAGGAAAGATAAAATCTAAATTCTAAATTCTTTAAGGAAATTTAATTAAAAAATCAATGATTCAGTAATTTAGATACATTTGATTCCATTTTTTTTTTTTAAATTCTTTGTTTCACTTGTTTGTTTATGTTTCGTTTTTTTGGTACAACGTAAATATTTTATTCGTTTCTTTGTTTTTTTTTAATAATGTAACATTCAATCATAATTCAATCAATAGAAACAAAACAACAAAGAAAAAAACAAAAAAAGGAAACAAAAATATTCTAGTCCACTTCTAATTGAAATGATATAACTAAGTTTGAAGGTTACAATTATTTAATTATAAATTGAATATTACTATTCTTATTATTTGTATAAACCTTTATATCGACCACCCATTTTTGGTGTTCTTATGTCATATGAATATTCAGTTCATTAATTTACAAATATAAACACAATAGTCAGTCAGTATAGATTGTCTGATTCTGAATATATGAAAAAATAATTGTTAAATACCCCTTCCAGGCATAGGGATGGTGAAGCCGAGTAGACCCTTCTAGAGAAGAGTGCTACATAGAAGCACGGCATAAATACCGGGGTGGGATAGCTGTTTTTGCACTGCTTACACAGAACCATTACATAACATTCATATTCGATTTCTTTTTGGACAGATTCATTTTTTACCACTCTTTTGAACACTCAATAGTTATGCAATAACTCTTTGTAGCATTCGTAATCGTTTGTGGATATTGGTAGAGTGGTTGATAAGGTCGATATCCATCACCCACATTACCGCTCACGTTAGTATATGGGATGGTTGCCATGATCCTGGAGTCAAAACGAGGACGTGTTAGTCGTATTTTGCTTCGCAATTGTTAAATCAAAATTTTTTACACCATTAAATAGACGTAATTTATATTTATGAAAATATTTTAAATACTAGAAATTGTAATTAAAAAAAATTGTTTTCTTTTGAAAAATGTAATAAAAAAGATTTATGAGATAATAGAAAGAATGTGAACAGGTCAAATTTCATTTGTGACCTTGTGAAAGATATCAGACATCTTGTTATATCATTGTTAGTAAATAATTTAGATTTTCATGTTTAAATAAACAAAAACAAAAAAAACTAATTAACCAATAAAAAATTTATAGAATAAATGAAATGTGGCTAGCAGTGGAATCCATGGCTCTCATACCATCTTATATAGGACTTGTGAGTTGAATTTACCTGCATACAAGTGTAGATGTTCAACTTAGGGCTCGAACTCGGTACATTTCACTTTAAAAACCGAACACGAAATCCACTGAGCTACTAAGCCTAGATAGTCACTAACACATCGGTCAGAACAAATACATTGACTCTCATCTGTAATTGAGTCAAAATTCAAATGTTTAAATTGGTATAAATCTCTTTGTTGTCATTGCCAATTTGTACACAGGTCAACTTTCAATATGACAAAATTATGCACATAAAGTCCTTTTTTTAATGCAAAATACTGAGAAAATGGGTTACTTTAGATTCTTTAAAATAACGATATTTAATTGTTAATGCTTATGATGAATGATGCATGATATTGATGAAATACGATCTTAATAAAAAAAAGCCTAACTTAATAGAGATTTTCACAAAAATATAAAGATAGATTAGCATCAAATTTGGATGAATGGAAACTCTTTTGAAAACAAAAATTCAGTGTTCTCTATATTCACCATATTGTAAATTAGATTCATAGTTTGAATTATAGAAAACCATAAAGTAAACAAATTCACTTAGTATTGTTTGGTTGAAACTTCTCATTGACGTTTGGGACTGCAGTTGATCAATCTCATATTGGCATAAGTACACACTGTGCATATTGCTTCGATATTGCCTTAATTCATAATCATTATGAGAAAAGTTGGATAGAAGCTAGTAGTGGAATCCAGGATGCGCGTTTCGTCCGGTTTAAGACTCGTCAGCTGAATGTACCTGCATCTCAGTGTTGATGTTCACTCTGGAACTCCAACCAAGTGCGTTGGCTCGTGAATGAAGGCTATATCGAGGCAATGCTCACAGTATACACATTTGGCCAATTAGAGACTGATCAATTGTAGTCCTAAACGTCGTTGGGAAGATTCAAACAAACAATACCAAGTGAACTTAAAATTCAACCTATCGCACAAGCAAGTGGCTATCAGGACTCGGTGGCTAAGTGGATACGATGGCGTTTGAGGCGAAAGGTACTGTGTTCGAATCCCAGAGTGAACATCAACTCTAAGATGCAGGTACATTCGGTTGATGAGTCTCAAATATGACGAAGCGCGCGTCTTGTATTCCATTGCTAGCCATTATCCATTTTTGCTGACATAGTAAACAGTCGTAAATTTTGTGGATATTTTTATCAAATAGAATAGAATCTCACTTTCTGGCGCCAGAAATAAATTGACATATAAATTAGACTGATAGAAATATATTATGGAACCATAACCGAAAATATTGGATACTCAGATGAAATTTTTAAAATGATTATTGAGTGTCGAGATCATGTTTAAACATCAAATCCCTCCCAAGTCTTATCCATATTTGGAGGGACTACTTTCTATGGAAATTCTAATTTCAGGCGAACTGTGTGTTTTGACATTATGGAGGTGAATATTCATTTAGTATTATTATTTTTAAAATAGCTTACATAATGACGCAGATATATTTAAAGCAGGGTACTAAAATACGGACAGTGAGTTAGGATTCACTACATCTTTATTTTTCAACGTATAAATGTTTATGGAAACAGCAAGAACGCAGTCACCATCCTAATTATCAAATATCATATTGAGTAATACTTCAAATGTTTATTGATAAATTCCTAGTGGAATTTTATAGATCAAATACAACGTGACTATCAGCGTAAATAAATCGATGTGGCATCTGCAGTGGTTAAGTGAGCATGACATTGATAAAGCTACTAACTCATCAGTTATTGTAAATACCTCATTTCTATAGTAGATCTTTCATGACCGGAATAACTGTGGTAACATTTCTGTATCAGTGTGTGACACAGGGGCAAACTTCACAAAGAACATCTATCCCCTAAGATTCATTACCAGCGAACACCAACAAGTACAAAAACTGAGGTCCACGGCTTCCTACCGACTGCTTCTATTCACTTAAAAACTTCAAACTTACTATAAACCAAGTAATTTTCAAGTATTTAGTCAACGGTGAGTAGCATTGCCGCTGATTATCTTCGATATGAAAAGGTACATCGGAATACATTTATGTAAATTTTATTGACTGGATTGATTTCAACATAACTGATTTTTGTCAGAATACGTGTTTGTGGAGATTGAACTAATTTTAATGGTTCAATTCATGAGTCGATCTAAGATAGACAACCATTGGAAACCTGGAAACACAGGACGGCTGTCTCGTCCTAATATGTCACTCCTGAACAGTGTGCATCCACGATCCCTCACGCGAGACTCGAACATAGAACCTTCGGGCTCGCGCGCAAGCTCTGGTGAGATCATAGATCGATTTTAGAAATTAACACCTCTAGATGCCGGCTCAATGGTTTAGAGATTAGGGGTACGCTCATGAAACTGAAGGTCCTGGGTTTGAATCTCACATTGAAGAGTTTTGTACTGGGACGAGACGTCCATCCAGTACTTCCAGGTTACCAATGGTTGTCTAGCTTAGACCTACTCATGAATTCAACTATTATAATTGATCTTGTAATTTTTCTTCCTGCATACTCATTTTTATCGTTTTTCTTTCTCATAACATTATGCAACATTCTTTTTCTCTACGCAGTTATATTCTTTTTACTTGATTACCCTTAAAAAATCATTTTGCCACTCTACCTATTTCATTCTCTCTTTCTCTTCCAAGAAAACACACATACCAGTGTTGTTTTTTCTATTTGTTCAGTCGGTACGATTCAGACAATATTATTAATAATAATATATGATAAAACCGTTTCAAGAATTGCATTACTATCTGACATTATCTCCAATGATTTCATGTTTTTTTTGTGTGTATTTCAATTAAAAAGTTTTATTAAAATACGGCATCTGTTGTACATATGCATTTATTCCGGAAATAATATTCATATATATATGCAACTGTTTATATAATTAATGAATAAATGAAGTAGATAGATGGATACAACTGGAATTTTGATTAATCAATAAAGGTTTACAGGCTAAATAATCATGTCTAATTGAAATCAATAGAAAACAAAGTCAATATAAAGGTGATTTTTATAATAATGTGTAGCACATAATTACAATTATTATTATTATTATTATTATTATTATTATTATTAGTAGTAGTAGTAGTAGTAGTAGTAGTAGTAGTAGTAGTATAATATCGTTATTCAGCAAGATCTTGAGATGGTGGAGAAGATTTGTAGCTCAGGTGAGATGGTTTTGATGTAGGTTTGTTCTCTGAGTTGGATGGTTTGGTCGTGGAGCTTTCATTGTCCTTCTGAACGACATCATCAGCACAAACTTCGGGTAGAAGTGAAGTGTTTGAATTTCTCAGCAACATCATAAGATCATATTAATGTGTTTACTTTTAGTCCTGCTAGTGTGTAGCCTTGAAATAAAATTTACCAAAGTTCTTGTAGTAAATCATGACTTGTAGGATCCGTGATCAGAGGTTTAAAGACACCTTTTTTCATGTTCCCTTATAACATCTAATGAATTGTTTAAAGCTGATTTTTATTACGATTGGTTTCTTTAATGGAGAATGCTCAGTTTTAAGGTACAAATTTCATCATGGTATGACATTAAATAACGAATTATTGGGAATTAAAAATCATTAATGAACAGAGGTTTAATCTCCGCCTGACTGATTGATTTCCAGACCCTGTAAAATCAGTACTAATAATATTTAAAGGTTGAATTCATTACAGATAGATCTGAGTTGGACACCACTAAAAGTAAGAAGGAACCAGAAATCTGTTTAATCCTAAATTGAAATTCGTTAACAACGCGTGCAGAAGACTCCATCACGATAGAACTCAAAACTTTCAGGTTTTGGGTTGAAAGCTTAACTGTTATAATCACTGGATCGGGGTTCAGTAGTGCAGTATCACATTCAATCACATAAATCGATGATTATCTAGGTTCATTGGTGACAACTGTTTCACTCCTGAGTTATGTCAAATTCACAAGTAATTTTAAGATTATTTAATGATCAGAACCAACATAGTTTATTCACTTTTAGATATTTAGTATATGCAGACAGTAAAATATATTTATATATCGATGTGAAAAGGTAATTGACTGACTGAACAGGGGTCATAATATTTGAAAAATGAATTTATTGATTTAAAATGAAAACTTTGATTTTTAAGAGTTCATGTCATGTAACTGACAGTTAAATATTATAAGCAAAGATAGATAGTGGCTAGCAGTGGAATTTAATACTCGCGTTTCGTCCTATTTGGGACTCGTCAGATGGATGTAATGACTCTAATGAACTACTTGTAAGTAGTCTTTTTTTCAAAGTTGTTTTATTATTATTATCATTATATTATCATTAATTTGTACTAATTAAGTTATAAATTATTTTCATAGTTGAAAGCGTTAGTCAATTGAAGCTAGACCACCAAGGAAAACCTGGAAGCACTGGAATGCCGTTTCGTCCTATTATGGGACTCCACAGCAGTGCGCATCCACGATCCCCCACTCGCGAGATTCGAACCCAGGACCTACCAGTCTCGCGCCAGAGCACTTAACCGATAGACCACTGAGCCGGCATCCAACAGTGTTAGTGTCTAACTTCAACTGGTCCATGAAGTTGAGCAACCATTCACCAACTGTCTTCAGTGAGTTGATATCTCACAACAGACGTGGTTTGAACTCCACTGGTCACTGCTTTTCACTAGAACTCCTGGATTTACCTCTCGAAGTCATTCACTATTCAGCATATGATTATTATTATTATTATTATTATTATTATTATCAGAAGGGGTTTTGTGGAGATTTAGTATTTTCAATTGACTCTTGCTTTCAACTATGAAAATACTAAATCTTCACAAAACCCCTTCTGATAATAATTATAAATTAATAAAAATAACTTCTAATTTCAAACTGAACAAATAATCGGTTTTTTTGTACAAAGATTTAACTCATATTCAACTATTCACACCAGCTAATATGTGTAATACTATTAACTAAAGTTACAATGATATATGTGATGCTAATAATATGTATGTTATTTATATTCTATTTATAGAGTAACTATTCAAATGAATTCATAGTACAATCTTTATCCTTTTGTCACTTTATTTTATGTGTTTGTATATGTGTCAATTGAAAAGTTACAAATTCAAAACAGAAAATAATAGTACAGAATAAGTATATGTCTTGTGTGTGTGTGTGTGTGTGTGTAGGTACATGCATTCATAGGTGTACATATGTGAAAGAAAAGTTAAACAAAAAATAGGAAACTAAAAAGAAAAATAAATAGAAACATAGAAAAGTACTTCATAAGTTTTGTAATAACTATGACAATTTCATGTGATCAATGAAGAATTATTATTCAAAGATAATTAATCAATAAACATATGAATGTTTTGGTTCTGCTTTTATGTTTTGACTCACACACACTCTTTCTCTCTCTTAGAATACCATGATGGATATAATCCAAGAGAAAATTCTTGAACAAATCATTTCATCTGTTTATCTACCTACGTATACATAAGGATGAGAAATTTGATGCGATTGTTCGACGTAAAAATTGTTGACATCATCGACATCTACTAAAATCTTGGTGTGGGACAGTTACACAATATTGTTGCCTGACTGGAATTGCAAGCGTGGATCGATCGATGCCAACTTGCTTGTCCAAAAAATGATTATAAGTTTAAGACCTATTGGTTTTGAATTTGATATGGTATCATATTACTGAGGAGTTTTGTGGTAGAACGAAACAGCCATCAAGTGTTCCTTGTTTCTCATTAGTTATTTAACTAATATCCATGATATGTAAAAAATAATTTTAGATAATTCAAACAATAATCTGTGAGTGATGTTTGAACCTTACGATCACTGATATAAAGTCTATAAGTGGTGTTATGTAGTAGCGAAGACATAAGTACGGGTAACTTGCAGGACCTACTATTGGACTATCATTCTTATTGTATAACTATTCGGTAACTAGATTATCTAAGCTTTATTTTAACCTATTGATTATTACTATATGATTTACTGTCCCTATGTTATGCTCAGTTTTATTGATTATTGTCTCCCACGCTTACAGCCTCATTTTGGCCTGGTTTTGTACAAATATTATTTTCTATTTTATGGTGTGGTGTGGTCTGCCTGTCTGGTATATAGATAAAGTATTCTTGAAATAAACGATTCGCATTACAGCAACTGCTATTGGTGTTTTGGACTCAAGTGGACGGATTAGGCGGATAAGGACCAATAAGGACGCTAGATTACTCATATTAATCGAACGTCATTGTCACAGTGTGAAGGTCGTAGAAGGCGTATTCTATTGGTGGATAATTTACGCGGATTACGTCCTTGTTAAATTCGTAAGGTCATAACGAATCAGCGACGACCTTGATCAAGTCATAACAATTGGCTACAGTCTAGGTCAAAAACATAACAAGTGGTCAGTCTATTTTAGCACACGTGTATTTCGAGTGGACTGCCTCAATGATATTATCCAGTCACAAGCAGTTCTAAGCAAAGTTTGATAGTGAATATTGATAGAGTCTAAAAGACGCGTCTCATCCTGTTTGACACTTTTCATCTGAATGAATCTACACTCGTGCTGATGTTTATACCAGAACTAGAACCTAGTACCTTTCTCTTCAAATATTCAATGAATTATCCACTTTGCTATCAAGTCCAAACAGCCAAATAATTTGTTCAAACTCACACTAAAGTCAGTGTATTCATTACTAAACAACTATAACTATACGCCAAGAATTCAGTGATATTCATTGGCTGATTGGATTAAGCCAATGTTTAATATCTCCAATAGACTGGATGATTGAGGATCAAATAAATTCATGGATGAATGTAATGAAATTGGGGAAAATCAAGACGACGTTTGCTCCTGAAGGCTGTGATAACCAGTACA
The DNA here is from genome assembly GCA_944470415.2 of Schistosoma rodhaini. Classification (NCBI taxonomy): domain Eukaryota; kingdom Metazoa; phylum Platyhelminthes; class Trematoda; order Strigeidida; family Schistosomatidae; genus Schistosoma; species Schistosoma rodhaini. Next base: position 18,999,225 of record OX104036.1, on the reverse strand, counting down.
CAGACTAAATCGTGATACTACGGGTCATTTTTGAACAATCAATTGAGTGAAACTCGTCAGTGTACATCAACTTCCTTGACTTTGGGAAGGCGTCTGAAAGTGTGAATAGGAGGACTTTGTGGAAACTTTTTTGACACTATGGTGTACCTGAGAAGATAGTCAATATCATAAGAAATTCAGATGACGGACTACACTGCAAAGTGGTGCATTAAGGACAGCTGGCAGACGCATTTCAGGTGAGGACCGGAGTCAGGCAAGGTTACTTATTCTCTCCTTTCCTCTTTCTTCTGGTGGCCGACTGGATGGTGAAGACCTCGACATCTGAGGGGAAGCACGGAATACAATCGACATCTCAGAATTGATATTTATAAAACCTGCCATATAATAAGAAGTCTGATAGTTATCACATGTGAAAAGTTGAAAGGTGACATTATACGGTTTTCAACCAGCTACTGTCGAATTTGTCAGTAGTGTAATTACGAAATCTAATAATCTTTACGACAAGATTACTCGCATTAAATGAATATTTAGTGTTGTGATTTCATAATTAGTGTCAGTGATTAGCTAATGATTGAAATGGTTTTCTACTTAGTGTAATACAGCATGAAAGCTAAATTAACGATAGTGGTACTTTTGAGTGGTAGTTTTTGCCAGGATAGGTAACATTGTTACTTGATGGCTATCAGTTAGTTCACATAGTTTTTCAAACCTTTTGAAGCTCTTGTCTTTTTTTGAGCGACACTAAAAATTTCATTAATAAAACTACCAGTTAAGGATATCTGCTGACTTGGGTTCGGATTTCCTCCGGAGCATAAGCATTCATGATCTCATTGCGACTAATAAATAAGAAATCTAAGTTAGAACTTCGCATGGATTGTTTTCAGTCATTATAAACAATGTCACCAACAATTTGGGCTAGACGATGCGACAATTAAGAATCATACTAACAAAATGACTGTTAATAACAAAGAGAAGTTAAACAGAAGGATATCATTAAAAGGTTGAAGCGTTTTTTAAATGATGGAGTAAAATTTCACTTCTTTTTTCATATCTTTTTATCTGACATGTGAGTTACTAACGAGTGATGCCTTTACGCTAGTCACTAATTAATTAACAACATGTCTTATATCTTCCTTCTAGTTTCCAATGTTGATCAAGTTTAACAATAAGCCTAAGTGAACTGATATTGTAATTTTATTTTTATGAATTTGATGATTTGTAAGAAGCATTGAACATCGATTTATTGTTGGTTAGCAAAAATGAAAAAAAGTATTTGTTTTATCTTAAGGTTATTGATTATCTCACAGAGATTAGGACCTGTATAACTCAATACAGCTGTCAGACATTACAGTTGTTACCGTATGCTACAACAGTATGACAACTAAACACAGTGACAACAGGAGAGAATAAAAGTAGTTTGCTAATCAAATGGATATGTTCTACTGCAGAAGTAAGAGTAAGATTGTAATAGTGATATATGGAATTCTACAATTGTTTGATGATCTACAATATGCTAAATAACTTTTGATCATTTGAGAAGGATATATATTGACTGAATTCAGATAATATATTGATAATGTTTAAAATATGGTTTCGAGAATTAGTAGTAAACAACGTACTACTTAATTACAAACTTATTGTTGAATATTCATGGAGTAAATTATAATTAATAATAGGTAATAGAGTACAATTATTAAAATGGAACATTTTAGACTTATGAATAGCTGATAAAATTATTATTTACAATTAAGAAGTCAATAAAATCTTTCAGCAAACCATATGTCATTTACTTATCGAATAGATGTTTTGTGTCTTATAAACTTCGAGTTGTTACAATTCATTGAGCTCAATGAACTATTCCAGTTAGAAGCAAAGATGGATAGTGGCTAGCAGTGGAATCCAGGACAGTTGCAGTCCTAAACATAAATGGGAAGATTCAAACAAACAATACCAAGTGAATTTAAACTTCACCCCATTGCACAAGCAAGTGGCTATCAGGACGCAGTAGCTAAGTGGATAAGCGATGATGTTTGGAGTGAAAGGTACTGGGTTCGAGTCCCGGAGTGAACATCAAATCTGAGATGCAGGTACATCCAGCTGACCAGTCCCAGATAGAACGAAACGCGCGTCTTGGATTCCACTAGTGGCCACTATCCATCTTTGCTTATAAATCAGCAGTGTTTTAAATAATTGGAAAAGCGAAAATAATAGCGAGCACGCGATTAGTTTTGCGCAGGAGGAATAAGAAATTCTAAATCAATCGATGTGTAAAGTGCAGCCAGAAACATTGATATAAACATGATAGTGGCATTCAGACAAAATGAGTAAACAGATGATAGACGCCAATATTACGGTGATATGAAGAGTAGACAATGGAATACATTAGAAAGTGGCATACAGTTTTCTTTGAAGCAACATTCATATGGACAGCCAAGCAAAGGGGCCAGCTAACGCAAAAAAACAAGGTTCAAGGCCTAACATTTTATTCAGTTGTCATTGGATACATATGTAAAAGTGAAGGAACTGTCATTGAGCACACTGGATGCGTTCACCTCAGAATTTGCATCGATTTTCTACCATCTAAAAGGCAAATGAAATAAACACAAACATGGTGAGAAGGTTGAAGAGGAGTTGATTTGACTGACATACTGACTGTATGTAGAAGTATGCAAATATAGATGAGTGAACACACTAGTTAGTCGGTTGAATCACTGACTGACTGACTGACCGACTGACCTATCGATCGAATGAACGAATGGATGGATGGATGAATGACTGAATGAGCGATTGGTGAAGTGTTTCAAACGAGAGTGTTTGAAAGTGATGAGATGAACGACCAGCTGATACTCTCCAATGCACAGCATCACACAGAGACTGGAGACAAGGTCCTAACACGAATGAACACCACACTGATCGTCACATAGGACAGCAAGCTGCACGAGTGGTAGCAGTCAGTGAACATGCACACTTACTCACTCACTCACTCACACACACACACACGTGAGTGCTGAACACAGTGAATCGGTCAACCAGTTATCAGATGTTTGGTGTGAGAGTGGAGAGTGATGAATGTTTGTTGACAGACTTACCTTGTGGTGGACGTTGGTATTTCCTTGGATGTGTTGGAGCGTGAGGACCTGAAAACAAGTGGAACAGTGGTTGTTGATCAATATGAAACTCTGTAGATCACATGACACTTGTGGAGGAGTGAGTGAGTGAGTAAGGGAATGTTTGATTATGTGATATGGAACAAATGCGTGATGACATTCAACGAGTGAGTGTGAGAATTGATGTTGTTGTAAGAGTGAGTGAGCGAATGAGTGATTGAGTGTTTGAGTATGTAATTTGACTGTGGAGTGTGTGAATGTGTTGGCGAATGTGTGTGTGTTTGTGTTCGGAGGAATGACCGATGTTTGGTACTGGTCAAGATTATTGAAATAAACGAACATAAGGAATAGAAGTAGTTGGTGTAGTGACTTACTACGAGCACGTGGTGGTGATCTGGGTGGGTGGGCTGTTCTTGTTTCTCTCCTCGATGGTTTCGGACGTCCAGTTGACTTGGTGGTGGCAGGCGAATCTGTGGAATAAAACAAGAGTACATGTGTACTGTTCACAGTGTGAACACGGAAGCACACTATTCAAGTGATGCACAGTAGGAAATCATTCCCACACAAAATTCAATGCACACCAACTCGTTTGAAGAAACGTTCAGCATTGACTACAGACACACCGTATCGAGTGGAAGTGGATGAGAAATATTATCTATGTGAATGGACGACTGTTCGATTCACAAAGCATCGTGTTTTCAAACAATGAGCAATGTCTGTGAAGATTGGTGGTGATGGTGAAATGTGAGAGTGATGGAGAGGATTAAAGAAACAGTGTTTGAACAATGAACAGCATAAATGAAGTGAGACATGTGAGTAGTGATTGAATATTGAATGAACTGACCTGGTGTTGCTGAAGCTGGTGGTGGTGCGTCTGGTGCTGCAGGTGCTCCTGGAGCTGTCGGTGTATCCGGTGCAGCTGGTGCAGGTGGTTGCTGATCAGGTGATCCGACTGGAGCTGAGGGTGCGCCATCTGCATTGAAAAACAATAACGAAACAGTGTGTTGTCGGTTTAAGTTAAGTTCGAATGCAGCAATCTCATTCTGTTCGCCTCTCCAATAGGTGTGTGCAAATCGACCACTGACTTGATGAGTACCACTACCTAACTGCCTAACTGCCTAACTGAATAATTGCATAACTGATTGACTGAATGACTGACTTGGTTGTGAATAATGACAGGTGAACGTGAGCATTGAGGTGAGTGAAAGAATGTTCATACGTTTGTCAGCTGCGAAATACTTTGGGGCTCGACGCTTCCACTCACATGGTTTGAATTGTGTGAGTGGACTGTGATCGACTGCACTGGTGTCGGAACAACATACAGAGTGAGTGAGTCAGCGAGTAAGTGAGTGAGTGAGTGAGTGAGTGAGTGAGTGAGTGAATGAATAAATGGATCATCGGAGTGATGGATTGACTGATTGAGGGATGAATGATTGAATGGACTGGTGAATGACCAATTGAATAAATGAACGATTGAATGGATTGATGGATGAGTGAGTGAAAGTGGTCCGTGTCCTTTGGTTTGAAGCTCACCTCCATCACAGTGCACCACATCCAGATAGTTCACAGCGAAGACGAAAGTCAATACTGCCACCTGTGTGTGAAAGAGAGAGAGAGAGAGAAAGAAAGTGAGAGTTTTGGTTGGTTAGATGAATGAATGCCTCACCAATGTTCTTTGCATTTGTATGTTAAGTGATTTGTGATGTTCCAGTGAGTTGTGGACTAGAATTTATACGTTTGTGAAGTTGTCCATTTGTCGGCCAACCAATTGAATCTTAGTCTTCAGCAAATCGTTACTGACATTGTGACGTTTGATCGGTGAAGAAAGTGTCATTTCACTTCGATTGGGTGGAGCATTCTCTAAGATCAATTCAGGGATTGAGTGGCAGAATGTGAAGTTCGCTTCTCTGTATTGTCCGATATTTGGTGTGTAGGATGAACGATGGTGTCATGAAATGAGTTTAGAAACCGAATTATCTGTCAGTATTATATATTTGTAATATCTCAATGAGTAGAACTGCGTCTACAAATTAGGTTGTGTCGATTGTGATGCCTTCTATATTGGAGAGTCATCTCGCGAAATCTTAACTCGCGCCAAAGAACATATCAGGTACACAAAGAAACCTCCTAATAATCCTGAAGAATTAAGTAGACTTCAGATTAAATCCTCAATAGCAGTTCACGCCATTTTCAACAGTCATCAAATTGATTTCGAAAATATCAAAATACTACAGAAAGGTTTTTCCAACTACAAAGAAAGAAGAGTAGCTGAAGCTTTCCATATAATGCTTAATCCCACAGCTCTCAATAGAAAGGAAGGCCTTACCATACAGCCTACTTGGACCATCTATCCGGTCACTCAGTCTGACATTATTTACAATTTCACACCATTACATTACAAATCAAATTATATCCTTTGTAATTATAAAGGTCACACAGTTTTCATTATTAACAGTGCATAAATACACACAAAATTACATCCATGTCGCTTATGAATCACCTTGACCGAAATGAAATGACGTGACAGTGATTTATTCAGACCTGTTTTTGATTGATCACCTAATATTCTTTGATTGTTCCGTTGTACTATTTAAACTTGGATTAATGTTAATTTGGTTATTTATTTTCTGAAGGAGTGGCTTACACTGAGTCACGAAACGTCAGAAAATCTAATTTTTCTACTCATTGGGATATTACAAATACATAATTTATTTAAAACAATCTACCCAATGCTCAATTTATTCAAAATTATCTGTCAGTATATTTGGATTCGGATTGTTGTGGTTATTTTTCAATAATTTTTGGGTCATTCTTGTGCTTTTAAAAGCAATTTACAGCTGATTTTTCAGCATCGCTCCTTTTATTAGTTTTGCTTATGGCTAATTTTGTCAGTACTCCTAATTATTCCATTTTACAGAAAGTGTTGTTGTAACAGTAACAGTTTGTGTATAGTTTTGCATTATTTCACTATCACGTCTCTATTGACACGTATGTTTGATCAAATGTGAGTCTACGCATATATACCTTCCTCTGGCTTGAATGCTAGTCGCCTAACATTCGTTCGATGTGCAGTGCTTCAGTTTAGGGCGAACGAATACTGTATACATAGTCTAAAATGTTCTAGCATTGACATGACTAGAAGCCCTACGTAATGAACAGAGGGTTCTAAAACCTGTGTTGGGGATCTTATGGCAGTGTGCAGCAGGTTTTAGGTCTTGGCTAACGATGACTCCTAAGTCACTGTGTGTATGGACGACAGGGACCCAATGGTATTCACCACGTATGTAACTGTACCTTAGTGACCAATATGCATTACTATATGCGGAGTCGAAACTGTTTCGATATCTTTAATTGTTCTACATATAGACCATAGGTATCTGGAACCGTGTACGTATCTGTGACCAATATGCATTCATAATGTATTTAGAAGCATTTATCGACAACTGCTAAATTCTATACCGGTCAGATAATTCTGCCAGTTCGTTTTGAAGCCCCAAACTATCACCATTACTTATCTCCCTCCATATCCTAACACCATCGGTATATAAGAGACCGATGATGAAAGAAAGCTAAGAAGGTCATTCTCATACGGGAGGAATAACACGGGTCTCCAAACCGTACCCCGAGGCACTTCGTTTAGCACAGCTTATTAGCTAGACAGCTTTAGGTTCACCCGCCATATATATTGACGCTCAACTGGTAAGTCCTTCATTCACTTTAATAAGTTGTCTCCGATCCCGATATTAGTTAACTTAGACAACAGTCGGTTGTGATGAACTTTGTCAAAAGCTTTGCTGAAGTAAATGCCGGCTACTCCTTTAGTTAACTTTTGGTCTTTAAGGGCGCACTAACTTTCACGAGCCTCTGATAAGTTTGAGATTGGAATAGCATGTTACAAAGTCATGCTGCTTTTCAGAATGTATCCTGTTTTGATCGAGATACCTGAACTACTCCTTCCGAATGATCTTTACCAGAATTTTAACAACCACGCTAGTTAGGCCTACAGGTCAATAGTTCTGTGGCTTATGTTTCGTACCTGTTTTGAAGACAAGACTTAATATAGCATTCGTACAGTCTTTTGTTTATCAACCCTGGGTTACAGACAGATTGAAACATATGCTTGAGGGATTTGTGACGGGATTTGCTAGTTCCCTCAATAACCTAGGATGCAGCTCATCGGGTCCCGGGGATTTGCTTATATCAAGCTCATTTGTCAGACAAAAGACATTGAGTTCTTTACTGGCTACGGCGTCTAGTGCAAATGTGAGGGATTTGTATGAACTGAAGAGGAAGATGACTCTACAGTAAGTACATCGCTAAAGTAGTTTGATAATACCTGAGATTTACCACATTCGTTCTCCACTAATGATGAATTAATGTTGTCTCCTTATAATAATGGAATATATCCTCTTCTCTTAGTCCTCTGGTTTATGTACGAGTATAATCGTTTAGGGTATATTACAGATCCCTCAACAAGTTTTTCTCTGCACAACCCCCTAGACTCATGAAGGGCGGAAACACAAATATATTGAGATTCTCGATATTGAGATTTTGTCTCATCAGCACTCAGTGATCTAAATCTCTCCCACATTCTTCACGTCTTACGGATTGGAGTGAGAACCTCTTCGTTGAACCACAGTGAGGAGTTTCTCGGACCCGTTGGTGTAGTCCAAGGGTTGTGCGGTGCAGTGACGTTTATGTACGAATTTCTGAATACATCTCAGGCCATTACGATGGGGACTCTAGTTCTAATGGTTAACCTACTGAGGATTCTGATTGTTCAACTTCCTGTATATTTGCTTTCTATGGGTTTGACCTGGTCTGGGCAGATAGATGTTCGGTCATATTGAAATAAACGTCTAGAACTGCACGATCGCTTTTATACAGGGGTGGCATGTAATGGATATTCGTGATGTTATCCTTATAATGGACCAATATGGAACCTAGTAAGGATAATTCCTATCCTAGTCGTACCTAGCTACATCTTTCACATGTTGCACAATAGAACATGTTCTAAGTGATTCTACTGGATTTCATTCGAAAGTCTTCTCTGACAACCAATTTCTCAGATTCTTCCGGTCTACCGTAGGTGCATCAAAGTCCTCTGGGATTAAGCATCTACCACTTGGTGACAAAGTGTTAAATTGTCTAGCAACACCTCATTCGTCTCACAGTTTGGACTGCAGTAGATTAAGCCAATCAACAACTCTTGTTCTTTGCATTTTAAGTGGCAACTAACTTATTCGCATGTCCCGCTTTCATGGGATATATTATCAACAACTGTAAATAGAATGGTATTTCAAATGAAGTGAGCTACTCCCTCTCTTTTTAGCTTCAGGGTTCTATCGTTGTTTACTAATGTGAGACTTTGAAAACCAAGTCCCCTGTTATTTGCGTACTGTGTCAACCAAGTTTCTATGACTTCGATTTCATACGGCTTGGTAGGGTCCATCTGTACACCTAACTCCGATCCCTTGTTAACCAGGCTCCGGGCACTTGTGCAAGAGATCCGCAGATCATCCAAATGGCTTTGTACTGTGGCTTCGGTATTATTTTCTGTTGGAGCCTTACCACTCAAAAATTGGCAATTTTAAGGTCTTTCTCGCCAACATCTAACCTCAGTTTGGTTTTTCCTGTTTCTTACCTTTTACATCGTTGCGAGAGACAAGTCCTTATGGACAAAGACTCCTGACCCCTTTAGTTTATATTTAGTCAGTAATATCAAGCCCCTCTCATTTGGAGATTCAAACACTATTTTGGACAGCCTGGTCTACAAACCTTTGGCAAGGTAACTCCCGAGATACGCTGAGGCATTAACTAGTTTGGTAGCTCTCTTATCTTCCTAATGTCATGCTCAAAAAGAATTCTGGGTTCTAAACTCTCACTCTTCTTGACTCCATGGAAGACAAATGACCTGTCCCTGTGATCAGTTTTCAATTTACCAGCTACTGTTTGCGGGACTGGTTTTTCTTTAGCAACCTCGGGTAGTTTCTTATTTTTGGTCTGTATCCATTCATCAACTTTCACTGGAGTAGCAATCACATCGGCGTTACACACACTGTGGGATCCTGGACGACTGTCCATGGCTTGGGTAGTCTGTTTGTTTTTCCTGATGAGAACGTGCCTAACCTCACAGTTCGGTTTGCTAGGATTTTCCCTCTAGGTTCCATTTTAAGAGCGGAGGGCAAATGAAACTTCCTTCCTTGGGCTTGTATTTCTAACAGACTTCTTTATAGACCGTCCTTCCTCTGTTGGTCCATGTAAGTCAATCGACTCTGAGCTTAATTGAGGTGAATTCACACCAATTGGTGTATCGACTGGGCGAGTACCACTTGATGTGTCTCGATTACGCTTGCTAATACTCATTTTAGCAGCATCCACCATTGGCTTCAGATAGCTTCGGATAGCAAGCTGTTATTTTCCAAGCCGCATTGCTGACACAACCACACACAGCTATTTTTACTAAGTCGTTCGAAAGCTGAAGGCGTTAGATTCGTGCAAACCTCGCGCTACCATTCTTTTCATTCATCGCGCTGCATGGTACTTTCTGCATGGTATCGACAGCCTGTGCGTTGGCAATCGCTTTTTTGCATTATCCAGTTATCACTCTGAGGTTTTCGAAAAGAGGCTAAACATGAACAATACCCAGAAACTAAACAAATTAGTGACCAGAAAAAGTGAAGAACTGTAAGTTGTTAGAACCAAAATTGCAAACAAATGCAAACAACTGATGAATTCAAAAGTAACTATGATAAATTACTTTCATTGAAGAATGATAATCTTGGCGACTACTCTAGCTGAGATAAATTTATCTAAAGCGAAAACAGTAGTCTTGATGCGTGATAAACAATCGAAACAACAAAATTAAGTTAGCGAGGAAAAACATCACTGCTTTTTTTAAATAGAGCGCGTTTCAGTTTTCTTTCTTAGCTGATATATCACTTTCGTCGTGTTCACATGTTGCTTTGCCAGATGGAAATGAATAAAAAGGAATAGTTCTATTATGTTACTAAGATAAGTTGACGTTATCTAACTACGACTTGCAGTTTGGTCCATTTCTTGGCTTGCACCAACGGTAGGTCAGCCTTTGTTTCGGCGCTCACTCCGAACTGCACCTTTTGAATCTCGGTGGGGGTATGGCTGCTATACGTAAGAAACTGGTTATTGTCGGAGATGGAGCTTGTGGAAAGACGTGTCTGCTCATCGTCTTCAGCAAAGATCAGTTTCCAGAAGTGTACGTGCCAACTGTCTTTGAAAACTATGTCGCTGATATTGAAGTTGATGGGAAGCAAGTAGAGTTGGCGCTTTGGGATACCGCGGGTCAAGAAGACTACGATAGACTTCGACCTTTGTCATATCCCGACACTGATGTCATATTAATGTGTTTTTCAATAGACAGGTTGGTTAACAGTTTTGTCCATATATACGTTAGTTGGCCTTAATTGAAAGTGACTGTGAATCATATTGCTTTATTGATTTATTTGATTCATAACGCTCTTTGAAATTTATTGCAAAATCATATAGGACTCAACATGTGCCTTGTTTTATTTCCTGTTTATCTGAGGTGCTTGATTTTGTGCCTAGCAACACGCTGAAAGCAGTAGTCTTATATCATGTGACGCCAATCTGCTTTGTATTCGTCACCTTATTTCACTAACTGCTATCTAGATAACAATGTATATCATTTTGCCTCACAAAGATGTCTAGTCTCGCAAATTCGTTATTATTTGCAATCAATTACTGAGTCTAGTGTTTGAAACTACTAATCGAAGTAGTCCCTCGCAGAGTTTTGTTTCTTTATAAACACGATTAGCGACCAAGCTCAGGTTGATGTCCAGCTACTACACTCTAGCTAATATCTCTGTAGGTTTGACTTAAAGCCAACCTCCATATTCAGGGACCTCTGAAACCAACCTTCCAGGTCCTACTGCTAGGGGTGGCTAGATCAAGACATGGTGTCAGTCCATGAAGTCATAGACTGTTGTGTCGGGTTGTATGGTTAGGTGCATACTGTGTGAATAAAACCGGTAAGTAAAGGTGGATAGTTTTGGTTGTTTTTTCTCTGAGCTGGATGGTTCGGTCGTGGAATTTTCACCATTCTTCTAAAAGGCATCAGCACAAACTTGAAGTTTGCGCTCAGAGGATAAAACCACCAAAACCAGTAGGTAAACACCGGTCAGTGGTTACAGATGCAGTTTGAAGCCTGCCATAATAGCCCTGATGCATTTGCTTTTCATCTTCCAGATTTTGTGTTTCAATGTTCCTTCATACTCACCTTTTCTGTCATCTGATTTTATAACCTCAAATGGTGTCCGGCAAGGCTGTCCACCATTGACTTAGAATTCGCAAATGACATAGCCCTGTTCGGTGAAGACACTGATAAAACTCAGAGTATCTTGGTAGCACTCAGCAATAATGCCAGGATGTTTGTGATGTGTTTCCCCCCCCCCGCCTAAATGCAAATTGCCTCTTCAGAACTGACCTGAGTCAACACCTGAATTAAAGATACGGAGTGAAGTAGTCGAATGCGTCGACAACCTCATTTGGAAGTCTGATAAGCTTTGATGGGTTGGTGCCTGACGAAATCTCTGCACGGATTCAAAAACCTCGTTTGGCTTTTGCCAACTTACGTGACCTATGGCGAAGGTGAGATATCCGTCTATCAATAAAAGGAAGAGCACACTGAGCGGCAGTTCGTTCTGTTCTACTTTACGGCTGTGGAGCGTGACTAATAAGGGTATAAGCTACCCGTAAGTTACTAGTATTGGATTACACATGTCTTAGAAATACTGTTCGTATCTGCTGGGATCACCAAGTAAGTAATAGTGAGGTTAGACACATGGTATTAGGGAATGGTGGTAAATCAGTTGATGACGTTGTGAATCTTCATAGACTGAGATGGTTGGGCCACATATTACGAATGCTCAACTATCGATTACCACGATGCACAATGCTGACTAGCGTTGGAGACGGCTGGAAGAAAGTTAGAGGCAGCCAAACCAAAACGCGGCATCAATCCTTGAAGTCACTAACTTCTGATCTGAGCCATGTTGGCAGATGAAGACTACTTTATTGTGGTTCGCGTAACTATCGCAACCAATGGCTGGAAACTCTGGATGACAAGGCTCAGAATCGGTTGCAATGACATAGGCGTATACGCTCTTTGTTTTTCCTTAAACCGTGAGATTGAAATTGCTTCATGTCTTTCTTCTTGTACTATATCGGTGGTTTAGCATTCGTAATATGTGGCCCAACCATCTCAGTCTATGAAGATTCACAACGTCATCAACTGATTTACCACCATTCCCTAATACCATGTGTCTAACCTCACTATTACTTACTTGGTGATCCCAGCAGATACGAACAGTATTTCTAAGACATGTGTAATCCAATATTAGTAACTTACGGGTAGCTTATACCCTTATTAGTCACGCTCCACAGCCGTAAAGTAGAACAGAACGAACTGCCGCTCAGTGTGCTCTTCCTTTTATTGATAGACGGATATCTCACCTTCGCCATAGGTCACGTAAGTTGGCAAAAGCCAAACGAGGTTTTTGAATCCGTGCAGTGTTTAGTAATAGTTAATGGTTGGTTGCTCCACTGCCTTGTGGATCAGACATTCAGGTCAAAGGCTCCGGGTGTGGCCCCCTGAGAAAACCACCTGCTTCAGTCTGGGCACCTGGGCAGTATCACAGCCCTCACACAAATCGAATGAGATTTGTGAGGCACATATTTATCTGGTGCTTCATTGTACCAATATTTATGTGTTTAAATAAATAATAAATAAATAAAAATGGTTGGCTGTTGTGATTTCAAATATGTATTTAGAGAAATGGGATATACTTTCAATTTGACAAATTTATTTACCACTACCCTTCAGTATAAGGAAAGTTGAGATCTCATCAGTTGTATCTCTCACCAACTATATTCTGATTTTTCATCGATTGATTCATCTCTTAATTAGCACTGATAGTCTCGATAATATCACTGAGAAATGGTATCCTGAAGTAAAACACTTCTGTCCAAATGTTCCGATCATCCTTGTGGGTAACAAACAAGATCTGCGTAATGATGAGCGGGCACATCATGAATTAGCCAAAGTTCGTCAGGAATTAGTCAAATCCGAAGAAGGTCGCCTTGTATGTGATCGTATTAGTAAGTTATTTTTAATTAACATGCTTTGTGAAATTTTATGTTTAGAGTTTCATTCGGTTAAAATTGAAGTATTTTGCTTACACGTAATAATTACAATATATTAAGGTTTTAGAGTCCCATATGTATTGTTTCATATCCGTAGTAGTTTATAATGTAAGGCTACCATTCAGTTTGCACTATCATTTCCATCTTTTAGAAAAGGTTCTGATATGATAAGTTTAACTGTTCTGTAACATATTTGGTGGTTTTTTATTTATATCTCATGAACAGCCTACTGAAAATACTCAACATATCTGTCTGAAAACTTCAGATTTGGATTGATAAAAGTTTGATATTTTATGGATTTTTCATGGTTTAAAAAATGACAGGGAATCAAGAAATAGATTTAAAGCGAAGTAGCTATATTGTTAATAAACACTGGAAAAAGTTTTATCAAAAGTAGTGATTTAGTGATAAAAATACTGGATTTTTAGGTCAAATTCTCAAATTCTGTTCCATCTACTTCGTCTTAACCAGTCTAGTGTTATTAGAAGTCTTCAAATAAAGTGTGACTCAAAGTCGCATACATATACCCGTTTGTGGTTATGGTGATTTGTCCATAAATGCCCTGGGACAGCCGAGAGATTATTTAATTTCTTATGGTACTAGTGACTGGTTGCATAGTTACTGACAGAACCAAGTTGATTGAATATCCTGTAGTAATTAAACCCATTGGACGACCTTTCCACTGAGATTGTTTCGAAGTTTGTTGTAGCTAAAATAATTTTGGGATATTCACGTATTTATTTCAACCGACGACATGTTTACATGAGTCAGTGATCCAGTTACTCGATCTTCAGTTATTAAACGGCGAATTAAAATAACTGACCTCACGAAATCCTAATGTGGGTATGAATTACTAGTTTTGTTTATGCTCACATCAATGGTGTTGGTCGTAGATATACGTACTTAATTACTGAGTGTTATGTTATGCAGTTAGTTTTGCCTTGGAATTGTTGTGAATTAATCTTTGTTTCTTTAAAAACCCCATACTATATCAATAAGTATTATGTTCTTCCTTTAAAATTTACAGATGCTTATGGATATTTAGAGTGTTCTGCTAAAACAAAGGAAGGTGTTCGTAAAGTTTTTGAGACAGCTACACGTGCTGCTTTAAATACTAAACGTAAAAGAAAGAAAGGCTGTGAACTTGTTTAAGAAAAAAGAGGGGATTTATTTTTGAATTTTCATTGTTGAGTGATGATAGAATACTATTGGGTTTGTTGAGTTGATGTAATGTACTTCCATGTATCATTTATATATATATATATATATATATATATATATATATATATATATATATACCATACTACTTGTGTACGTTTTTTTAAAAGTATTTTAATTTATTCCTATTTTTCTGTTTTCTTATGTGTGTGCGCACTCGTCGGTGTGTTATTATCATGCTAGAGAGTTATTCGTCGTGTACTTCATGCATTTACGTTTGAAAAAAACCATTTACATAATGTGTTCTTAGTTTTAACGATCATTATAAGACGCGTATTTCGTTATTATCTTCTCTATCTCTTAATGATAAATCTATCGTTAATTCCTCGTCTTTATATTTTGTAGCTGCTATTCACCATTTATTTACTGATATAAATAGATAGTAAGATTTTCAAGATGTGTATGAAAGGATTGAATAATAAATCATTATGTGTAGTTGTGTTGAAGTGAATTACTTGAAATTTTTGTGCAATAAAAAAAGAAATATGCACTTTTCTGTGTAGCTAATTTTAGATGTCTCCTGGTCGAACTGTCTATCCTCCTTAGTATTGTATCCTCTCATATTATTTCAGTAAAGATACATTTTTTATAAGATCATTTTTTTGTAACAGGAGAATCTTGAATTTGTGTTTCTTGTTTCTCAGTAATATGGTCTTTTAATTTCCTGTTTGTTCGGCTAAATGTTATATTCTCGGTATTGAACAGTTATCTTTTGCTTCAATAATGGATTTTTGGCCTGCATAAGTACACTTGTTTATCTGTTCGTTTTATTTTGGAAGTATATGCTGAATTATAAAGCCTCTTTAAAGAATATATACATCTATATGATTATTTGTTATACACTGTCATCTATACAACTACGTTGATTTATAAATGCATGTGTTACTCAACATTATGCCTCGGCACATTTATTATAGTTTTTTTTCTGTCTTCTACAAAATCTACCGCGTTTTAAATTTGCGTAATAAAACTAATAAATATTCTTGATATAATCTAGTTTTTATAGATTAGATTACAGCCTAGTGACAGGTTTGTAATGGTATATCTTCTAAATATTTTCTATACTTTGTACGTAAGTCGTTCTCATGACTGTTATTAAATAATTTCTCAATGATGTATGGATTTCATCAAAAATGTAGTAACTAACGCCAAACCTAAGTTCAGTGTTGGCTTTCAAGTGCTCCCAACCGTTTAACGAATAGTTAAAAGGAAATGGTCAACAATCAGACAACATATAGTTTATTATTAGGCAATGATGACTAGACATCAAATAAATTTGGCTCTTTGGATAATGGTTAGGTTTCCGTCTATTATTATCAGGCAATTAAA
Organism: Schistosoma rodhaini; assembly: GCA_944470415.2. Classification (NCBI taxonomy): domain Eukaryota; kingdom Metazoa; phylum Platyhelminthes; class Trematoda; order Strigeidida; family Schistosomatidae; genus Schistosoma; species Schistosoma rodhaini. The sequence goes on along the minus strand of OX104036.1, from coordinate 18,983,371 downwards.
TAATTAGGTCAATACCATTTAAAATGATTGCCGAAGGACTGTCCAAGTAGTATTGATGACATCAGAGAACGTGTTTTGTTTATCACTATGTGCTCAACACATACATAATGAAGACATTAAATAACAGGATGAATAGAGTTTTTGGTAATAGGCCTAATTAAAAAAAGACTTACAACTCTAATATTTCCAGTGGATTATGAAGTAATTTTTGGTATAAGTACTTTCAAGGCAGTATCAGATGAGAAAATGTTTTCAATTTATCGTACATACAACGTTGGTAAAATGATTTCGTGAATAGGTTATAGCTAATTGCTTCAGATTTCCGGAAAGTAACCGGTAAATTAATGCATAAAGAGAGTGGATGTAGAATAAAAAATATCCACCTTTGGAATTGAGTTGTAAATACTAAAACTCAGTGATTTCACAATATGCTTTGAGCTATTAGATGTAAGGGTATTTTATTTGGTATCCTGAAGTTACTATATTTAGTTTTAGCCACTGCTTCTACATTGGATCACCTTCAACCTAACGATTTTTCCCCTCATAACTACTGTATTATCTAATTAGTGACACTAAGATTCCTAACTATTTCCTAGACAAAAAATTAACATAAGTTACTCTCCAACTAGAACACTTGAATTTTCCTAACCAATTAGCTCATGAAGGCCAATAACACTACCTCGTTGCTGAATCAGTAGTTGGTGAAGACTGGGCTTAACCAAAGACATAACTGCAAGCTAATCACTAATTATTAGGGAACTGTTGTGTTTTACTGAGATTCAAATGAATGATCTATCTAGGCATGATGTCATAGAAAGAGTTACGATCATAAGTAATTGTAGATAGTAAGCTGGTTCTTTAGATATTTTATTTTCACAATGAGGTATCTACTTTCAATTCATTTTGCGCTTTGAAGATAATTTTCAAGCCGATTGGTATCAACTGGAGAACGTTTGGAAGCCAGGTAGCAAGCACTTAACAGATATTTAGTCTGAAGCCATTTTGGGGGTACGTGAACTCTGACTTTAGATTTTTGTTGGTGTTGGGTGTTTTCAATATTAGAGTGAAAGTTCGTTGTTTATGTGTAGCTAGTGCTATTGTCTGATGTTATATTGCTCAGTATAGGTTTGCAGGTGCTTTTCTGTCCTTGTCGTGGTACAGATACGGTTGTCACAAAAGACTTATTGACTTCTGTGAATTTGGATAGAGTCAGTCAGTCACAACGTAGAACTTCGTACGTACGTACATCAGTTCGAGTTGCCATACCACATTAGCATAGAGATTCAGTTGTCGATTCAAATCCCATAGTGGTAGAAGTAGTAAGAGTATAAACAGTAATCCGAAAGATTAGGGTTTGAAGATGTTATTGAAGGAGTATAATCCTGTGAAATAAATTTGGAAGGAGAAAAAAAGTTAGAGACATGAAGAATTCAGAAGATTAGAATTCGGTAGAACACAAGGAGTGGATGCACCTTCGCCATTGCAAACGATTTTGAGCCATGTCATTCGAAGTCTCTAATCATCGATTGCTATCGCCTCGCGAATCCCAACCAGGTAGTCTACACCTACCAACATGGCTCAGTCTAGTTGTCAGTGACTTCATGGATTTGTGCCATGTTTTGGTCTGGCCGCCCCTAGCTTTCTTCTAACCTACTCCTACACCATGAAACATTGCACGTCGGGGCAGTAAGTGGTTGGGCATACGTAACACTTGTCCCAGCCATCTCAACTGATGAAGTTTCACTACTTCATCAACCGATTTGCCATCCTTACCTAGTACCCGTTCCCTAACAACTACATTACTTACCCGGTGGTCCCAGGATATACGAGCAATGCTTCGAAGACACCTATGATGGGATACTAGTAGCCTACGAATATCCTCTACTCTTATCGGCCATGTTTCGCTGGCATAAAGTAGGACGGAACGAACTGCTGCACAGTAAACTCGTCCTTTGGTTGCTAGACAGATGCCTACGCCATAAATGACGCAAGTTGGCGAAAGTCAAACGAACCTTCTGTATCCGTGCTGAGATTTCGTCACACACCAAATCACAAGGGCTGATGAGACTCCCAAGATAAGTGAAGCAGTCAACACGCTCAACTCCTTCACTCCCTATCATTAGTTCAGGTGTCGATGCAACCCAATCCTGAAGTAACATTTTGCACTTCGAGGGAGAGAATCGCATCCCGAACATACGTGCATAGTTGCTTATGGTGGTCAGAAGACTGCATGTTGCCAGCGTCTTCACCAAATAAAACTATGTCGTCGGCGTATTCTAAGTCAACAAGTGAGCCTCCTGGTAAAAGTTCAACTCCTGGAGATTGAGATGATGAAAGTGTTATATCCAAAAGCATGTTAACGACAAAGTTAAACAAGAATGGAGAGAGTGGACAGCCCTGACGAACACCACTTGAGGTAATCAATTCTGATGACAGTTCGCCATAGGCTCTAACTCGTCCAGTTGTGTTCGAGTAGAGAGCCTTTATGAGGTTAATATACTTCTTCGGTACTCCTTTCAGTGACAAACACTGCCATAGAACCTCACGATCAACGGAGTCAAATGCCGCCTTAAGGTCAAGAAATACTATGATTGTGGGACGTGTGAATGTATGTTCTAGGACTTGACGTAGAGTGAATATCTGGTCTATGCAGCCACGTCCAGGTCGAAAACCAGCCTGGTTTTCTCTAGTCTGCTCTTCACGAGCTTTGGTTAGGCGACCTAGTATTATTGAAGCCAATATTTTAGACACTATATTAGTCAAACTGATTCATCTGTGATTGTCACAGGAGGACTTTTGTCCTTCCTTATAGACTGGCACAATCAGTGATTGGGACCAGTCAGATGGAATTACGTCCAGTTCATATTAAGGAGTCAGTAGTAGTTTGCTTTCGCCGAACACCTAATCGTAATTGTTTGTAGGTAGTAACCCAGCAATAGTGTGTATATGCTAGGAAAATCGGAGTGATTCTCCATATCTCTAGATGTTCCAAGAGTCCATTTGGTATGTTGAGATCACTTAGGAGTTTCTCAGACAGGTAACTGGTAATCCAAACCCAAAATACAATTACTCGAGGGATTGATTTGTGACTCAGTTAACTAGGCTGATTTCTTCTAAGACGGTAAATGTTTGGTTGAGTAGTCTGAGCGGCCTTCAGTTACTACTTGTTAACTATCTACCAGCAGATGAGATGTAAAATAAGTAATGATAACGGTGAACATATTTTGCAGTCTTTCACGTTGGAATATGTAGGTTGATGAAATGTAATAAGCATTTACTCAATTATTCGAATTTCCTGTTTCATCGAGTCAGTTGATTGCAGTATGTCGAGAAACTACTGGTCGTACAGTTAGGGAATCATACATTACTTATTTGCGCTTGTAAACGAACGTAGAGGAGCATAAGCTGTACACCAGAATTCTCCATCCAACTCTGTCATCCTCTCCCTTTTCAAGTTCATGTAAAGTGCTACTTATTCTTCTCTTGACTGTCTTCGATTCCCAATGCAATGTGTTCTTCAATCTTTCTCCTTTCACATTCACGTTTGCAAGTAAGGGCTTGCTTCGTGACGGAGTTTGATGAACTCCATAATGTATGCCCCACACATCTACAGTGTGATTTCCTAATTCCCTCTTCAGTTGCAAGTTGGTTTGTTCTCTCCTACTACAGGTTGGTGCTAATGGTATCCAGTCAATAGGTTTGGAGTATCTTGAGCAGACAATTGATTACAAGTACTTGTACATTTTAATGATAGTTATAGCAGTTTTCCGCGTTTCCGCTTTATACAACAGAACTGTCTTGATGTTCGTAATGAAGATTGTGACTTTGGTATTGGTTATCAATTCTTTTGAGTCCCATACGTTCTTCAATTGTAGGAATGTTGTATTTGCGTCATCAATCCTTGCATTTACATCTGTATCACATCCTTTGTGTTCATCAATAATCCTACCCATGTAGGCGAGAGTTTCCACCTCATCTAGATCTTCGTCAGGTGTGATTCGGTTTGTGCTCCGCTTGTAGCTCTATCAGGGTTACTACCGGTCCCAAGCCCGAATAAAGGAGAAGGTCTGAACATGTGGTTAGGAACCTCATCCATGGAAAACAGCTTTGCTAAAAAGCTCTAAACAGAAAAAAATCATTTAACTTTTTATAATGTACAAAGAGATGTACGAGTTGAGATTGTTTATTGACTAATTGATCATTTTATAATTGTATTTCATCTTCATAATTCGTTAATGTTGTTTGATTCCCTGATAAGAATGGTATGTTTTTGGACAGAACAATTCTCGGTAATATACTCATCATGATTATACATAAGTTCCGTTTTGTTTATTTATTTAATTATGAATTAACTTTGTTGACATAAATAACATTTCTATCAACAACCATCTGTCATACATTAATTGGTCTCTTTTTCTCTGTACTATTCTCTATCTCTCTTGTGGATTAAAACAAATTATAGGGAATATATATACATTTGGTTTCCTATTTAAAATGTCATTGAAATATCATGTTTTTTATACAAATTGTTGTTTATTCCTTCTATTTTTCGTTCCAATTTATCGAATAAAAAAACACACAAACTCATCATTCTTCCTTCAGAAGATGTAATAAACTTTCCAAGTACTCACGATGATACATAGACGTATATATCTATCTATATAGATAGATAGTATATATGTAATGCTGTTAATGACCGAACATTTGAATTGTAATAAACCAATCACAGTCCTATATCAAGGTTGATATTGCATTAATTTATAATTCCTAGTGAAAACAAAAACGATATTATCAGTATGTTAATTTTTATGCATTTATTTTGTTGTTGTTACTGTAAGACAATCAATATATATGCAAAATCAACCAAAATGCTTCTTGTTTCTAACCGCCCCCACTTTTTTTTTCCAACTATTTATTTATTGATTAAAGTAAAGATGCTAGATCAATTCCCAGAAAATAGAAAGAAATATTTTGTGTATAATAAATGAGAAACTATTTATAAATCAGTTTGCATTACTATGACTCATTTGAAACCGATGTTCTTTTTATATTTTTTTTGTGTGTTTTGATTATAATGAATGTAAACGATTAAAGTTTATTTCCGTCTTCTATATATATTTGCTTGAATATTCTACCCGAAGTTTGTGCTAATGATGTCGTTCAGAAGGACAATGAAAGCTCCACGACCAAATCATCCAGCTCAGAGAACAAACTTACATCAAAATCACCCAACCTGAGCTACAAATCTTCACCATCTCAGAATATTTAGTTTATTACATCATTATTATAGCTTATTAGTAGTATAATTACAATCTGTTAATCAGATATATATTACAGATTGATAGTTGAATCTGAGCCGTTGTTGCTTTATGATAGGTTCATTTCGAATTTAAATGTAAATTTTTATTCATATCTTTCATTGATCATCAGTTAACAGTTAATGGTCTATCAATGTGTTGATCAAAAGTCGAACTAGTTATGTAATAATAAAATGCTAAGATCTGTGCTACACAATAGTTTGTTGTTGTATAAGTTTTAAACGTAGACATACAACATAACTGTTTTGATAATCGTATTGAAGATTGTAACTTTGATATTGGTTGTCAGTTGTTTTGAATTCCATATATTCTTCAATTGTAGTAATGCTACATTTGCATCAACAATCCTTGCATTTACATCTCCATCACATCCTCCTTAATTATCGATGATGTGACCCAAGTACATTGAACATTACAACTCATCCAGAGTTTCTCTATCAAGTGCGATTGAGTTGGTGCTATCTGTATTAAATTTCAGAAACTTGGTGTTTCCCTAAGGTATGTTGAGGCCCACTACGACAGCCGCAGCTGCTTAACTGACTACCTTCACTTGAGTTTGTTGGTGTGTATGGAAAGAGGAGTTGATTCATCTGTGAAGTCCAAATCGTCTTGTCTCATCGAAGCTGTCCATTGTGTTCCGTGCTTCCTCTCAGATGTCGAGGTCTTTATAATCCAATCGACCACCAGGAGAAAGAGAAAGGGTGGTAGTAAGCAGTCTTGTCTGACACTGATCCTCACTTGGAATACGTCAGTTATCCATTCTACATATATGACTTTTCAGTGTAGTCCATCGTATGAATTGCGTATGATGTTGACGATCTTCTCAACTACTCACTCCATAGTGCCTAAGAAGGTTCCATAGTGTTCTATCCATGCTGTCAAACGTCTTCTTAAAGTCAAGGAAGTCGATGTAAAGTGACGAATTCCGTCCGACTGATTGCTCAACAACAGTCTGTATTGTTGCAGTTTGGTCTACACGACCGATCCTTACGGAATCCGTCCGGATAATCTCGAAGTTGGTCATCCACTAGATGTTTCATCTGGTTTAGCAATACTCTGTTGAAAACGTTTCATGGTACTGATAGTAGTATCATGCCTGTATAGTTCCCACATTTACTCAGATCTCCTCTCTTCGGTATCTTGATGAGATATCCTTTTTTCCAGTCTGTCTGTTTGTCGTCACTTATTATTCGTCCAGAATCTTTCTGAGTGGAATGTGGAGCATGTTTGCAGTTACTTCAATGTCTGACTTCAGTGCTTCAGCTGGTATATTTTCAGGTGCTGTTGCTTTCCCATTCTTCATTTATCTGAAGTGCATGTTGGTTTGTTCTATTGTTGGTGGAGTGACATCTATAGGAAGGTCTGTGTGTTCTGCTTTGAAATTCGTTAGATTCAGTGGAGCTGGTCTATTTAAGAGTTCTTCGAAGTGTTCCACCTATCTTTTCCTCTGTTCTCAAATCTCAATGTTTGTCTTACCTTGTTTGTCGTTGACCGGTCTCTCTGGCTTACTCTGTTTCCTTACTAGTTTCTTCGGTGTATCATATAGCTGTCCAATGTTTCCTTCTCCTATAGTTTTTTCCACTCTAACTGCTAGATCTTCCACATATTTCAGCTTGTCAGTTCCAATGCTCTTCTGCACTTAATTGTTTGACACTGTGTATTCAGCTTATGCCTTGAATTTTTCTGTTCTTGTTCGGCCGTTGTTTATTGCTGTATTTCTGTCCTCCCTTTCTCGAATGCTATCCAGGGTTTCGATGGAGATCCATTCATTATGATGATGCTTGCTGTATTCCAGCACCTCCTTACTCGTTGGAGTTACTGCTTCTTCAATCCCTTCCCAGATGTCCCCCACAGTAGTTTCTTGTTCTTTGAGTAGATCCTGTAAGGTTTTGAACGTGTTGTTGAGAGTTATCGTGAGTTGGTCGTGTTTGTCAGTATGTCGACGGAAGGCTGTATTGAACCTTTGTAATCCTCTCTCTCCAGTTGTCCACTGCTTCTTCAGATTGGATTTAATCTTGGCAACCACCAGGTAGATAGTGATATGAAGCTATGTCAACTCCTCTCTCTGTTCTCACGTCTTTCATTGACCTTCTGAATGTTTTAGTGATGCAAATATGATGGGTATGATTTTGTGTAGAGTGAACCGGTGAGATCCATGTAGCTTTGTATATGTATTTATTAGGGAATATTGTGCAGCCTATAACCATTTTGCTGAATACACATATTTGCAAATCTCTCCCTATTTTCACTTCTCTCTCCTAGTCCATGTCGTCCAATTATATCTTCATATCTGGTGTTGTCCACCCCGACTTTAGCATTTAGATCTCACATCAGGATGCTGAGCACTTTTTTATGATTGATTGTAGCCTCTCGTAAAATTGATCTTTATTGTGTCCGTTGTCATAATTGTTGGGTGCATAACATTGAATAACACTCATTGTGATTCCCTCCTTCTTTGTTTTGAAGGATGCTTTGATGATTATGGATTGATGAGATTCCCATCCTATAAGTGTTCTACGTGCCTGTTTGGAAAGCATCATAGTAAATGTGTGAGTGTGTAGATGATTTTGTTCTTCGTGACTACAGTACAGCAGCATCTCTCCTGAATCTATCGTTTTCTGTTTAGCTTGTGTCCAATGGGTTTAAGTTATTCTGAGCACTGGCGATTTATATCTTCCGATTTCCACAGCCTTTTGATTGGTTCTCTCTGTCTCCCACATTGTCGGGACATTTCATGTACTTATATTAATTGTTGCTCTGGATGTCAGAAGGAGAGTCGGACTCATGATTACCGTAGAATCTCGGTTTGATAAACTGACGTCTAAATATGTATTTATTTAAAATAAGATTACTTCTAGGGAGGTCATCTTACAACTGGAATAGCTTAATAGTAACCTCTGGGACTGATACATTGACTTATGTTCATTTGAACATCTGACGTAGTATCATTTTCCTCAGAAAAATGAATTATATCATTACACATAACATACTTTCTAACATAACCTGAGGAAATTATATTTGAACAAATATTTACATAAATGTAATTATTACTACCAATAGCGAGAGTAAATAATACGGAGTAACATTGCCTTCATTTTAGACAATTATAAAATTTTTTATACCATTTATTAAGTATTCTATATCTGAATGATCTATCCCATTAATTAATAATACTGTTATGTTCAGATATTATAGTATAGTATATAGTATAGTATAGTATATTATAGTATATGAATATGAACATGAAGTTGCATTGTGATTTTAAGCTAGTTTAGTAACTTTTTTCTGAACAATTTAGTGTTTATTGGTCTAAGGGTTTGTAGTGTAGTGCTTCGTTAATCGATCGTCTCGATAACCGTTATTATATCAATCTGAACGGTGTATAATATCAGGAGACAAAGGGAAGTGGCAACTACATATTTATTGACAAATAACATAGGCTAGAAGGCAGTAAGCACATGAGTAAATGTTAGCGAGCGAAGAAAAATTAACATACATGGGAGATGGCTGGTAAGCCAACTCGAGAGCGAGGCGAAAGATGATGCGTATTGGAGATGGCTGGGAAGCCAACTCGATTTAAGCAAGCGTTAATCAACATTTATAGTCGGACAAAAATGAGTGACAGACATACGATGAATAAGATACGAAGTGTACACATATATGCTCATATAAAAGTATAGTCAAGGTTAATAAGCAAATGATTAACAAGATCAAAATATGACTCATAATGGATAGGCGAATTGGCTTGGCCAGCAACTAGAATAAAGTATATGGGCTTAACAAATAAACTGATACTACAGGTTGAATAGACTTCTGACTTTTGATGTTTTATATCACAGATTGATCGTATTTAAACTATCATTGAAAAGCATGAACCACTGTATATTTGTTTCATCTTAGTACGAAATGTTTCTGCAGTGGACATCTAAATCCCTACTAGGAGCTGAATCAAGGAACTTAAGGCCTTGGAGTAAGTGGTTAAACTCCAGATTCTGCGTTGATATCCATTGTTTTACATTTATAACTTCAATGAATTTAGAAATTTGCATTATGTTTTTTAATGGTTAGCTGGAGAAATTCAGTTTGACGTGTAGAACCAAAAACTAATGTTTATTAGATAAGGCTTAGACAATCATGAACGGTTTTGATTTTAAGGAAAACTGATGATTCACCGAGCTATTTTATATTGGAACTCATTTGTTAAAACCTCAGTATACAACAATTTCTTATTGAAACGGGACTCCTGAAGAGTACAAATTCACCACCATAAGACCTTTGGAAATATTAAAAGATAAATATCTGAACGAAGAAAATTCTTTTCGATAAATTTCTTGAGGTTCTATATTTATATATCCAAATTAATAATCTGTAAAATGGACAGGCTAAGGGTAAAGTGCATCGTTTAAAGCTTAAGCATGTGAACTTACGAATCCCCTTCTAAACTTACGATTGTCAAACAAAATAGAATACAATTGTTAATGTCGATATGACTCATAGAATATTAATTTGAATCAGCTTAAATGTTAATTGGAAATTTAAGATCTGTGATCAGAATAAATATGGGTCAGTTAGAATGAGAGAAACAATAGTGCAATTACAGTTCGATCAAGTGGAGGATTAAATTGTGTGAAAAATTAGACGTAATAAGGAGGGATGAATACGAAGTGAATAAATCATGTATTGGAGAGATTAATAATGATGTTTAACCAATAGTAATAATAATACAAAGATTTGTGAGTAAAGATAACAGAGACACTTACATTTGACTACGAAAGGTCGTAAGTACAATAGTCAAACTAGGTCATTCAATAGCTAAGATTACTATTGATTAATTGGCCTTGTGGTTGGCCAGGGGAGGAGGAGATGTTGAAGATATTTCTTATGTACACATAGCTCCGGTTTCTTAATCCTGATGGCTATTACTTCAGCCGTCTGACAAACGTTGACAAAAATTACTGATCCGATAAATAATTGAAAAGGATTGATTTATACTGGTACTATGACCAGTTTGTACTAAATGAGCTAATATCGATCTGTTCATCTTCTTCACCAGACCTTGACTTAGTGACTTTGGGAGGTGTTCGTGAGCTTTATATGCCGATTTATTTGAACTTAACAGTAATGATTTTATTCAAAGAATTGTCAGTTTTATATAATAAATTGTCCTAATAATAAATAAGACTATGTATGTTTAAAATTATAATGAATAGATGATTTACTTTCAATGATAAACTACAATGTGAAGTAATATATCATTTTAAAAGTCTAGAGAAAAAAAATTCAATTAATGCTGACTTGATATTATTTGTTTGAATCTTCCCATTCATGTTTAGGACTGCAATTGATCAATCACTTATTGACATATGTGTATACTGTGCGTATTGCCTCGATATAGCCTTAATTCACAAGCATTATAAGCAAAGATGCAGGTACATCCAGCTAACGAGTCCCAAGTAGGACGAAACGAGCGTCGTGGATTCCACTGCTAGCCACTATCCACCTTTGCTTATAATTTCGATTAATATATGAAATTAGTTTTTCACTCATTAGATGATAACATCAAAAGAACTATGAAGACAAAAACCATGAACCTGTAATGAACAATTAATTTATACTCGTTTTTCAAATGCTCAGGTAAATACGACGTTAACGAAGATTAAAGCTAGTATCTTTCAATAAGGCCGTTATATTCAGGTAAATGAGTTATGAGTAGTTGAATGTAATCAAAAACAAACAGTCGACATAAGTTTTGTTGGAGTTTACCTTCAAATTCTGCCTGAAAATATTGGAGAAAGAATATACTTCCTATGAGGTTCGAACCAGGGTTACTAAGACTTACGGTTTCAAACTGTACTAAATAAAATCATATCTATTATTTGTCAACGCCTTAATGATGATAGAGTTCTGTTATACAATAAAAAGACGAAGGTTATCAGAATTATGTGATATATTTGCGCAATACATTTCGATCAGTCTGATCATGCACACACGTGTTAAGACATTTCTCGACGAGAACACGATTGGAATAATGGAAACAATCATTATTATAACCAATTGTACCAGTGATTGTCTTGCCGTACTCGCTGTCGTTTAACTGTATCAAAAATGACTTTTCGTTCAGTCGCCCGCCCTGTCCGTTCGGACTTTCTTACGCTCTGCCCTTATTGCCTATACTCGTTGGCACGTCTCGGTATTCTTTCAATACCATGAGATCGCCAATAAATATACTCTATCTGGACTGGTTAAGGTCTTCTGGTTTGCGAGTTATTAAAAGGACCAAGTCGTTTTTGGGCGCTTAATCTTATTGTAGTGGTGATCATAGTAAATCAAGACTCGACGCCATCTACACGTTGATGACATCATAGTCATAGGAGATAAACGTGAAGATGTGAACCGCTTGTTAAAAGAACTCAATACAAGTGAAAAGCATATTTATCTTACATGCGAGGAAGAGAAGAATAACCAACTTCCTTTTCTAGACATACTAATTAGTAGGAGAAGTGATGATTCCATGCAACGTTCAGTATATAGAAAGCCGACATGGACAGAGAAAAATCTTAATTTCCATAGTCACTGTCTAATTCATTACAAACGCGGATTAATAAAGGGCTTATTCATTAGAATCAACCGTATTTGTACTAGAGATTCTACTGAAGTAGAGACGAAACGTTTGACCGAAACATTAATGAATAGTGATCATTCATTGAAGTTCATAAACCTCTGGAAGGGTTTCAATACGATTAGACTTATGACCCTTCTAGAACCGAAAAAAGCGAGTCTACATTATGTTACCATTTAGAGACAACTCAAAGTCTTATGTTGAAACGGAGACTTAAATTAGCCATCAACAAGACATTTTATGCAGCCCAACTTGTCATTATTGAGAAAACAAGGTCTATGTTTCACCAAAAACCCAAACAGCACGTAAGCTATTGTATCACATCCCATTATGTCTAGCAGTTTACATGTATGTGCGGAAACACGTATGTAAGGAGGAGCAATCGTGATCTGCGAGTAAGGGTGACGGAACATATTCCCCAATGACTGCAGAAGCAATTAATTCCAATGGTCAGATAAGATCATAGGATAAACAGACATCTTCCTCCATTATGAAACACTTGGTTGAGACTGATCATAAGGTTGATATGAAGTCAGCATTTGTAGTGTTTTATAAAATCCTTCAAGGGCGTATACTAAGGTTTATTGAAACCTTGGCTATACGGAAATTATAACCCCCTTTACGTGTTCAAAACAATTTGTTCTTAACCTTAATCTACCCTGGTAATACTGATTTATTATCTAGAGTGGTTATCACATCGATTTTGTGTACTTCCTTTTTTTAATTTTCTTTGTTACGGCTTATCTTTAATCTGTCTAGTCGACCTTTTAGTTTTCATATAAGAATGTCTTAACAAGTGTATGTATGATCAGATTGTTTAGAAATGTACTGCGCAAATATATCACATAATTCTGATAACCTTCGTCTTCTCATTGCATTATTGAAGTTTATTAAAAAGAACTAATTATTTTAAATTAGAGTTCTATCAATCAAATTCCATTTCAGCTACTAATTTATGTGATTCAATATTGAATACACACTGTACTTTGATGTTAAACGGTTAAAGGTAGTTGATAAGATCATCAAGTCAAAATTCAATTGTTCACATTATCAACTTTAATTAATTTGTGATATTATATATTTACTGTTTTCTACTTATCAATCTCCATAATTAGATTAAAATTCAAATGTAAGAAAATGAGATTTCATGTTGTGGATAAAGCACCTTCATCTATATTAGATGCCTAAAATGACGTGAATCACTTTTGATTTGATGAATGCAAAGGCCTAATAAATTAAACAACGTTCCGGTTGTGGTCCCCTAAGAAAACCACTTGCTTCGGTTTGGGCACCCGGGTAGCATCACAGCCCTCAAATAAGATTTGCGTGGCGCATATGTATCTGATCCCCCTTTGTACCAATATTTATGTGTTTAATAATCGAAATCTGTTATGTTTTTTTGTTAATCATATAAGATAGTTAGCTGTAATGACGGACTAAATTAAATTCTTCGTAAGATTTAAGCTACTGTTAGGTGAATAAATTTAATGTTTCAACTGAACAGATTGTATTCAAATTAAATCTTAAGTAATTGGATTTTTTACAAGAGTAAGGTTTTTACTGAACCACATTTGATATTTCCGTGCATAGTTCTCAGATAAAAACGTAAAGAGGATTGGTTTGTTATTGATGTACTGGGTAGCAGTGCTTAAAATTAAATAATTTCACAGTTTAGTTACATATTAAAAATGGATAAAAGTTATCATCAAAGTTTTAGAGATCAGTAAGTATGAGACTAAAAATACATATGTAAATCTTTCTACTTTCAGATGTATATTGTTTTTGTAAACTGATTGTTATTTAACCTTATTAGGAGGATTTTGAAAATTACTTTCATACATTTGAGGTATTTTTCATAATCAAGTGTATCATGATCAAATGCTTTGCCATATTTGGTTGATAGTGGTGATGTGGAAATAGAATCGAGTTATCTATTGCTTATCTTCATGTTTTCTCGTATAGATTTGATCATATTCCAGCTGAAGGGATTTTATAGCTAAGATCATGAGTCAATTGAAGCTAGACCACCGTGAAAAACCTGGAAGCACTAGATGAGATTCGAACGCAGGACCTACCAGTCTCGTTCCAGGGCACTTAACCTCTACACCACTGAGCCGGCCGGCATCCAACGGTGTTAATGTCTAACTTTAACCAATCCACGAAATTGCGCGAACAACTTCCATTGTACTGAGGTAGATACCTGTCTCTATTTGACATGTATTAGCTCCACTGGTCACGACTTCTCACTAGAACTCCAGGAATCAGCTCATGGAGCCAGTCACTAGTGTATGATCATTATCACAAGGGGGTTTTTGTGGAGATTTTAGTAATTTTATAGTTAAGATCATGAGTCAATTGAAGCTAGACCACCGTGAAAAACCTGGGAGCACTGGACGGCCGTTCTGTCCTATTGTGGGACTCCTAAGCAGTGCGCACCCACGATCCCGCTTCGCGGATTCGAACCAAAACCTTACCATTTGTATTTAGACAAAATTTGTTGTAGCATTAACTATGATTTGGCCTGATAAAACTTCATAGACAATTTGTACTAATTCTTTAAAGCATTTGTTTGTTCATTTATTTTACTTCATCTGTTTTATTTCTCGTTTGTTATTTTTTACTGACTTCATATTTACACTGATTACTTTTCTTATCACTCCACATTCAAGATCATTATATTTAATAAGTTTATTTTCTCAAGTATTGACCTACTTCCTATGATTAAATATAGAAAGAAGTTTCTTTTATTATTCTTAATTATTACAATGAAATCTATCATCTTACCATCAATTTGTGTTTTATTACATATTCTAATGAAACCTATTGAAGATGTACCTGAAAGCAATATTAGTATAGGGGTTTGTGATAATTTTTGAATTTTATAGTTGATTGCATGTACTAACCATACTTAGACAAACCATAAAACACTAGATAACTGTTTCGTCTAAATATAGAACTCTTCAATGTAAATAATTTCCAGCTCATTTCAAGTAATTTATATACTTATCATGTGAGATTAGTTTATTATTCACGTAATCATAATATCGATACATTTATGGTTGATCTTTTTTTCTTTTGGATCAGTCAATCTACTGAGTAATAGGTGTTGTGACTTTATAAAAGAAGGCCGTTGCCAATTCGTTTCGATTTTATGTCCGGCTTTTCTCACGTGGTTTATCCACCAATCGAAATACGGCTTGTCTAATCTGAACACTGTGCCAAATCAATGACGTTCAACTGGTGTGAACAGTCTAGCGTCCTTATCGGTCCCTTATCCGCCTAGTCCTTCCAATTGAGTCCAGAACACCAATTACAGCTTCTGCTATATGAATCTATGTGAATCATTTATTTCAAGCATACTCTGTTTATATACCAGACAGACAGACTGCATCACCCATAAAATAGAAAATAATATTTGTACAAGATCAAGTCAAATGTGGTTGTGAACGTGGGAGATAGTATTCAATAAACTGAATATAATTTAGGAACAGTAATTCGTATAATAATAATCTATAGGTCGAAATGAAGCATATAAAAAGATGAATATAGATATACATAATCTAATCATTCAATAGTTAAACAATAAGAATACATATAGAATAATCGTCCACTATTAGGTCCCGGAAGTTATCCGTACTTTTGTTTTCATTAGGATATAACAATAGGAGCCTAAACTTTCAGAAACCAAAAGTACATTTCTCGATTCGATTTACTCTGATTGTAGTTCAGTATTTCTTGAATAGATATTAACTATTCATCTTAATTTTATGATAAATAAATTTTTTATAATTATCCATTCTTTAGTTTTGATTTCATTACAATACAAAACAGTTAATATCATTTAATATTAGTCATAATTTTAGTTACTAGATAAAACATTTTATAAAACTTTTTGTTCTATTTAATGTTAATTGTAAACACTTAGTAGACATTGAAGATTCATCTTACAATGACTAATAAAATGTTTTCAACTTCAATAATATCAGACTTCCTCATTGATTAATGTCAAGTGGCTATCAGGGCTCAGTGACCGAGTGGATAACGCAATGGCGTTTGAAGTGAAAGGTACTGGGTTCGAGTCCCAGAGTGAACATCAACTCTGAGATGCAGTTACATCCAGCTGATGAACCCCTAATAAGACGAAACGCGCATCCTGGATTCCACTTCTAGCCACTATCCATCTTTGCTTACCATGCTTGTGAATTAAGGCTATATCGAGGCAATACGCACAGTATGCACATATGCCAATTAGAGACTGACCAATTGCAGTCCTAAACATGAATGGGAAGATTCAAACAAACAATACTTAGTTGAATCTAATGTCAAGATAGTTTTGTTTCATTCATATCTTAAAAAGTAATTGGAATAAGTCTTATTATGATTTTGTTTCAGTTGTCCTGTCAAACAAACAAAAAACTACCAATATGCTATCAGTTTTATTTTAACTATACAGACTAAAGAGTGAGATTTTCTGGTATACAAATAATCCGATTGATTTGGTTTTCTTTCTAAATTGTAATTATATTTGCATTGTCAAGAAGTACAAATGATTTTCACCTTTTTTCTTTGAAGACAATCATATTCATTGATGGTACTTGTTACATATAGATTGACCTCAACTGACTGTATCATTATAAATTAATAGACATTCTGAAACAACTGTTTCTTCTTAGCTTAAAACTTTTTAGTAATACCAACTTATGATTCTATTGAGAATCAAAAATCAGAATTTTTGTGTATAATAACTTCACTTAGTATTGTTTGTTTGTATCTTCCCATTGATGTTTAGGACTAAATTAATTTAAACTTCACCCCATTACATAAGCAAGTGCCTATTAGAACTCAATGGTCGAGTGGATAACACAATGGCGTTTGAAGCGAAAGGTACTGGGTTCGAGTCCCAGAGTGAACATCAACTCTGAGATACAGGTATATCCAGGTGAGGAGTCCCAAATAAGACGGAACGTGAGTCCTGGATTCCACTGCTAACCACTATCCATCTTTGCTTATAATGTGTGTGCATAATAGTTAGTATATTATTAATTAAACCATTACGTTTACATTACATATTTAATACTTTAAACTTTAATATTATGAATTAATTTATGTATTTTTTAATTTTATGCAGTGAATAGTTCTATATCAAGTAAATGTTGATGATCATGATGATGATATTGAATTTCCGTTTGTAAAAAACAAATTCATTTATTTTTCTTTTATTCCACTTAAATAGATATAAAATAAATAGGACAGAGTTACATCTTTTCTATATTCCCCTCTTTCTTTCTTTCCTTCTTTCTCTTTCTCTGTATGTGTTTTGTTCACGTACGCTTGATTTTGTTCCAATATGCTGTACTGAAGGAAAAAGAAAAGCACAACTTGATTGATAGTCAATTTCCGTGATCTACTAACTAATTTGTCATTCTTACTATTATCAATATTACTATTATTATCATTATTGTTATTACTATTATTATTACTACTACTATTGCTATTATTATTATTATTATTACTACTACTACTACTACTACTATTATTATTATTATTATTACCATTATTATTATTATTATTATTATTATTATTATTATTATTGTACTACGTTCAGAATAATTATTTTAATGTAAAACTAACTAGGTGATATCACATAATAGAAATTATGAATTAATGATGTATAAAGAAAGTGAACTTTACAGTATTATGAATGAATCAATTTTCCCTAGTTACCTTAAATTAATATTAGTTAATAATTTCGATAATAATTAGTAATGGAATCCATGAATAATCAACTGAATGTATCATAATATTAATACTAACATTAAAGGATAAATGGATTCAGTGGTGAGTATTTAACATCATTTAAAATATAATTGACTTATAAGAAGTTAAGATTTATTTTGGTGAAACTTGGAAATTATTAGAAATTCTATATGGAAAAGTTTCAGAAATTTAGAATCACTACATATTTTTCATAGTTGAAAGCGTGTGTCAATTGAAGCTAGACCACCATGGAAAACGTAGAAGCACTGGGTGGCCGTTTCGTCCTATTATGGGACTCCTCAATAGTGCGCATCCAAGATCCCGACTCGCGAGATAAGAACCAAAGATCTACCAGTCTCGAGCCAGAGCCCTTAACCGATAGACCACTGAGCCGTCCGGCATCCAACGGTGTTAATGTCTAACTTCAACCGATTCACGAAGTTTGAGCAAACGTTCACCAATTGTCTTCAGTGAGTTACTATCACAACAAACGTGGTTGAACTCCACTGGTCACTGCTTCCCACTAGAACTCCAGGAAAAATCTCTTGAGTATAGTTCTACTATTGCATGAATTCTGGTAGTGAACTATTTTCATGCATACCGTCAGTACCTGACCAATATTTATCAAATAACAGTAATTTAACGGAGTGAAATTAATGCGATTGTTGCAACCATGAAATAAATTTTAATACTGATAACATAGTAAAATTATGTTCACATACAAGCCAGCGGCTATCTGGACTCAGTAGCTGAATGGATAACATGTTGACGTTTAAAGCAAAACGTAATGGGAGAGAACACCGGAGAGAACATCAAATCTGGGATTAGGGCACATCCAGTTGGTGAGTCTCAAATAGGACGGAAAACACATCC
Source organism: Schistosoma rodhaini (assembly GCA_944470415.2). NCBI lineage: Eukaryota > Metazoa > Platyhelminthes > Trematoda > Strigeidida > Schistosomatidae > Schistosoma > Schistosoma rodhaini. The sequence goes on along the minus strand of OX104036.1, from coordinate 18,964,804 downwards.
TGGATTCTACTGCTAACTACAGACCATCTGTGCTTATTAATATTATCAATAATCAAATGATTTACTGAATTATTGAATTGTCTATATTTCCTCTTATGGTGTACATTTTGAGGCAATTGAAATCAAGAACATAGGTAACGTTAATCGATATGATTTATTTTAGACTAATCATAGTAGCATAAATCACAAAATCTTGTATAAATCCTTGTTATTCATGAGTAAGCAGTATGAGGTTGTTATTCTGGATGATGATAAATCTCATCAGCGATCGAACTCGGAACGTTCAGACCTTACAATAAGCGCTCAACCTTCAGGGCACTGAGTTAATGTCCATTTGTTTACATTTCTAACGTTACCTAATTCATTTTATTGGATTGCTTGTAGTGGCTTAGCTTCATTAATCAATTGCATTTTAAGCGTTATTACATAAAATCCAACTGTGTTTGAAATCAGAAAGCAATAAGAAGCGGTAACTACAGTTTATTAGTGGATAGCACGAATAACAAAGCTACAAGGACACCAGGTGAATTTGGAGCAGAGAGGCTAATATGTGTGTGTAAGCAAACATAGTGGCAAATTTATAGTCCAATCGAATAAGCCCCAACTAGGCAACGCAAAGGTTAATGATAGGATTTGAGTACATATATACATGAAGAAGAAAATGAATCATCGAGCGTTATTTAAACTTTCAACATTTTAGCTAGGGTTTACATGTGATCAAGAGTACACGATTATACAGACATGATGGTGATCATAATAGAAAAAAGAAATAGACGAGTTGCTAACGTTCGGATGACATTGCCTGTTGAAGTGAGTTAATAAAAAGGCCTAACAAAAATTAAACAATGGAAATTGACTGAGAGAGTTGCTATGTTCTATAATTTATTAGTCACTTGTATGCTTTTTTTCAATGCCATCAATTAAAAATCATATTCTGAATCAGTCAGTCAGTCAGCGACAACGTAGGACCAGGCACATATATGCATCGGTCCAAGTTGCCGTACCTCGTTAGCACAACAAGATGAACACCGGATTCATAGAAGTAATTAATTTAGTGGTGGTAGTAGTATATAAATTATAGGTTGTATATAAGGATATAGTATAGGAAGGAAAAAAGCTATGAAGTAATTTTAATCTCAAGGTTTAAGAGAAGACAAAGAGTGTATACATCCAAGCCATTGTGATCGATTCTGAGCCATGTCACCTAGAGTCTCCAACCATTGGTTACGATAGTCACGCGGACCCCAACCAGGTAGTCTGCATCTACCAACATGGCTCAGACTAGAAGTTAATGACTTCAAACACTGATGGCATGTTTTGGTTTGGCCACCACTAACTCCCTTCCAACAATCCTCTACACTAGTCAACATTGCGCGTCGTGGTAGTCGGTGTTCAGGCATACGTAACACCTGGCCCAACCATCTCAGTCGATGAAGATTCATCACCTTATCAACTGATTTACCATCGTTCCCTAATACCTTGCGTCTAACCTCACTATTACTTACCCGGTGATCCCAGCAGATGCGAGCAATATTTCTAAGGCATCTATGGTCAAATACTAGTAACCTACGCGTATCTTCTACTCTTAATGGCCATGTTTTGCAGCCGTAAAGTAGAACAGAACGAACTGCTGCGCAGTATACTCGTCCTTTAATTGATAGACGGATATCTCGTCTTCGCCATAGGTGACGTAAGTTGGCAAAAGCCGAACGAGCTTTTGAATCCGTGCTGAGATTTCGTCAGACACCAACCCATTAGGGCTGATCAGACTTCCAAGATAAGTGAAGTTGTCGACGCGTTCGACTACTTCACTCCCTATCCTTAGTTCAGGTGTTGATGCAGGCCAGTCCTGGAGTAACAATTTACATTTGGATGGGGAGAAACGCATCCCAAACATCCTGGCATTATTACTCAGTTCTAACAGAAGACTTTGCATTTTGTCCCGGTTGCCTACACCGTGGAAGAGTTCTTCTAGAGGTACCTGAAAAGGAAATTGGGTTAGAAGTGGTCTTAATGACCTGAGAGCGTGACCGCAGTGCCCAAGAGACAACTTCTTGAGGTCGGTCACAGACGACCTTTTTGTGGGTAGTTTTTGTGTTAGCTCCGTTCTTCAAAGGACCTTACCTCCGGAGACGGAAATCCGTGGGATAAGGCGAGGTGTGCATTTTTAGGGTCGACCTTTTCTAACCCCACTCCTCCTTGTGGGAAGGCAGCATCGCTGTCATGCTGGTTGTCTGAAGGAAACACCTTACTACTGTCACACCTCTGTACAGTCAGCAGTACGACTTCGCCTTCGGACCTTGGGTTTGCTGCTTTTAGTCTCACCGCTCTTCAACCGACCTGTCTGGCATGGTAGGACCTTGAGGAACGATTGTTCCAGCCAGTATAGCTCGATTGAATCATCAAGATAGACAAGCCCGACCACCACGTCAAGGTAGCAGCAACGGTAGCAGATTGAAGTTATCCAATCTATGAATTACAGTTTTTTCATTGGATGAAGAAAAAGATTATTAATCATCAAGATTATGAATATTGAGTTCTAACTATTATTCAATCCAATACAAAGTTCAGAGAATCAGTCATATTATCTTTGAATGAAGGAAAGATAGATTAAAGAAATATTATTTAAATTCAATAGCTGAAATCATGAATCAGTTGAAGCTAGACCACTATGGAAAACCTGAAAGCACTGAACGGCCGTTTCGTCCTATTGCGGAACTCCTCAGCAGTGCGCATCCACGATCCCGCCTCACGATATTCGAACCGAGGACCTATCAGTTTCGCGCGCGAGCGCTAAACGTCCAGACCACTGAGTCGGCTGACATCCAACGGTGTTAATGTCTAACTTCAGCCAATCAGTCAAATTGAGCGACACATCCACCAATATGTTCAGTGAGTTACTATCTCTCAACAGACCCGGTTCTACACCACTGGTCACCGTTTCTCACTAGAACTCCAGGAAATACCTCTTGAAGCCAGTCATTAATGTGCATATGTTGATTGATATCAGATTTATGATCTCAACTATTAAAATTACTATAGTATCCACAAAACCCTCCCAAATATTATTTAATGAGATAAATTCAAATATTATTATTAACTAATATATTTCAAATAATGAATGATACAAAGTAAATTTCAACCCTTGTTTCAAATTTTCTTTACCTGAATTTTTGTAAAACATTGTGAATTCGAGAACAGTTATTATTATTATTATTATTATTATTATTATTATTATTATTATTAGTAGTAGTAGTAGTAGTAGTAGTAGTAGTAGCATGAGTGATTAAGGTTACTTACTTACTCCTGTTACCCCCAATGGAGCATAGGCCACCGACCAGCATTCTCCAACCCACTCTGTCCTGGGCCTTCTTTTTTAGTTCTATCCATTTTTTGTTCATTCTTCTCATGTCTGTCTCCATTTATCGGAGTAATGTGTTCTTTGGTCTTCCTCTTTTTCTGTGGTCATCAGGATTCCATGTGAGGGCTTGTCTTCTAACGCAATTAGGTGCTTTCCTCAATATGTGTTCTATCCACTTCCAGTGCTTCTTCCTGATTTATTCCTCCACTGAAATCTGGTTTATTCTCACCCAAGTGATTAAAGTTGGTATTGACCAAATCACATTCGAACAGGCATAATAAATATTTAAAAAAAATAGTAGATAAATTATCGATGTCATCCTAAGGACAAGAAATATGAAAACTTATATCTATTTATCTCTCCTTTTTTTGAAGATAATTAAAAAAGAATATTTATCTAAAATGAACTGTATTACTATTATTATTTCTAATATAGATATATGTATCTTCTCATTTTGTTTTTTCTTTCTATTTTACTCAAAGCATAACTAACTAATCTGTTAATTAACTTCAACTTTTTTTTTATTTTTAAAAAAATGGACGTTCATGAATGCCTAAATGAAAAAAAAATATGTTGATAGATAGACAAACAGACAATTAGTGAATAAATAGACATGTAAATGGAGAACAAAAATAGATAGACAAACAAAACTTATTTAATTGACCAATCAACTAACTAAAACTGATAATGAGCAATTTGGATAATGAAAAGGGAATCAAGTATTTTTTTTTCAACTTTTTTCTTTTGAATAAAGAGAAAAAAACGAGATTTATTTTTTATTGTCTGTCAATTTTACTTCTCTGGAAGAAGAAGAAAATCGAGTAAATGAAAATGATAAATTTTCTTTTTTTTTCTCGTATGAATTGATAACACATACCACATAACTACATACCACAGTGGAATAAAAAATCTCATCCTTAAAATATATAATACTAAATAATAATAATAATAATAATAATAATAATAATAATAATAATAATAATAATAATAATAATAAAGGTTTTCGATGGTAGTCTAGCTTCAATTGACCCATGATTTCAACTATGAAAATACTAAATCTCCATAAAATCCCTTTTGATAATAATAATAATAATAATATGCTGTATAGTGACTGACTTCGAGAGGTCAATCCAGGAGTCCTACTGAGAAGCAGCGACCAGTGGAGTTCAAACCACGTCTGTTGTGAGATAGAAACTCACTGAAGACAATTGGTGAACGGTTGATCAACTTCATGGATTGGTTAGAGTTAGACATTAACACCGTTGGATGCCGGACGGCTCAGTGGTCTATCGGTTAAATGCTTTGACGCGAGACTGGTAGGTCCTTGGTTCTTATCTTGCGAGTCGGGATCTTGGATGCGCACTATTGAGGAGTCCCATAATAGGACGAAACGGCCACCCAGTGCTTCTACGTTTTCCATGGTGGTCTAGCTTCAATTGACACACGCTTTCAACTATGAAAATACTAAATCTCCACAAAACCCCTTTTGATAATAATAATTTATAATTCATTGTAAATGCACGAACGAACTCTAAAGCACTACCATGTTACGACTTAACTCAGTTCACCATCAAGATTGTCGGGTGATGTGTACGTAAACTATTTCAACCTTCGAAGTACCATACTATTATACTCCTACTTCAGAGTACTCAATCTAAGCATACTACATCTACTTCTCTTTTAAATGTAACGTATAACAACCTATAACTTTGCAGCATATAGACCTGTCTTAAATTATTTAATATCTACTCACTTATTGTCTCTAAACGTAAATTTACAAACGGATATACACTAACAAGACTAGTCATAGTAAAATAGCAGACCACCTCTTTAATGCAGACGTTTCCTCGGAGGAATTTAGTTTACCGCTAAACCCTTTCAGTTATAAACTGTGGACAAAAATTTCGAAGTCTAATAAAGGGGTCTCCAATCCCTATTTTCCTCAGACTCTCCGATATACTATTGAGTTATTTTCTAATAGAAACCTATTTTAACAACACACTTCTTAATTTATTCAATAATTATTTTAACCAACAAACGGAATGAGAAAAAGACAGTTTAACAGCGACTGCTGGCACTTTGCTAATGTTTCTTGAGTTTATTTTTAAATTCTTATTTATGATAATAATTATTTCTCAAACTAGAAAATAGCATTCACTAACCATACCTTTGTATACTACTTCCGCTATTAATACTGTAGTGAATGAATATTTAGGTGGAGAAGACTAATTTATTGTTCTATAAAAAAATTACAGAGTTCATTTGTAAAATGTAAAAACATATATTATATACTTCATTTACAAATCTTCCATCAATTCACTTGGTGTTGTTTACTTGTATCTTCCCATTGTTATTACTGGGTTCCTGTCCCAAACTGAACATCAACTCTGTGACGCAGGTACGCCCAGCTGACGAGTCCCAAATAGGACGAAACGCGTGTCATGGATTCCACTGCTAGCCACTATCCATCTCTCCCATCAATTGTCTCGAAATTCATTGTTCATTCATTGCCATTACAATTACTCTCTGTTTACATTCGCATTCTCTTCAATTCAATCTTCGTAAGCTCCTGCTGCCAAACATACCACATATGATTACTGTTACATACCACTTACGTCGACAGACATAAGTAGCATACACCACACTATTACTACTACTAGTGCAAATAATAACAGTAATAATATTAACAACATTCTAGTAATTAGCTTGGAAATGTATACTGAATATATTTTGATGCGAATTCTTGACCAATGATGTTCAACAAAGTTAATATTAAAACAATTGCCCATTTATTGACCACTAGTCACGTAACATCGTGAATTAACTCAGGATAAAGACATAGATTGCTGGATTCAGATTCAGTTTATCTAAAGTTATTGTACGTGTCACCATAATTGAAGGAAGTTTGCGTCCGTGTGAAATCATCGTTGATGATCTATCTAGCCGACTCAGATAATGAACAAACAGCTAAATAATGCTTAATGATTTACTGTAAATCTTAATGTATTTTTGGTATGAATGATGTTTATACAAGGTTATGAATTTTGAATAAAAGCTATGCTACTAATCTTGAGTGGTCAAACCATCACTTACTCCAAGTCTCACAAGCGACACGTAACGTCATAAATAATGCCACATCATACAATAATCATCCGTTTATCAATTGTCATCAATTTCAACTTTTCTAATTCTAACTACTGATAAATTATAAACAAGCATTAAGATGGTTATTTAGTTCATCTAAAAATTTGGAACTTTTCCATTCGTCTACATGCACCATTTCTGTCGGGTAAAGTCAAAATAATAAACATTTTAAAGTGAAGTGAATACATTACATCAGTGGATATATTTTGAATCTTTCATTTTAGTGTTAAGTGAACAAGTAAAACGTAGATTTCGTAAGAAGTATGTTCGCAAATTATTCAGTCGATTGACAAAGACAGTCATAACTGCTTTCTACAATCATGCATTTCTGATTTCCATAGAACAAAATCAATGAAAACAACTATGACGGAAGGATAGATTAAATAATTAAGTTAAATGATAGTATTACTCAAAGCAATAGTAATTACACTTTCATAATAATACTAAGCTGAGTAGGGTAACGATCTGTATTAACTTCAGTGATAAAGGTATGAAAGAATCAGGCATCATCTCTGAAACCCAACGAGAATTTATTCTCTGAGATTTTACAAATAAATTCTTCCTCCTTGATAGAGAACAGCTTAGGTATTTATTCCTAGTAAAGGACAAATTAGGAATGTACAAACACGATCCGACCAGGATAAAGACCGGGAACATTTAGGTATGATGCAGAACGCGGAGTTTGACAGCATGGATAGGAGAACGCTATGGAACCTTCTTAGGCACTATGGAGTGAGTAGTTGAGAAGATCGTCAACATCATACGCAATTCATACGATGGACTACACTGAAAAGTTATATATATAGAATGGATAACTGACGTATTCCAAGTGAGGATCAGTGTCAGACAAGACTGCTTACTACCACCCTTTCTCTTTCTCCTGGTGGTCGATTGGATTATAAAGACCTCGACATCTGAGAGGAAGCACGGAACACAATGGACAGCTTCGATGAGACAAGACGATTTGGACTTCACAGATGAATCAACTCCTCTTTCCATACACACCAACAAACTCAAGTGAAGGTAGTCAGTTAAGCAGCTGCGGCTGTCGTAGTGGGCCTCAACATACCTTAGGGAAACACCAAGTTTCTGAAATTTAATACAGATAGCACCAACTCAATCGCACTTGATAGAGAAACTCTGGATGAGTTGTAATGTTCAATGTACTTGGGTCACATCATCGATAATTAAGGAGGATGTGATGGAGATGTAAATGCAAGGATTGTTGATGCAGATGTGCCATTACTACAATTGAAGAATATATGGAATTAAAAACAACTGACAATCAATACCAAAGTCACAATCTTCATTACGAACATCAAGACAGTTCTGTTGTATAAAGCGGAAACGCGGAAAACTGCTATAACTATCATTAAAATGTACAAGTACTTGTAATCAATTGTCTGCTCAAGATACTCCAAACCCATTCACTGGATATCATTAGTACCAACCTGTAGTAGGAGAGAACAAACCAACTTGCAACTGAAGAGGGAATTAGGAAATCACACTGTAGATGTGTGGGGCATACATTATGGAGTTCATCAAACTACGTCACGAAGCAAGCCCTTACTTGCAAACGTGAATGTGAAAGGAAAGGAGGAAGATTCAAGAATATATTGCATTAGGTATCGGAGACAGCCAAGAGAAGAATAAGTAGCACTTTACATGGACTTGAAAAGGGAGAGGATGACTGAGTTGAACGGAGAATTCTGTTGGGTGGTCTATGCTCGTCCACTGTGGGCAGCAGTCGTAAGTAAACAGGTAGGTAACTTAAGATAGAGAAGGCGGAACATTCGAGATATTTTTATACTATGAATGAAGTTAACTATCTTCTTAGGTACTTTACTATGTTTAAAATGATTCCACAATATTTTGCTACCCATACCATAGAATCCTTTAAGATGATTGAGAGTGTTATTGTGTAGTGATGGGTTTCACTCAGCTAGTTGCTGCCTATAAACATTCCTTGTTTGGTGCTTCTTGGAGGCAAGCGCATTCTGGGATTTTGAAGTTATTGCTTATTAAACAAATATTTTTATTAAATTCTCATCCTGCTACCTAAATAATTTTCATAGTTGAAATCATGGGTCAATTGAAGCTAGACCACCATCGAAAACCTGGAAGCACTAGACGGCCGTTTCGTCCTATTATGAGACTCCTCAAAAGTGCGCATCCACGATCCCGCACTCGCGAGATTCGAACGCATGACTTATCAGTCCCGAGCCAGAGCCCTTAACCGATAGACCACTGAGCCGACCGGCATCCGATTGTGTTAATGTCTAACTCCAACCAATCCACGGTTTTGAGTGACCGTTCACCAATTGTCTTCAGTGAGTTGATATCTCTACAACAGACTTGGTAGAACTCCACTGGCCAGTGCTTCCCACTAGAACTCAAGGAAATATTTCTTGAAGTCAGTCACTAGTGAGCATATAATTATAGATCAGAGGGGGTTCTGTGGAGAATTTCAACTAATTAAAATACTAAATTCTCCACAAAACCCCCTCTGAACTTAAATAATTGTTCAATTCTTTATATTTGCAGTTTTCGTTCGGTCATTACCTGTTAGTGATTTGAAGCTATATTAGACCCTCCCTTTATTCTTATTTCTTTCACGAACCTTCTGAACATTGGAATGATGCAAATGTGGTGGATCTGGTTCTCTGCAGCGTGGTTCTTTGAAACGCATATAGCTTTGTATATGCGTCTGTGGATGAAAATGATGTCATCTTGTTGTTGGAAGTACATAAATTAGTCTGTTCATCATGCATTCATACCCAAAGTTGTCCATTCCGATCTTTGCGTTTGGATACCCCCATTATTATAGTCAGGTCCTTAAACAGTTCTTTACGATGAACTTCAGCCTTTCAGATAACTGATCTTTATCGTCTCTACTGTTACAAATGGTGGTTTATAGCACTGGATAACATTTGTTATGATCCCATTCATCTTTGTTTCGAAGGATGGTTTGATGATCCTGGATCCATAAGGTTCTTATCCTATAAGTGCTTTTCGTGCTTTTCTTGGACAGGATGACTGCAACTAATTGTGTGTGAGAAGCACTTTCTTCATGATCAGGATACACCAGCACCTCCACCTAAGTCAATTTTCTCTTTCCAGTTTCTGTCTAGTGAGTTTTACTTATTCCAGATAATATAAATGAATATAAAGACAATATTGGCCTGATTCGATATTTAACGTTAGGTACAATATAAAAGTCTTAGAATACAATATTTCAACCAGTTCCATTTACTCTTCTTTTATGTCAAAATGGTTATACACCAATGTGGTTGAAGTAAAAATATATAAATTTCATTGAAATGCTCATAAAAATCTGTACGACAGTGAATAAGAAGAGGGTTAAAGTGTGTAATTTTCTGGTTAGATCAAATCTAAAAACCCGGTCATCGTACCGCATGAGTTATTACAGAACTTTTGTACTTTCTCTGGAGTATGTAGATTCCAGGATATCTATGTCTTATTCTACTGAAAGATGTACACGGAAAAATATGTAAGTGAATTAGATGGTTTGTGCACATGAAAAAAACACTTGCGTATTGTTTACAAGATTTCTGACGTTCTGGTAAGAGACCTATGTTCCCACGAAGGGTAACGGGCATTAATAAGTAATTAAGCAGCCATAACCTTATTCATGATGATATCAAAAGATTCACCACATACCTTATTGACTGCTTTCAGCGCTCTCCGCGATATAAAGAAAATTTTTTGTCAAAAGTTTGGAAAGGAATAATGAGTGACAGAAAGTAGTAATAAGTTATCTGTAAGAATTTACAAATCGTGCAAGTACTTGTCGAGAAATGCCGAAATTGTGTAGCCTTTTTATATAATCAGTCAAGCTAAAAAATGTTTGACAATATAAATTTAATAATCAGATGATAAATCTCAAAACACCGACAACTCAGTTGTTGGCTTCTTTTGTATGACATGCGTCATTAATAATAATTATTATCAATACTATCTTATATGTTATGCAACTTGTTAATAGGTAGATCACCCGAATCAAAGTTGATACACCATGTTTTGTATCAACTATAGTTCATTCAAACTCCGCCTGTAGTTCTTCTACAGTTACTGCCGGTCCCAAGCCGGGGTAAAGAAGGAGGGTTGGGCATGGGGTTAACGACCCCTTCTCGTAGAAAAACTAAATTGCTAAAAAAACACTAACCAGAAAAATAGTATAGTTCATTCAACAGGACTATAAATCCCTGACCCATTTTTCTGCTTTACAGAGAGGTCCTCATTTCTTAAATGATGAGTATATGCTGCTAAGGATTCCCGAAATTTAATGAAAAAGTTTCTCGGCTTTTAATATTTTTCCAATTGATATTTAACTTTGATGAAAATGAACCTAATTTATGATTACCACCAGCATGAATGACACATTTCCCATATTCTTTGCAATTTTTCATTAAAACACCAAATAGGTTTTTGTTCGTAACTTGTCCATATATTGATTTATTGAACGGAAATTCAGTTTCTACACTGGGTACATACACACAAAGGAATTTCACCATAAAAAAGATGTGCAAAAGACGGTTTGTGCAGTAACATGTTTAAAAAAAACTTGTGGGTGTGTGTACGTGGGCAAGAAATATTGCACTATCATTTGTATAAATGCACAAATGAGGGAAAATTAAAGACACACAGAAAACAGCTTGTGATAGTAATCAATATTCGAATAATTGTATGTAATCTGATTTGACACCACTACCATTCTTCTGCCTAACATTAACAATAATCCTTATTTCCCTGTAGATTTACAGTAAATCGATAAATGAATAGACAGTGAAATGAAATATTTTGTAGGGCTAATAAATTCAATTATAAAACGAAATATAAAAATTGCTTTCGTAGCATTAGGCCACTTTGTGTCAGGCAATCCACTGTTTACCAATCCAGTATTCCAGTATAAGCATCTAATAGAAATTCGATTTTTCTTTTCTATTAACCTATCAAATTCAACATTTATCTTTCTACTTGCCTAAGAAAAAAATAGAGATGTTCAGTCGGTCCGAGATGTTGTAGTACATTAGACTGATTTGTGCAGACAGGCTGTAAATAAGTATGGTTTAACACAGTTTATTTTAGAGCTAGACGTTACGCATACTGAAAAGTGATAGATAAAGTTACTAGCTGGGTTAGCAATCATTTAAATCGAATAAAAACAAATAAAGGTTATTAGTCTGGTAATTGTTTAGAAAATAAGTTTTCATTATTAGCAGATGAAAAGCCGAGTAATTAGTTTAAAGTAGCCGATCCCGTTGTTTTATTTTGTGAACTTGTTTAAAAGTCATTGATATAAGTATCCTCAACTTGAGAGATTATTTAATGTTGGTTATTGACTATTTAATCACTCTTTAGTATACAATTTGCAATTATACTAAAACTAAAGATATGACGAAGTAGGTAGAGAATGAAAACGTCAGCGCCATTACAACAGAATTCTAGTCAGTTGACATAATGTCCCTAAACACTATTAGAGATTATTACGTTCATTCGAACCAGGAGGTAAACAGCTCCTCACGGGACTCGAATAGTCAGTGCCTTCATTAACTGATGTCATGTACTAGTCTGCTAATCCGTTGCATTCATCCTATGTTTGTCACCAGTACACTTCTAGGTAGCTTGTGGATATGGATGCCTAATAAATTTTGTGACCTATTTTTGTGTACAGCATTCATGATATCTATTCATTCCTCAAAGACACTCCTCTGTGACAGGTAGTTTCAAGCCACAATCCTAACAAATATGTTGGAGGGCGAACAGTGTTTGGATTATATTACATTAGTGTCTGAAACCAGTATGAAATGTGAATACTTTTCAGTTTCCAACATTTTCTGTTTAGTTATTTTTTCAAACGACAGTCAGTATTTTAAACAGAATTTACTAAGGTGACAACGTCCGACTAAAAATTTCATCTTTAGGTTTTGAAAAAGCTAAGCGTAGTTCACCTGAATTATGTGATAAATAATATTTTGGTGACTCGGGTTCCTTTTGAACATTTTTACTTTATTGAATACTGTGACCTTTCATAGAATATTGTTCTCTCATATTACTTTCGGATAGTCATTAGAAGAAAGCCAAATATTCCATCAAATTTTCTTGCTGATACTAGAGATTTTCTGTTTATAGTTATGAAAGTGACGTGTCATCATTCCATCTTGGAAATGAGTTGTCTCTATCAATCCTACTTTTGTAAAGATCATGAAAGATTTCATCCTAGAGTATCCACTTTGGACAGACTGATGAGGGTCGACAAGTATCTGTATTGTCGAAGTTTTCTTTATGTTTTTACTTGGTGTTGATTCACAGCCATAAAGCTATTTATTTGACCATAAATAATATTCGGGTCTTGGAATAGATATTTAAGTCATTAACCATTTTTGGGTTTTTTTCATTCAAATTAAAAAAGTATTTTTAATTCAACAAAATGATTGAAGCATATCCATAATGTAATCTACACACATATAAAACCAAGTTAATTATTTCAATAGGTAACATAAAATCCCAACTATCTTCAACTACTTGACATCAAGACATAATGCACAGTATATCAAGTCATGAATTAGTGGCAGCATTGGAACTTAATAAATAGAATTTGATCAGCACTAAAGACTAGATAATACTGACATTAGTTAGTAGTTAGTGAATGATCAGTGTAGAGCCTAAAACGTGGTTGCTGCATTTTTCTGCAGACGTTCAGTATCAGCCATATAATATTAAAAGGAATTTAAAGTTATTTGACAACTGACTAAATGAATTTTTTACGAAACAGGTTTAATAATTTCTGAAATGCATTGGGCATTTTATATATTGAGCAGCTTGGAGAATAACACTATACTTTCTAACCCTCTATGAACCACATAAAACCATCAGTGTTTAGAGTTTCAAAATAAAGATTAGATTCTATCATGAATGGTCCGTGAAACAATTACTTAAGAACAAATTGGATGAATAACGTTTTAGTAATTAGTGTATGTGGAATTTCTTTGTCAATGTATCTTTTCAGTTGGATTATTATACTAAAGCACACAGTATTAAAACTGTGTTGTTTTTCTATTTTAATGGAAAATAATCTTTATATCATGAAGATAGCATGAAACTATAAGGGAAACGAAGATGGAAAGTGGCTAGCATGGGAATCCAGGACTCGTTTCAAATGCTATCACGTTTGAAGCGAACGGTAATGGGTTCGAGTCGCAGAGTAAACATCAACTCAGATGCAGGTACATCAAGTCGGCAAGTCCCAAATAGAACGAGACGCGCGTCATGGATTTCTCTGCTAGCCACCATCTATCTTTGCTTATAATGCTTGTGGCTTCAGTCAATATTGAGGCAATCCTTATACGATACACATATGCCAATAGAAGACTGATCAATGACAGTCCTAAACATCAATGGGAAGATTCGAACAACCAATACAAAATAAATAATAAAGAAACGGTTATTTTATTATAAATATGTGTGATATTACTATAAATGATCTTTAAAACAAGTACTATTCTTCTGTGTTGTCTTAATTTCGACACTTATTGAAAGTATATTTCTATGACAAAGAATTCCAAACACGAAATAACTTTCTTATTCTATATTAAACATAATATTTGAAATATCTTTTCAATAATGAATTGACTTTCATTGAATAACTACTGAAAAGCAGAGATATTTGAAAAGTTATCTTGTCGAAGTATGGGACAAACTATTATAGTGAGAATGTATGACTTTATCAAAACTCAAGAACAAGGTCAAGTTTCTTCTCAAGTGTATTACATTTACATAACTGAATTAGTAGTCCATAATTCTTGTTTCCACGCAATTATTATGAAAGGTATCTGACTATTCATCTACTGGCTTTTAATTTCTATGTCTTAACTTTGATAAATATCCAAGAGATTAATCAAGATGTAAATGAAAATGAATATATTCTAATAATATAGAATAATATTCTCTAATATATACAAGGTCAGTGACGTGCTCCAATTAACCTAAATGTATGAATAATATTTATATTCTAAATATTGTATAATTTATTTTGCTTACTTCATTATATATTATTATTACTATTTATTGGATTAATCAATTTTTTTAATTAAGTAATTAAGTAATAACAATCTCATATAATAATTATAAACCCTATAGGAAGCAAGTATACATCTAAAGATAAGGAGGGCTATTAAAATGAACAGAAACAATATCTATCTATTAAATAAGTCTGTTTTAATTTTAAGGTTTTATTTACTGCCCGGGTGCCCAAACCGAAGCAGATGGTTTTCTTAGGGGCTCACATCCGGAGCCTTTGACCTAAAGATATGATCAATAAGGCAGTGGAGCATCTTAAGGAGATGCAGTCCCGTGGTAGCCGGTGACCGACGATTGATTAAGTAAGACGTTATATTTGAAGTAAAGAAATTAGTTCTGTCTGTCTGTTATAATAATAACATTTGTGTGTCAGAGTGAAAACTCAGTACACCAAACAAGTCCTACTTAGATAGAGCAAGAATTAAGTAGTTGACTAAAGCCGGACTTATGTATACAAGAGGAAACAGTTGTAAATCTTTCTTTATCATGGTGACTTTATCGTCAGTTTATTACACCATGTTTTGGCAATTTTCTTCTCTCTCTCTCTCTCTCTCTACCTCCTATTTTAATCTCATCAGATATTTTGAAGTCATAACCATATAATCCATTTTTTAACTGACTAATCTCAACTCATGTTATTCTTCTTTATTTTTAATCATTTATGGAACGAATATAAAAAACAAGAAGAATTGTATAAATTTGCGAATAACGAAACAAAGACAACAAGAGATGAAAGATGTAAGTTTGCAAACAGCACGGACAAAGTTGACTGTGAGGTCACCAACGGACACAGACATCTACTGTAGAATGGCAGTCAGTTTCCCTCAACACAACATTCAGAAGAACAGGCAAGCAAAGGGGCCAGCTAACGCAAAAAAACAAGGTTCAAGGCCTAACATTTTATTCAGTTGTCATTGGATACATATGTAAAAGTGAAGGAACTGTCATTGAACACACTGGATGCGTTCACCTCAGAATTTGCACCGATTTTCTACCATCTAAAAGGCAAATGAAATAAACACAAACATGGTGAGAAGGTTGAAGAGGAGTTGATTTGACTGACATACTGACTGTATGTAGAAGTATGCAAATATAGATGAGTGAACACACTAGTTAGTCGGTTGAATCACTGACTGACTGACTGACCGACTGACCTATCGATCGAATGAACGAATGGATGGATGGATGAATGACTGAATGAGCGATTGGTGAAGTGTTTCAAACGAGAGTGTTTGAAAGTGATGAGATGAACGACCAGCTGATACTCTCCAATGCACAGCACCACACAGAGACTGGAGACAAGGTCCTAACACGAATGAACACCACACTGATCGTCACATAGGACAGCAAGCTGCACGAGTGGTAGCAGTCAGTGAACATGCACACTTACTCACTCACTCACTCACTCACTCACTCACTCACTCACACACACACACGTGAGTGCTGAACACAGTGGATCGGTCAACCAGTTATCAGATGTTTGATGTGAGAGTGGAGAGTGATGAATGTTTGTTGACAGACTTACCTTGTGGTGGACGTTGGTATTTCCTTGGATGTGTTGGAGCGTGAGGACCTGAAAACAAGTGGAACAGTGGTTGTTGATCAATATGAAACTCTGTAGATTACATGACACTTGTGGAGGAGTGAGTGAGTGAGGAAATGGTTGATTATGTAATATGGAACAAATGCGTGATGACATTCAACGAGTGATTGTGAGAATTGATGGTGTTGTAAGAGTGAGTGAGCGAATGAGTGATTGAGTGTCTGAGTATGTAATTTGGTTGTGGAGTGTGTGAATGTGTTGGCGAATGTGTGTGTGTTTGTGTTCGGAGGAATGACCGATGTTTGGTACTGGTCAAGATTATTGAAATAAACGAACATAAGGAATAGAAGTAGTTGGTGTAGTGACTTACTACGAGCACGTGGTGGTGATCTGGGTGGGTGGGCTATTCTTGTTTCTCTCCTCGATGGTTTCGGACGTCCAGTTGACTTGGTGGTGGCAGGCGAATCTGTGGAATAAAACAAGAGTACATGTGTACTGTTCACAGTGTGAACACGGAAGCACACTATTCAAGTGATGCACAGTAGGATATCATTCCCACACAAAATTCAATGCACACCAACTCGTTTGAAGAAACGTTCAGCATTGACTACAGACACACCGTATCGAGTGGAAGTGGATGAGAAATATTATCTATGAGAATGGAAGACTGTTCGATTCACAAAGCATCGTGTTTTCAAACAATGAGCAATGTCTGTGAAGATTGGTGGTGATGGTGAAACGTGAGGGTGATGGAGAGGATTAAAGAAACGGTGTTTGAACAATGAACAGCATAAATGAAGTGAGACATGTGAGTAGTGATTGAATATTGAATGAACTGACCTGGTGTAGCTGTTTTGAACTATGTATAAATCTATTTAACCACTCATACAACGATTGATTACCCTATCAATCCAAATGTCACATATAGTACACCTTATTCGCGTTATCTTAGGCTTTCTTAAATGGTATTTCGGATGCTGAATGAGTTCGCCAAATATATAATCCTTTCCCAAAAAAATTTATTTTTAACTCTATAGTATTGCGTTGTTGTTTAAACTTCCTATACAACGTAATGAGTCTAAGAATATTTACAATATTAAACTGAAATATATTAATCCGAGGTATATTGAAATCGGGAACAAAATCAATGGGAGCAACATATGTCTACTAAGCGTTCAAACTATCTTCAAAAATAAACTAACCATGTCCTCAAAACTAGAGTACGTGGAATCTTGGAAGTTGACCTGAGTAACGGACCATTGTACTTTAAACTTCACCTAAAATGGATATGCCTGAACTGGATATGGTTCATTCAACTCTCTTCATTTCTGGCAACAACCTCTAGTATACCATTCTCACTTTCTTGAAGCCGAGATGGAACTTCATATAGGTGACGATCCTATAAAATCCCTATCCTTTCAGTGCCCTTCAAGATAATGGAAATTCTAGTCTATACTAACCTATGTGATGAACTTCTACCAGTAGACCTCTCTGCAGCTTGACATCGTGGTTTCCGGAAGTATTTCTTCCGCATTCCAAACTAATTAACCGTCGTGGATAACTGAGTCAGTATCCTCGATCATAAAGCTGGGATATTATGTATTATGCATCGACCTTTAGAAAGAGTATAATCGGGTCAATCATGTTAGTCTCAGAGACAAACTGGATCATACAAACATCCCTCCACTACTGATGGACTGGTCATGCCATTTTTAAATGAATGGGAATTCAAGGTCAGGGCGGACATTTCATTCTCTCAAAATTAAATTTTGTAGTGGGCTATATAAAAGTTAATTACCAGAAATTCGCGCTTCTTGACTTAGAATAGTGACGTTTTTCAACAGGTATTCCTCGAATTATCACATTTTAGCGATGGTGCAAATCACTGAAGAGGAGTTCGAAAGCAGCATGATTGGCTATTGTTTCTTCAAGATATGAATGCACTTTAAAGTTGAGCAGATAGCAACATATCACCTTTGGGCTATGAAAAGTACAAAGTAGTTAATCGGCGTTATGATTAAAACCACCTGTGTTACTAAATAATTACAATAGTAGACTGGAAACTAGTAATACGAAATGACAACGAAATTCGTGGAAATAGATACATACAGAAACTGACAAAATTGGCACGTAACAAGTGTGGACGGTTACACAAGTGTTACTTGCGAATGACGAACGCTTGCGTGTTCAATGGGTCTAAAAGTAAGTGCACAAGTATATTTGCACTAAATAGTATATTCCAAGGCAGAACCTATATGTAAATAATGAAACGATGGATGGACAAGTTGAGTGCTTGAATCACCAACTATAAATGTATAAAACAGGTGCGGTAGAGATCTGATAAGTAAGCGGTAGCATAAGAGAGAATATGATTATCGTGCAATATCACGTGGATCGGATGAGTGATAATCAGTATACAACAATTATTGGAGCCGGAGAGTTATCAATACGAGTCAAACAACCAGTTTCATAATAAATTCTGGAGCAAAGGATAGCAGGTTGATGAGTCCTAAATAGAATGGAAACGAAGTTCTGGATGCCCATGCTAGACGCATACTGAACACATATACTATTAACATTGACTATTTGCATTTATATTTCCTTTTGGATTAGACCCAATTTGAGTTAGCGATTGTAAGCCTGTTCAATTCTACCTTCGTAACCCCATATACATATACCTATACTGATAAATGAGCATTTGCATAGATTTTAATTCGATCAGTCAATAAGAGCTTCCTACCCACGCTTAGTTTTCTCATGCAAGTAGCTAGTTGAGAAACCACCTATATAGTGTATATGTATGTATTAGTACACTAAATCGGACAACTGAGGAATTCGGGAAAAGTAAAGACAAAACGCCCAAAGGAACCACCGTAGATCAGAAACCAATTTTCATTGAACTTAAATTTAAAGGTGATCATATTGCAGCTACAATAAACAGATAATTAAAAAGCACACTGACCACAACTTATCCTGCAGCCAAGCTGATTAACTTGTACAAAACAATATGCTCTTCACTCCAATCAAAGATCGATAGGTAACCCTGACACGTTACCACCAACTGCGTATATAAATTTATATGCACCTGTCAGAGTAGTTAAACTGGTAGAACAGTAAGAAGGACCTACGTTCGATCCCAAGAACATTTCCCGAAAGGTCTCGGATCAATGGGATTCAAGGCATTAAGCAGTGCTATTGCAAAGCATCTGTGTGACACAGGGTGTTAAGTTGATAGACTAAAATCTTTCAGTATCATCAATCGACAGTCAAATGCTGTTCTTCTCAAATTCGTCTAATCCATAGCTATTGAACGACTAAATCCAGACTTTTGTATGTAAAGGGAAACAATTGCAAATCTTTCTTTATCATGGTCAATTTATCGTCAGTTTATTACACCATGATTTGCTATTTTCTCCTATCTCTCTCCTATTTTAGTCTCATCGGTTAGTTCGAAGTCATAACCACATTATCTATTTTTTAACTGACTAATTTCAACTCGTGTTATTATTCTTAAATGTTATTAATTTATGTTCAGTTACTTCATTATACAATCAATTACTTATTTAGTCTCTACAATTCCTTGTTACTATTTCTGATGATCCAGAATCTTCTCTCACATATTAAATCTTTTAAATCTACGACACTCTTTATATGTCTTCAATCCCATTACTCCACCATGATGATAAATATCCATTTTACAGTGATAAGTATGTAAATTTTACAGTAATCTTTATTTTAGATATTGTAAGTTGCAAGCAGCTAATGGGAACCTTATGAAATAAAATGAGTACATGTTATTCTGATCAATTATTTTTTACTCTATTCAAGACAGTGAAGGCAACTAAATGTATGAAATTCATATTTAATATCATTCTTATGGATTAATTCCTACAACATCTGGAAATCAACTATTGTAAAAAAGATTGATTGGTATGTGATTAGATGTGTGTTGTGAATATCTGCTTGAAGGAAATATGGATCTCTGAATTCTTCAATTATTGCAGAGTAAATAGGGGTTTGTAACAGATAAAGATTTGTAATATTATTATCATTATTATTATTATGTAGTGTCGGTTGATAAGTCCATATACCATGTTATTACTTCAGGACAAGCCATTTTACCTACCCATCTTGAGTCACGTTTCCACCTTGTTAATTATTCACTTATTAACCCTGACTATTTTTTATATCAGCGTATGTGTGTACACTTTTTATCTTATTCATCACGTGTCTGTAACTTATTCTTATCTGACTATAAATATTGACTGACGCTTGATTAAAGCCAATTGGCTTACTCGCCATCTCCAATGGGTGTCATTTTTGCTTCGCTCGCTGATGTTTGCTCATGTGCTTATGGCTTTTTGACCTGCGTTATTTGACAATAAACTGTAGCTGCCGCTTCTTCTTGCCTTCTGATTTTATACACCGTTAAGATTGGTATTATAATGGTTATCGAGGTGAACGATTAGCGAAGACGGTACTACAATTATTATTTTTTTATTTATTATTATTCATTCAATATTGTATGTTTAGTATAATATAAAATTCGCGGAACAAAGTATCTCAACAAGTTTCTTTTACAAAACCGAACAAAATACGATGACCACATACATGTATACATAAATGAAGAAGGTAAACTATATGGAATTAAATGAAATACTTTTTAAAGGGGATTTGAATTTGTACAACTTCTTAGTTAAAAACATGTTTAAGAATATAAGTTATTGACAAGGTCAGCTCTAGCAACCTGTTTGTCACATAGTATATTTGCTAGATAGGGTATTGTAGAGCTCTTGTGTCTTTGCTTGGGTGCACGGATTTTAATGTATTTACGTCTCGTTCTACCAGAAGATATACAAGGAGAAAGATATGAATAAAGTGGATAAGATAATAACTGCCCCTAGTTCGTAAGATTTTAAATTTCATCCACAACTATAATAATAACGACCTCAAAAGATTCACCACACACCCTGCTAACTACCTTCATCACTCTCTGCAATACAGAAAAGACTTTTCTCAAAAGCCTGGGGGAAGAATAAACGAGAACAGTAAAGAATAACAGGTAATGTCCAAGAATTAATAAATCGTAAGAACAAATGTCGAATAATGCTAAAAGTATGCAGTCTCTTTGTGTAAAATGTCAGTGATGAAACTTTATTCTATAACGGTAAACATGAGAAGACCAAGAGAGCTCAGGGGAAAAGGCAAAATTAAGATAATTGTCCTTCGACATTGTATTCATTAAAGAGTCTCCAATAGTACAAGCATTATGGGATCCCAACATGGTGCTTAGGTGCCGTTCATTTCTCAGGCTAAACTTAACAGATTGATATATAGACGGATTAAGTATGAGATCATTAACAACAGACCACAATTCCATAAGAGAAAAAAACCCGTTCATTTCTATGAGATGTAAAGAGGTAGAAATCGGCTTAAATACACTGAGATCGTCCGCATATTTCAAAAAAGTGTCTTCTGTGGAAGATGGCAGATCATGTAGAAAAAAAGAGCGAAGGAGAGGTGAAAGGACAGCTCCTTGTGGTACGGCTTCATAAGACAGTAGAGACGTTGAACACTTTCCTCCAAACACAATGTACTGTTCTCTTCCAGGGAGGTAGGAACATAGCCAGTTCGTTATCCAGCTGTCAGTGTTGACGCTGATTAACGTGTTAAGTAAAAGTTGACTTTGGATAGAACGAAAAGCAGAAGTATAGTCCAGAAAAGCGCATCGAAAAAACTTTTTCCCTTTTCCAAATTGAACATTATATTGTGATGAAAAACAGCAACGGCATCTAAAGTGCTTCTTTTGCATTTGTAAGAAAACTGATAAGGATCAATGAGCTCTTTTATTGCAGGTTGAAGTGGGAGTATCAATAATTTTTTCGTCGTTTTGAGGAAAGTTGAAGTTATTGTTGTGAGTCTAAATTTCACATTCTTATCGCCATATACTTTCTTAGGTATAGGGATTATCGTTATCTTTCTCCACATTCTCGATATGAGATTAGCCGAGAAGAATCTGTTAAAGATACTCGTCAGTGGATAACACGGAACGTTAGGACACTTTTTAAAAAGGTTTGGGATTTTATCTGGTCCTAATCATTAGGACGAATTAAGTGACTGGAGACATTTTTGGACATCAATTTTACTGAAAATTGGGACACCACTATTCTTCAAACATGTGGATATAGGAAGCATGACATCAGATGAATGAACGCTTTCAACTATGATAAATACTAAATCTTCACAAAACCCCTTCTATAATTAATATAATCATATGCTCACTAGTGACTTCGAGAAGTATATCTAGGAGCTCTAGTGAGAAGCAGTGACCAGTGGAGTTCAAAACCACGTCTGTTGTGAGATAGGAACTCACTGAAGACAATTGGTGAATGGTTGCTCAACTTCGTGGATCAGTTGACGTTAGACATTAACACCGTTGGATGCCAGCTCAGTGGTCTATCGGTTAAGGGCTTCGGCTCGAGACTGGTAGGTCCTGGGTTCGAATCTCGAGAGGTGGGATCGTGGATCCGCACTGAAGAGGAGTCCCATAATAGGACGAAACGGCCGTTCAGTGTTTCCAGGTTTCCGATGGTGGTCTAGCTTCAATTGACTCACGCTTTCAACAATGATAAATACTAAATCTCTACAAAACCCCTTCTATAATTAATAGAACTATAAAAAGCTTGAGTCACAAACATTTAACTGATTATCACTTACAATGTGTCTCTCACCTTGAAGCTCTCTAAATAGTTTCCAAAAACTTGAAGAGCTTTTACAAGATAGGAGTTTCTGAGTAAACATCGAGTTCAGAAGTCCAGTCTCTATGTTTTTTTAGACCATTTAGCTTTTGAACTCTAATGGGGTTTTTCTCCTTGCACATTCTTCCTTTTACCCTTCATAATCGTTTTAGTTGTGGAGATATAAGTCTATCAAAACTTACAAAGATGGTACTAGTGGGACAACAAATATCAAGACAGAATTTAAGATAACAAGTGATAACACCAATGGTGTTTTCCAGTGAGTTATCTGTAAATAATCCCCAGTTTGTAATTAAAAATATGTTTTTCAGATTTAAGATATTTTCTTCTGAGTAATTCCTGTATTTAACTTTCTTTGTCTTATGTAAGAGTGTACTCTTTCCAAGCTTGCCATATAGCTTAGATAGAATACAAATTATACAATGATCAGGACTAGACAATTGAACACGTTTACGAGTCACATATATTCCCACATCAGTAATGAAAACTAAGTCTAAATGGGAATCCAAACGACTGGGAAAATGTACCACATTTCAGTGGTTTAGTGATGAAAAAAAGCTACAGTCACATGAATTAAAATCATCCCGTACAATTGGAAGTGAACCATTGAATGAAGTAACAGCAAATTCAGTGAATTCATCAGCGAAAACAGATAGTGCAGACGATGCGTAGTCTGGAGTCATGTAGATGGTAGTAATATAAATGTAACTATATTTATTAAAGTGTTTTGGACTGCATCCTAAAGTTAGACAGTCGATAAGTTTGTTTGAAAACTTAAAAGATGCAAAAGAAGATCGACACCAGATCATGTTTACAGACGTAGCTACACCACCGCCACCTTTTCCTATTGTTTGATCGATCCTGACGATAAATATTGAAATCTTCTAGTGACACTAAGCAGTCATTTTGTAAATTATTTAACCAGGATTTCTGAAATGTGATTACACCACAATGACAATATATGTTTAGACTTGCTAGAAATTGAAGATATCCCACTTTGCCAATTATTGATCAGCAGTTAGAAGTTAGCAGTTCAGGAATTGATATCTGATAAGCGTTCATCCTTTTCAATGAATATTGCTAGCCAGTACGACGTCCTTGATCGTACATTTGTGTACCTTGTAAAGCTATAGGTCGCAAACTTTTTATTGGTTATGACATTAATAGACATAACAATGTGTTAAAATAAACAATGAAAGATAAATTGTTAATATATCTAGGTGTTAGGGGCAGGTAGCCCAGATATTCAAGTCGGTAGACGTGTTTTTTTTCTGGAGAAGATTCCAGTTTTAAACAACTTTAAAATTCAAAAAGGACTGGTTCATACACAAATACATGTTATTTATAGCAGATTCCTAACTAACTGTAAACTTCTTTAATATTGTGGTGGTTGGGATTCGACATTATCCTTAAACTTCGTATATTGTTTGTCCTGATAACTATTGCTAGATAACACCCCAACGGTGTATAAATCTGAAAACGAATATGAAGTGTTGATTATGTTTATTACTGAACCACGCACAGGTAACCAAAGTTACAGGCACATTAAGCAAGCATGAAACAGTAGTGCCGAAAAGTAAGCGAGTGAGTGAGCGATTCGAATGAGAGTGCAGGTCAGCGAACATGATTAAAATACACATATAATATGCACAGTGAAATGAATGAGTCATCAAATCAACTAAGCGTAATAGTAAGGCTAGCAGAACGAATATATATGCGTAGGCAGTAAGCAATGTTCAAGCATACATATTCATACAAGTGCAATGATAGTAAAGGTACAATAGTATAGATAGGTTGTTATTGTACGAATGACTCAGTCCGTTAAATAAGTTAACAAAAGGGCTTAATCAAATGAAATATCAACATACTCAATTGTACGTGAACTGCCATAATATATTTCATATGTGACTAACAATGAATGGTTCTTTTAATTTTAACTCGTCTGCTGGATGCAACAGTATACTATACCGATTTAATCAGTTCAGAATACACATATAACAACAAAGATCGGTCATTCGCTTTGCTGGATATGAACAACGGAATATTCTAGACTATTATTAATGGCTGTAAATTGATTTCAGTTTAATGAAACTTGAAAAGTTACATTGAAATTAACTTTATCATTTGTTCGACTTTAGAAATATCTACATACCTACCTGAATTTGAAAGTGGAAAACGTATACAAAGATGATCAAATCTAAGTGACAAAAAAATGACATATGAATTCTGAAATCCATTAATAATTATCCCTCATCATTTTGTAGACGTAACCGTGAATTGTGTATGTATACTAAAAGTATGTTAATATTTACTCAAAGTGAATTGGTTATGTCAAGTTAACATTTCAATTGTTATGTTTTCTATACAATAAAGAAGATTGATTTCAAGGGAATTGATAATAAATGTGTGATGGTTAGGAGTATTTGAAATATAGCGTGAACTAGTAATCCCAATAATAACTCAATTTAATCAAGAAGTATTAGATGAGCACGAACGAATGGACTATATTTGGAATTCAAAATCAAAACAGTCATCAATCCAAATAAATCATTGATTCATATAAACACCACATCCGCCACAGCTTAAATTGGAGTGTAAGTGTATGTAATCGATTGTATTTTTTCTTAAGTTCATCTTACGTCTGTTCGACAGTGTATTGGATATAAACTCTGTATTATCTAGCATGCACTTGTTAGTATTAGAATTAACAACCGCAATCGGAACAGACTCACCTGATTTCTGGAACTGTATACAAACATCATGTCAGTTGTGTAGTGCAACCACTGTTATTTAGAATTTGCATCATAGACTTTCCAACACTATCCTCCCCCACGAAATAATGTTGGATCTTCATATCCACAAATTATGAATAACGTGGTTTCATTTAAAACATATTTCACATATTGACTAGAGTATTCATTGGAAGTAACTTCATGATAAGTATAAACAACAGTCGATATGAAGTTATCCGAATTGTAATGAAAATTAAGCTCAATTAGTACTCACGCTTCGCATTGAATAAGTTTCCCACAAGAAGCAAATACATAATGAGGATAAATAATATGTGATATGACATCAGGATTTGATTTTTCTGAAATATTTCCCTCAAACTTATTAAGAGTTTCATTAGACAATAATGGATCATTAGAAAAATCAGCATCTACAAAAACTGAATCCGGTTTTTGATCATGATTTGACTCATTCAAGATATTATTTTCAGAGTTGTAAGAAATTTCATCAGAAATATGTGAATCATTAGGACAAACTATATCTTGTACAATAACATGAGAAATCTGATAAGAAGTTGATTGATTAGAAACTTTCATCTCACAGTGATTCTGAGTTTCATTCAACTCTGAACTGCTTCTAGAAGTCTTGGATAAAGATAAATGTTCATTAGGAACATGCAACTTATTAGGGTCACAATCTCAAATTTTAGCACTAGTTTCAACGAAATGAATCATGGTATTACAAACTGACTGAATGTGTCCAGTGTTGCCAAATTTAAAGCATTTAGAATTACGAAATATACATGAATTACATGAGTGAAACATGCCACAGAACAAGCATTTACCAAACTTGTGCTCATTTCCGTGAACTGTTTCAAAATTTAGTGAATTGTTATCTGAATAGCCTTGACATCGTATTGGACTGCGACGACGTAGTAAAGTAGTGGGATTCCTGATGTTCTGGTGAGCCATTTCATCGAATTTTTCCCCTTTACCGCATTCGAAATTTGAATATTTTACATTGTCCTGCAGTAGTTGCTTGAGAGTTGCATAAGGGAGTGAAATCGGCTTGTCTGGTAATTGCAAAGTTTTTATTAAACTGTATGTTTCTTCTCCAATGAACGTAAGGAAATGAGCCACAATATTAAAATCCTCATCATCTTCCTTGGTCGTAGCCCAGATTTCGAACCTCTCCATGTAATCCTCAAAAGCATTAAAATCTGAATGTATATCCAACCGTTCCATCACAGGCTCCATCGCGACGCCAAAGTGATGATTTGAAGTATTTGAATTGTAGTATAAACTAGTAATCTCAACAATAACGCAATTTAATCAAGAAGTATTAAATGAGCACGAACGAATGTACTGTATTTTGAATTGAAAATCAAAACAGTCATCAATACAGGGGAATCATTGATTCATATAAACACCACAAAATGCTATTGAAAGGTATGCAAATATCAAAGAGAATATATGAATTAATACACATGAAAAATTATTTTTTTAAAAAAGAAAATTTATCAAAGGTCAGAATATTTTCATTTTATGACAAGTTCCTTGCTTATAGTCAGAAGGGGTTTTATGGAGATTTCAGTATTTTCATAGTTGAAATCATGAGTCAATTGAAGCTAGACCACCATCTAAAACCTGGAAGCCCTGGAAAGCCGTTCCAACCTTCTGTGGAACTCCTCTTCAGTGCGGATCCACGATCCCACCTCTCGAGATTTGAACCCAGGACCTACCAGTCTCGCGCCAGAGCACTTAACCTCTAGAACACTGAGCCGGCCGGCATCCAACGGTGTTAATGTCTAACCTCAACCAATCCACCAAGTTTGAGCAATCGTTCACCAATTGTCTTCAGTGAGTTAATATCTATCTGTTGTGAGATAACAACTCACTGAAGACAATTGGTGAACGTTCGCTCAAACTTCATGAAGTTCCTTGCTTATCAGGATTCGATAATGTAAAATGGTAAAATATTTTTCTGTAATTAAGCTTTAAAATACATTATATTGAAATATTGTTCATTAACCATAAAACATGCTTCCAATATTTTCTGATATTAACCACTTTAGATTTTCTAATGATACTGTCAAATTAAAAAAAAAAACGTCGTTAACAATGACACAATTATCTCTTTTTAATACGTAACATAAAAAAGAAGTGATTCTGAAGGTATCGTATTTAAAATATGTACTGGCAGGGGATGTTTAATCCACTTCTTTTCAGAATTTCTACCTCCATGAAGTATTATATGATTGAATATCTGTAAAACTGAATAAAATTGCCATCAATCTCATAAGCAATTTTCTCATTATCAATTTACATTCTGATATAATCTATCATTGTTAATAGTGGGTTTTTTTTAAATTCTTGTAAAGGTTTATATATGTATATAATCCATTAGTTACTAATGGGAATACGTCATTTATTCCTCTATCTCTATTATATCCATTTAAACTTGGAAACATTCTGTCTTATCAGACATAGTTTAAAAGTTATAAATGGTTATTAGTTCTTATAGAAAAGAAGATTCTATCTTTTCTTTCTAGTGAATTTTCAATGTTTACTAAATAGAATATATTGTTTAAACTTTATACAACTGTTAGAAACATTGAATTTTTGAACTAATAACAAGTTATGAAACGAGATATAAATCCATTTTTTAAACTACATTAGTTTACTGGCTTCGACTGGCTGTGCCTTACTCACTTACTTACTTACGTCTGTTACCCCTCGTCGAGGAGGTTAGGTCGTTCACCAGCATTCTCCATCCAACTCTGTCCTGGGCAATCCTTTCAAGTTCTCTCCAGTTAACATTCATTCTTTTCCTATTTGCTTCTATTTTCCGGCGTAATGTGTTCTTTAGCCTAACTCTTTTCCGCTTCCCTTCAGGATTCCAAGTTAGGGATTGCCTCGTGATGCAGTTTGGTGATTTCCTTACTGTATGTCTGATCCACTTCCAACGTCTTTTCCTAATTTCCTCTTTATCTGGAAGCTGGTTTGTCCTATCCCATAAAACGCTGTTGCTGATGGTATCCGGCTAATGGATGTTGAGTATTTTTCGTAGACAACTGTTTATAAATACTTGTACCTTCTTGACGATGGATTTAGTAGTTCTCCGCGTTTCAGCTCCGTACAGTAGGACTGACTGTCTTGACGTTCGTATTAAAGATTCTCACCTTGAAATTGGTTGAGAGTTGTTTTGAGTTCCATATGTTCTTCAATTGTAGAAATGCTGTCCTTGCTTTGCCAATCCTCGCCTTTACATCTGCATCCGATCCTCCTTGTTCAGCAATGATTCTGCCCAGGTAGGTGAATGTTTCTACATCTTCCAGAGTTTCTCCATCAGGTGTAACTGGGTTGATGTTCTCCGTGTTGTATTTGAGATTCTTGCTTTTTCCTTTGTGTATGTTGAAGCTTATTGATGCAGAGGCTGCTACTACATTTGTTGTTTTCGTTTGTATTTGTTACTGGCTGTGCTTACCCCCAGTAAATGATGATTCTGTGTAAGATTTTGAATGGGTCTCAAACATAAGCTAAACTACTGCTCTACAGTCCATTTTAATAAATTAAATTGATCTGTTCTCATCTTAGTTTATTAACGAAATTTAGAAAATGAATAAATACATATATTCTGGAAATAATTACCGAATTCATGCCAAATGGTAGCAATAACTTGTCTTTTAATAAGGTTTTTATATTTAACATTATTAAACAGTTACATTGATAATATTGGAGTATTTGTAGAATGAATAGTTATAAGAATATATTATAACAGAAGATTTATATTCAAAGCTAATTAACTATTTAAAAGGTTTACAATATGATTATTAAAGACATTTGGGTTTTGTAGAAGTTTGTAAAAGAAGAAATAAAGATAAACACTTCACTTGGTATTGTTTGTTTGAATCTTCCCATTGATGTTTAGAACTGCAATTGATCAGTCTCTTATTGGCATATGTGCATACTGTGCGTATTGCCTCGATATAGCCTTAATTCACAATCATTATAAGCAAAGATTGATGGTGGCTAGCAGTGGAATCCATGACGCACGTTTCGTCCTATTTGGGACGCGTCAGCTGGATGTACCTGCATCTCAGAGTCGACGTTCACTCTGAGACTCGAACCCAGTACCAAGTAAATTTAAACTTCGCCCAATCGCACAAGCAAGTGTCCTTGATTCCACTGATAGCCACTATCCATCTTTGCTTATAAAGATAAACACATCTCAATTAGATTTTCATCAATACTGTGAACTAATATGTTCTTAAATAAGGTGAAAACAATAAGATTTGAACACTAAAATGAATTTATAAAATGAAGGAAATAAAGACTTTTGAATGAAGAAAATGTTCTTCTCGACGCCGTCACTTTTTGATATTGGCCAATCCTATTTCTAATTAACCCTTTACGTGTAGTAGTCTGTCATAAAATAGAGGAGTTTTACAAAATTGTTAAAAAAAATAGTCAAACGTATTTCATTAAGGAGTATGAAAGTCAATAAAAATGAAGTGGTATTGCATAATGTAACCAAGATTATTAAAAGAATTCAAGTATTTATCATCTGCATTTCTTCTTTAAACCATTACTTCTTATTACTTCCAAGACTATTACGTAATTGTGTTCTTGATATTTCATTTCTTGTTATCTTACCACCACGACCTATTATGGCCTTTGAGTCTGAGTGAGTAAATTTTGTGGCTTAAATAAAAAGTTTTTTGATTTATAATAACACTTCATCATTCATGACGAACAGAAAACAGAATGCTTTTCAAAGGTATCTGAAAAACTCCTACACATAAATATTTACATGCATAGGTAAATCAGACAATTTTTACAACAGTACGACATCTATTCTGCACATTATATACGAACTATATTCGCGTTTCAGCCTTTTTATAAGCATCCTACAACGTATATCTGTTGTATCTTTTGTACACCGCTTAAATACTCAAAATTTTATACTTATTTTGTTCATTGTAGTCTTATTTACTTACTCTGTTACTCCTCGTGGAGAAGCGAAGGTCACTTATCACAGTTCTCTATTGAACTCCATCCTGGATAGTCTACCCCAGTTGTTTCTAGTTGACATTCACTCTTCTAATGTTCGTTTCCAATTCATGATGCAGTGTTTTCCTTCGTCTTCTTTTTTAACTTTTACTTTCAGGATTCCAAGTTAGCGCTTGAATCACGATGCGGTTTGATGATTTCCGTAATGTATGTCCTATCTATCTCCGACGTGACAATTCATTGTAGTACATAAAACAAAATCTGATACGGGATATGCCACTTCCTCAAGAATATCAAAACATTTCAAGTGTAGGAAATGGATATTTTTAGCTATTCGCGTGTGTCTGTTGCTTTGATTCAACGATAATGATTTAGAATGCACATATTTACATGTGTAGGTAAGTTGAAATGGCAGAAGTATTCAGTGTGCTAGACTCAGATACAAAGAGTTATCGAAATTACTAATATTGGTGTAGTGTCTTGCAAATAATTCAATTCGTTGAATGGGTATATAGTTCGTCTCATTCCCTTGTAATTGTATGCATGCTTACGAATGGAGTATTTGTTTTTTATATGGTTTTCATCAAATAGTATATATATCTACTTATCATTTGTGATGTGCAACATTATGTCCATACCGTCGACTTAATTAACCTATGAAACTGTTTATCAACGGTAGCATTAATTAATGAGAATTAATCGATATTTGAACAAAAGATTAATTCATGTCCAATAAGTTACAAGTGTTTGGTGAGCTATGAAATTGTTTAGTTTTAAACGTAGTGCTTTAATGGTATTTAAGTAGTAAACCTTTTCTCACACAATTTCATCATTACATTATGAATTAGAAGTCAGGAATTATATGACAGAAATACGAGTGTTAACTGGGGATAATTATGTTCATATTTTATGAACAAACTTAGCTATATCTTTTTTAATTGCGATATTCATAAAATACAGGATGCAGTGTCTCAACTATCATTGAGATGATTCATTTATCTGAATAACGATAAAAGGCGTAAACCTTAGTGAAATAGTGCTTTTACATTAACACCAAGTAAAGGACCAACATAAAACATGGTGTTTAATAAACCATGGTAACTACCGCATCATGAGAATAAACTTACTATCAAGAAGAAACTTTGTTCAACTAAAAATGATATCATTATACAATAAAAGTTAAGAAAAGCAATAATAGTTGAAAAAGGTTTGTGTTACTCAGTGTTTTATTTAGCGTTCATGTTATTACGTGTTTTAATTAGGCTTCATTATTAATACCAATGATTCCTGTATAATGTTAGGGTATTGAAACTGGTTAACCATAAATCCTTTTGGTTTTAAAGTGGTTATTTTACTTTATTGTATTAGATAATGAGAGCTTATTTCAGCGTGTGATATTTCCTTTTTTCAGGGGACAAAGGGCAATATTTTCATTCTCATTTAAAGCTTATGAGACTAATCGTGAGGGAACCAGGTATATAAATGTAAGTAATTTATACAGGGTTTCGTGCATTTTGCATTATATTCTGTCTAAAAACGACTTATACAAGTAGTCAGGAACGTTAGTGTATGGGTGTCAGCTTTTTTAAAAATAACCATTTTCATGAAAGTTGTAGTGAGTGAATTGTGAATTTTTAGTGACCAGATCACTGGCATACCTTTTTGTCATGTTATCTAACGGTTCTGGGCTTAAGCTTTGTGGAGGTCTTTGATGAACATATTAGAGAAATTCAATGATATGTGTTTATTGTGGTTCACTGGATCCCAGCTTCATAATTGTTGAAGTAAAGTTAGTCACTGATGTAAATCATTTTTAAATTGTACAATCTTCACAAACCTCCTACTTTAGAAATCATTAATTAATTCAGTTACTAAGTATAAATACTGTACATTTTGATACATTAATCAATGGAAAATAACTAATCATATACGTGAGTTTTTCATTTTGTTAATTTAACTTTCATCTATCAAAGTTCATAAAATGAGTTATGATTTTGCATATATCTAGTTGAAAACTATCTAGGTCTAAATCATTTAGGGAATCAAATACGACTTCTTTTTTTTAAATATTGAACATTCCATTAATTCAATTGTCTTTAATTATGAAAATTAATGAATATGTACAAAATATGTAAAATGGCACATAATATCATAATGGAATAATAAACTTTGACATTATTTATAAATATGATGTAATAAATTTATATTGTATCTAATGTTATTTGAGACATTGAACTATCGTTTTAA
The DNA here is from genome assembly GCA_944470415.2 of Schistosoma rodhaini. Lineage (NCBI taxonomy): Eukaryota > Metazoa > Platyhelminthes > Trematoda > Strigeidida > Schistosomatidae > Schistosoma > Schistosoma rodhaini. The sequence goes on along the minus strand of OX104036.1, from coordinate 18,931,909 downwards.
ATAAACAATCATTATAATGTTCATTATTAACATGGTTGATATTTATTGCATTGATCAATAATTATGTAACATTTGGCATTGTATAGTTAATTATTCTTATCATTAGTCGAATAATTGAATAACTCAAATCATATTTATCTATCTAGATAGGTATATCTATATCTATCTACCTATCTATGTATCTGTTCATCTATCTACCTATATCTATATCTATATCCATATCTATCTATCTATCTATCTATCTATCTATCTATCTATCTATCTATCTATCTATCTATCTATCTATCTATCTATCTATCTATCTATCTATCTATCTATCTATCTATCTATCTATTTACCTATCTGTATTTCTATCTCCCTATATCTATCTATCTATCTATCTACCTATATCTATTACTTACTTACTTACTTACGCCTGTTACTCTCAATGGAGCATAGGCCGCCGACCAGCTTTCTCCAACCCACTCTGTCCTGGGCTTCCTTTTCTAGTTCTATCCAGTTCTTGTTCATTCTTTTCATGTCTGTCTCTATTTCTCGGCGTAATGTGTTCTTTGGTCTTCCTATATCTATATCTATATCTATATCTATATCTATCTATCTATCTATCTATCTATCTATCTATCTATCTATCTATCTATCTATCTATCTATCTATCTATCTATCTATCTATCTATCTATCTATCTACCTATCTATCTATCTATCTAACTACCTATCTATATTTCTATCTCCCTATATCTATACCTATATCTATATCTATCTATCTCTATGTATATTACTACAAATAATAAAGAGTTTAATGTACTCCTCCAATGTTTCAATTATTCTGATTAAATTTAATGATCATAAGAATAATAATGAAGATGATGATTTATTCAACATTTCAATTTAGTATACATTTAATTCTTGTTTAGTTAATAAAAGTTTTTGAATAATAAATTCAATTAAAATAAGTATTTAAACTAATTTAATAATGTGATTTATTATATCTTCATGTATATAGAGTAAGGAGCAAAGTTCATTTAACAAAGCTGAGTAATTTATCTTAATTCATTCAAACAAAAGATTAAAGAAATAATTTTATAAATAATGAATAATATAATATCAGAAGCGGTTTTGTGGGTATTATAGTAATTTTAATAGTTGAGATCATGAATCAATTGAAGCTAGACCACTATGGAAAACCTGGAAGCACTGGATGGCCATTTCATTCTATTGTGGGACTCCTCAGCAGTGTGCATCCACCATCCCGCCCCACGAGATTCGAACAGAAGACCTATTAGTTTCACATGCGAGCGCTTAACCTCTAGACCACTGAGTCGGCCGGCATCCAACGGTGTTATTGTCTAACTTCAAGCAATCCACGAAATTGAGCGACACATCCACTATGGTCTTAAGGGAGTTCCTGTCTTACAACAGACTCGGTTGAACTCCACTGGTCACTGCTTCTCACTACAACTGTAAGAAATACCTCTTGAAACCAGTCACTAGCGAGCATATGTATACTATAATATTTGTAATAATAATAACTTTATTAATTATAAAAACATAACTGATTCTATTTTGGATTTTATGAAATCTTTAATGTATGTTCCATTTACATTTGCAAGTTTACCACATAAGCATATTTACATTTCAGCGTTATTGTTCACACTAAAAGTTAAACCTAGTCCATATTACTTTAAACATTTAAAGTATAAACATCAAAACTGGAATGTAGAAATACATCTAGATGTTGTATCTATAATAGAACTAAGTGTATGATATGAATTGGAGAGTTATCAGTCGACTTAACCAAATATACTTTATTCAAATGATAACGATTTAGTTATATTTCTAATTGTTTTGAAGATCATATTTTATCCTATCCACATTTATGAACTAGGTTTTACTACACTAAATAACCATTAAACGCTTATTTAAATGAATTTATTCTATGATAAATGAAGCTGAAATTTATATATCTGTTAAGATATTCCTTGTAATGAACACTAAATCCATCTCTCATTATGTCAGAAATGGCTATAGAAATAATTATAGCAGTATTGATCACTTTAAAACGAAATTTTGATTCATGGAAACTGAGTATGTAATAGGATGACTGGAATTATTTAGTAAGGTAAAAGATACCGTCATGATGAGAGATAACATTGTCTTTCTTCTTTGTGATATATTCTCTCATCTAATAAATTCAAACTAAACCCATTCCAGGTATTTAGAATAAATTTCAATCTATCTATGCAATTATCAGAATTCTTCCAATACGAATATAACGAATGAGAATGCTTCAGCACTCAACATTAAGAATCCACGAGCTAATATGAAGTAGAGAAAACGGGATCTTCAGCATAGCTTTGAACATAACTTTGAACAAAAGTCAAACATTGACAAGGAACATCTCTGTTTATACAGTGACACCTAATGGCATTACTTACTTACTTACGCCTGTTACCCATCGTGAAGGAGCATAGGCCACACACTAGTATTCTCCATCCAACTCTGTCCTGGGTAATTCTTTCCAGTTCTCTCCAGTTAACATTCATCCTTTTCATATCTGCTTCCATTTCCCGGCTTAATGTATTCTTTAGCCTTCCTTTTTTCGCTTCCCTTCAGGATTCCAAGTTAGGGATTGCCTCGTGATGCAGTTTGGTGATTTCCTTACTGTATGTCTGATCCACTTGCAACGTCTTTTCCTGATTTTCTCTTCAGCTGGAAGCTGGTTTGTCCTCTCCCATAAAACGCTGTTGCTGATAGTATCCGGCTAATGGATGTTGAGTATTTTTCGTAGACAACTGTTTATAAATACTTGTACCTACTTCACGATGGATTTAGTAGTGGCATTCTGACACATAAAATTTGTAAAGTTGAAATGACAACAGTCAGTTGGATACAAGCAGACATCATTAGAAAAATATGAATAACAAAAACTGTTATTGAGGCCATCTTTTAAAGAAAGTGCTAACATGTAATAGAAGAAATTAGGTGACACAAGCACTTCTTAGGATCACTAATTATCTATTTTACACTAGTTTACTAGTGTACATCTACAACTTCATTATACAGACTGAACCTAAGATTGTCAAGTCTTATAGAGAGCATAATATACATCGGAAACTAAGTCGATATTCAGTTTTAAACTTTTTGTTAGTTCATTCAAGTAGTGATATAATATATCAAGTCCACTTAATACGTTACTATCTGATTCTATGTCTGTATAACTCTACAAGCTATAAATTCTCATTAAAACATTGAGAAGAAATCATTATAAAAATTAGTTAATGCCGTGATATTCTTTTAATTGATTAGAATATCTCATTTACTTTAAAGAAAAGAGTTTGATATTACCTATCAACTAAGATTTTCTTATGCTCACGCAATAGATTGTCCCATGTGAAAAGATTTAGTATAAATCGAAAGCTTGGAATTGTATTTGTTCTATTGAACAAATTTTTAATACATTTATCTTCAGTCTATTGTTTATTCATGTATAAATAAAATTGGGTATGAACACTTAATTCAACAAACTATGGGAAACTTATTTATTTTATTGAGATCACGAACTGATATAAGCTAGACAATCACTAAATATATGGAAGCACTAGATGGATGTTTAGTTTTAGCACAGAACTCCTCAGTAGTGGTCATTCACGACCTCACAATTGGGATTCAGACCCCGGACTTTCGGTTTCACTTGCGAACGCTTAACGTCCAGACCACTGATCTAGGATCAGATGGTCTATTATTCCAACTTTAATCAGTCTATGAAGTTTCGCATATCTTTATTTTGTCTAATCCTTTATGTATTTAATGAACATTAACTATTCCAGATCTGTAAAGTTGATGAATGTGATGTAAAGTGGTGGCCTGCTTGAACATCTGGGCTACTTGTTCCTTCCATTTAGATATTTCAACAAGTTATCTGATTTCTTTTGTTTTCCATACATCATCATGGCTATTAATCGCATCAACTATTCAGGTGCGTTTCTGAAGTGTACAACCTTTCGTTATACAAGTTACAAAAGGCCCAATCAGATATATTGTGGTTGCTGGCAATATGCAGAAAAAAGAATGTACATTATCCAGATGTCGATTGACTGGACTTTTAACTTCTAACTGCCGACCACTCAATATTTGTCGTCAGGATCGGTCAAGAAGTAAGAAACGGAATCTAGTTGAAATACATTGTGCTGAGAATTCTATTTTTGTACCAAAAATATAATATTTAATAAAGCTAATGATAATAAAAATATACATAATGAATGAAGTAACTGGCCCTTCGTTTTGTCATATATTTTCTGTTTGTTCTGTTTGTTCCACCAACAATCAAAGCATTATTTTCAGATTCAAAACAAGATAGTAAATAACTGACCGTTGCCAGTTTCCACTAGACCACTGAGCCGGCATCCAACAGTGTTAATGTTCGCACAGGAGACCGAACGCACTGGGTCCGAATCCCACATGCGGGATCAAGGATGCGCACTACTGAGGAGTAAAAAACTAGGACAATACAGCCGTTCAGTGCTTTCAGTGGTAGTCTAACATGAATAGATTCATGATCTCGATCAAAAACTTAACAATCTCTACAACTCCACACTGATAATTGTACTTTTTCGTTTTTGATATCTATCAGTCATTTTCTTGTGTGTGCTAAGTGTTTTTTGCCACTTATTGATTAGTACAATTTTGTAAGCAGTTAGGTTGATGTGCTACTCCATCTGTAATACTAACAATTTGATTATCAATTATTCTTCACTGAATGGCCGGTCTCATTTTATAAATATCCACACACACATAGGCACCCAAATAGGCATAACTACAAAGTATAAGTTCATATAAAATATAGAATCCTTTAATAGACTTATATCAAACACTGTACTAACAGAAAAATGTATATATTAGTACACATACGTAGTTATATTGGTGCACAAACAATGAGTCCACTTACGAATACGTTTATTCAAGTTACTCTGTTATCAAAATCATAAGTTATAAATCTAAATCAATTGAATTTACATTTGCACATAAGTGCACTCAACATTGTAAGCACTTATACATATACACCTATACATTAAATTCTTTGTTTGTCTTTATTATCTGTTCTAAAAATGACCTCAAATAGACTTATTAGGTATTCACTTTTAGCCAACGCTAAAAAACCTTACACAATATGCAAATTGTAATTAATATCTAGTATGATATATATATATATATATATATATATATATATATATATATTCATTGAAGTAAAGATATTTTCGAATATAAAAAATCATAAATTTCAGATTCGATATTTTTTCGATAGTCAATCAGAATGTTGGAAGAATTCATCAAAGCATATCTTGATGTATGTTCTGATGGTGATCTAGTTGCTGAACGGCATGAATTAGTTGATTATTGTAAAAAGAAAAATCTCGATCAAAACTTGGTCCAGGTAAGTTTTAAAATTCAAATATATATATATACTCGGTTGTATAACAGTTAGCTTCACTAAGTTATTAATTTCTATTCAATAGATAATTTTTAACCTTACTGTAGTTCTCTACAGGTTTCAAATACCATTAAGATATAGTATAATGAACAGAACAGATGATAATACTGATAACCGTCAAAGAGACCAAATTTCTGATGCTAATTCTTTTCCTCTAGACAGTAATATAAACACTTACAGATTATGGGCAGAAAAATAAAAAAGCCCCGGAGCGAGCATCAACTCTGAGATGCAAGAAAATCCGGCTGACGAGTCCCAAATAGGACGAAACGCGCGTCCTAGATTATGAAAATAGCTATTACCACATAGTAAAATTAGTTACAGAACAAATGTAAATTATAATCTGGCAGTAGACAGCTTTTTCGCATTTATTTGTGATTCTCTACTGCTGTACACTTACGACAGGAGAAGGGATAGATTCAGTAGATCTTTATGTTTTATGACAAGTCTAATATTTCGAAATTACGTAAACGTAATATAATGATCCACATTTCCGTGTTTTTTTCAAGTTCCGTCACTTGTGATACGGTATGATCATCAGCTGCTACTTCTATTCGATTTCCATCATAGATAACTCCGTAACTCATGACTTCTTGACAGAATACTAAGAATTCCAACTTGAAGACAATCATCAGTAAACGTATAATTAAATAATTGCAGAAGTGATTGGTGATGAGATGTGTTAAATAGTTATCGTTGTGAAGACAAGGTAAATTCGATCACAATCATCCAGTGCACTAAGTTTTTTCAACGGTCCTCAAGTTTATGTTAATCTTTGACCTAATTTAATTATCATTTGAAGTAGTCTATGCAAATAAATCAACTAACCTTCATTAATTCGTTCTGCTTTAAAATATCAGACATAAATTATTTTTACTTAATAAAGTACAAAATGCCTTATGAAACATTTATTCGAATAGGTTTTTCATTATTAGAATTACAAACTAATCTAGACTAGACAACCATTGAGAATATGACACACTAGACAGCTGTCTCTTCCGAATATACAACTCTCTATCAGTAGGCATCGAAGAACCCTCTTAGGGTCACATACGAGAAATTCAAGTCTCGTGGAGATTGTCACCTTGGCAAACTACTTCGATGGCGTTCAGTAGTTTATAAGACCGACTTTAATGGATTCGTGATATTGCGTAACCATCTTCTTTTATCATTGGTGGTCAACTTTTCAACATTCGACACGTTTAGGCATCACTAGTCGTGGCTTCTCACTGGGACTCCTTAAATTTTCCTTAGAATTTAGTCGCTCGTGAACATATAATTATCAGTATATGGGGTTTGTGGAGATTGTTGAATATTGCTGAAGTTACCAGACGACCTAAGTTAGACAGCTTTTTCATTGGTGTGTAGTAATATCTGTAAACTAGGTTACAGTGTTTATTATTATGTCTGTATTTACTATCATTTTATTTTATTTCTTGGTCCACAGCAATGGATTGATCGTTTTGATGTTGATAAAGATGATCAAATATCAATGGAAGAATTTTGCAGGGCATTAGGCCTAAATCAATCAGAAATGTAAGTTGTTCATCAAATCTTGGTTGTATTTTTATTTGATATTTATTTCTAAAAATAAATTCTAAGCAAACCATGGTTAGGTAAGAGGTACTGAATTTGAACCGCGGTGGGGCAAGAGTGCGTACTATTGAAGAATCTCATATTATGATGAAACAGCTATCCGTTAGTTCCTGGTCTTCAATGGGTGTCCTCCTAGGGTCACTTCTTAATGCAAAACTACAACATCCTGTAAATGAAGTAGTATTGCTTGTATGTAATATATTTTTGATTTCCTAATTAAGCCTTCTGAATAATAATGGTATTCTAATAGCGTGAAAATTTTCTCAAGTAATATGAATATATGCTTCTAAATACTTTATTACATTAGTTACTTTCAGTATGAAATAAATTTTAATTGTAGAAATTGTCGTATATGTTAAATCGCTTACATCAGATTATCAGTAATCGATCATTCAACAATTAAGATTTCTCGTTATCAAGTGGCGATGTCATGTCTGACACCAAATACCTCAAAGTGCAGTGAAGTCAAACACACGCGTTTGTCCTATTTTGGACTCATCATTTGAATATACCTGCGTCTGAGTTGATGTTCACTCCGAAACTCAAATCCAGTACCGTTCGCTTCAAACGCCTTCACGTTATTCACTTATCTACTAAGTCCTGATAGCCAACATCCATATTTGCATATAATGCTTGTGACAATATTTGGGCAATCCATACAGGATGCATATATGCCAATAAGTTGCAGTCCTAAACATCAATGGGAACATTCGAAAAAACAATACCAAGTGTATTTAGATTATAGTTATAAATTTATTTGATTTGTTAATTATTACGTACTTGTGAATACTTATCGGACTTTTTACTGTTCTAATTAGACTTTTAAGAAATCAGTAATCTTATTCCATGATTATTGTGTGAATCAATTTAGTAATATAGACGGCCAGTATATCATAACTAACTTATAGAGCACAAAAGTTGCTTTATCCTACTTAATCGCTGTTCATTAAAAAACTTGTTTATTACAGCTATTAATGTGAATATATCTGGACTTCAGTTAAATATTCATTAAGCTTAGAAAGTGTATCATGAAACTACTATCTAAACATCTTTTGAATGTCGTCAACTTACGAAAGAGTCTCTGTATATCCAATTCTGATTAATTTTATATAAAATACTAAATTCTTCACAAAATCCCCTCTGATCTATAATCATATGCTCACTAGTGACTGACTTCAAGAAATATTTCCTTGAGTTCTAGTGGGAAGCACTGGCCAGTGGAGTTCTACCAAGTCTGTTGTAGAGATATCAACTCACTGAAGACAATTGGTGAACGGTTGCTCAAAAACGTGGATTGGTTGAAGTTAGACATTAACACAATTGGATGCCGGCCAGCTCAGTGGTCTATCGGTTAAGGGCTCTGGCGTGAGACTGGTAGGTCCTGAGTTCGAATCTCGCGAGTGCGGGATCGTGGATGCGCACTTTGATTGTGTCTCGCAATAGGACGAAACGGCCGTCCAGTGCTTCCAGGTTTCAGATGGTGGTCTAGCTTCAATTGACTCATGATTTCAACAGTGAAAATACGAAATTCTCCACAAAACCCCCTCTGATCTATAATTTTATATAGTTTAAAAGTTGCAATATATAGTTTGTTTAAAATCTACTACATATATTATTGATATCCATTTCTTTTTATCTTAAAGGTGTATAGAAAAAGTTCAACGTAACAAAGTTAATGCTACTTCAACACCAAAAGTTTCAAAAGATTTTGAAATTATTTTATCTAAAATGTCACCCCAAGCTGAATATGATATTACTGAACATGTTCGTGAACTGATAGGTGATTTAAAAGAATTTAAACAACCGGAAACTAAAGAAATCTCAAATAAATTAAAACAATATTTAGATGAAACATATGATCGTGTATGGCAAGTAATTATATTAAATGGATCATATTGTATGAATTTTTCACATGAACCATTTAAAGCACTTCATTTTAAATATGGACCATATATCTTTTTATTATGGCGTACACCAAAAGGTTAAAACAATTAAACAACGTTATACTACAATTAAACAAAAGAAAACATTAAAACAAAATGGATTAAAACATTAATCTTAGTGTTGAATATCAATTAGCTTATTTATTATGTCCAACTTTGAGTTATTTGATGTTGTATTGCAAAGAAATATACCCAAATACATATACATGTACTATAATTAAAAGAATCTTCTTATACTTCTTAATAATAAGGAATGTAACAAATTATTATTATCAGAAGGGGTTTTTGTGGAGATTTAGTATTTTTATAGTTGCAAGCGTTAGTCAATTGAAGCTAGACCACCAAGAAAAACCTGGAAGCACTGGACAACTGTTTCGTCCTATTGTGAGACTTCCTGGAGTTAGACATAAACACCATCGGCTTAGTGGTCTATCGGTTAAGTGCTCAGACACGAGACTGGTAGCTCCTTGGTTCGAATCTCGCAGGGCGAGGTCGTGGATGCGCACTGCTAAGGAGTCCCACAATAGAACGAAACGCCCGTCCAGTGCTTCCAGGTTTTTTTGGTGGTCTAGCTTCAAATGACTCACGCTTGCGACTATGAAAATAACAAATTATTGTTGACTATGTACAAATGAGGTTATTGATAAGAATCTTAGCAAATTGAATGTAACGTATATTCAGTGCTTTTTGATTTTCAATGATTATTTAGCTGTAGTCAGTTAGTTATATATACAACATATTAGGAAAGTTGTTTATTTTAGAGAATAGATTCTGTAGAGAAAAGTTTTGTTAAGTTAGCTAATATTTGTTGAATAATGATCAGTTCTAACGGTAGGTGTGTATAGTGTGTGATTAATGCTTTTGATACAGAATTTGTATTATACTCACAGTTCCGAGTATGTTATTTGAGGATCCATCAGAACAAGTAAATGAAAAATTTCGATTTCACGTACTAGGCGGTCGAAAGCAATCTGTAGGAAACCGTGGTTCAAGAACCGTGTCGAACATATTATAAATATATGTCTGCAATCTTGAGTTGACCGATACTTTCGATGATTCAAACCTATATTACCGAGCACTAAACTATTCAGGCAGAAAATGGCCACCAACAGGACTGTCAATATCTGACACTACACTCTGCTTGTATTAAGACATATGAAACGTGACTTTTATAACTAGTTATGCGCATAGTTGTTTTCGATAATAATGGACCAATAAAATGAACAATACCTACATATAACAGACAGTACAATGCAGCTTTGATAAATCTACTGACGAAAATGTTAGCCTTAATAACTGTAATCTTTATGATGAATACAATATGCATACCTCAGTCAGTCAGTCAGCTACAACGTAGGACCAGGCACATTTATGCATCGGTCCAAGTTGCCATACCTCGTTAGCACAACAAGATGAACACCGGGTTCATAGAAGTAATTAATTTAGTGGTGGTAGTAGTATATAAATTATAGGTTGTATATAAGGATATAGTACAGGAAGGAGGAGAGATATGAAGCAATTTTAATCTTAATGTTTAAGGGAAGATAAAGAGTGTATACACCTACGCCATTGTGATCGATTCTGAGCCATGTCACCTAGAGTCTCCAACCATTGGTTACGATAGTCACGCGGACCCCAACCAGGTAGTCTGCATCTACCAACATGGCTCAGACTAGAAGTTAGTGACTTCAAACACTGATGCCATGTTTTGTTTGGCCGCCCCTAACTCTCTTCCAACCATCCCCTACACTAGTCAGCATAGCGCGTCGTGGTAATCGGTGTTCAGGCATACGTAACACGTGGCCCAACCATCTCAGTCGATGAAGGTTCACAACCTCATCAACTGATTTACCATCGTTCCGTAATACCCTGCGTCTAACCTCACTATTGCTTACCCGGTTATCCCAGCAGATGCGAGCAATATTTCTAAGGCATCTGTGGTCAAATACTAGTAACCTACGAGTATCTTCTACTCTTAATGGCCATGTTTCACAACCGTAATGTAGAACAGAGCGAACTGCTGCGCAGTATACTCGTCCTTTAATTGATAGACGGATATCTCGTCTTCACCATAGGTGACGTAAGTTGGCAAAAGCCGAACGAGCTTTTGAATCCGTGCTGAGGTTTCGTCAGACACCAACCCATTAGGGCTGATCAGACTTCCAAGATAAGTGAAGTTGTCGACGCGTTCGACTACTTCACTCCCTATCCTTAGTTCAGGTGTTGATGCAGGCCAGTCCTGGAGTAACAATTTACATTTGGATGGGGAGAATCACATCCCAAACATCCTGGCATTATTACTGAGTTCCAACAGAAGACTCTGCATTTTGCCAGCGTCTTCACCAAACAGGACTATGTCATCTGCGTATTCTAAGTCGCTTAGTGGTCCCCCTGGTAGGAGATCAATTCCTGTAAATTCAGTCGACGAGAGTGTTATTTCCAGCAACAGGTCTATAATGAAGTTAAACAAAAATGGGGATAGTGGACAGACTTGACGGACACCACTTGAGGTTGTAAAATCATATGACAGTTCTCCATAAGCTCTCACTCGACTGGTGGTGTTCGAGTAAAGTGCCTTCACAAGGTTTATGTACTTCTAAGGTACACCTTTCAATGACAGACACTGCCACAGAACCTCTCGGTCTACAGAGTCAAATGCTGCTTTCAAGTCAAGAAAAACTATCATTGTCGGACGCCGATAAGCGTGTCTGTGCTCTAAAATTTGACGAATGGTGAACATGTGGTCGATACAGCCACGACCATGTCTGAAGCCAGCCTGATTTTCTCGTGTTTGCAGTTCACGAGTCTTAGTTAGGCGCCCGATAATTGTTGAGGCTAGTATTTTAGATGCTATGTTGGTCAGACTAATCCCTCTATGGTTATCGCAGGATGATTTTGACCCCTTTTTATATATTGGGACAATCAGTGATTGTGACCAGTCGGATGGGATTACAATGCTTAATTTGATACGGCGTGTAAATGATAATGAGATCACGTTGAACAAGAATCATATTGTATTAGTTTACGAGATTATTAATTGTTGGTTTAAGTCATGTAAAAAAGTCTGAACATTATAATCGAAATCAGGTAACAGCAATCAATCATTGAATGTTCATTTTCAGATTATTTTAATGTTTATTTATACAGAAGCACTGATTAAGATACTATGTCTTTTTCGAAGAAAGTGAAACGTTGCTAGTTACTCAGTGAATTATAAACACTTATATGACCTGTTCAATTGTGCTGAATAGAGTAAACGAATGAGCAGCAGTGGAGTGATTAGAATACTGCAAAGATGTATGCTTTCAAAGCATAATAAAAACACCTTCATCTATGAGTCATTGAGAGAATGTTGTAGAAATTGATGAAATGTACAGGTGTAAGAAAAAAACATAATAAATATCATCATTTTTATAGTTGAATTCATGACTCAATTAAATGGACCATCATGAAAAACCTTGAAACACTGAATGGCCGTTTTGTCCTATTGTGGGACTTCTCAGAAGTGCGCATCCACGATCCCGCTTCACGAGATTCGAATCCAGGACCTATCAGTCTAGTACGTAAATGCTCAACTTGTAGAACACTGAGCTGGCATCCAACGGTGTTGATGTCTAACCTCCACCAATCTACGGACTTAAGCAACAGTCCACCATTGTCTTCAGTGAGTTACTATCTCACAATTGTTGTTTGTTTTTACAAAAAAATCAAATAAATTTTGATTAATTATAGTTTATATAGTTTAAAACTAAACTATACTACAAAAGTTGGATAGCTCTCAAAATGAAGCTAAACTTTTTAGGACAAATAATATAATGAATCTGAGAGATACTTGAAGTTCTTTTTAACCAACCAGAAAATGGATAATAAAAGAGAAGAGTTTATAGTTTAAAATGATTAATATAACATATTGTACATTTCTAGTATTTTTCGCGAATAATCAATTCATCAGGTTTAGTTAAAAAATTTTCTGTCTTGAAATCGGAGTAAGGTTAGTAAAGACATTTATTGATATAGCTTCAAGTTATCTACACATATCAGTCTTGGTAAAAATGACGGTTATTAGAAGGGATTTTGTGGAGATTTTAACAATTTTATAGTTGGATTCATGAGTCAAGTGAAGCTAGACCACCATGAAAAATCTGGAGGCACTGGATGGCTTTTCGTCCTAGTTTGTCACCCCTCAACAATGCGCATCCTTGATCTCGCTTATGGGATTCGAACCCAGGACCTTCGGTTTCACGCATGAACACTTAGCGACTAGACCACTGAATTGTCATCTAATGTTTGCACACGAAACCGAACACATTGGGTCCGAATCCTTTTTGAGTAGTCGTGAATATGCACTTTTGAGGAGTCCCAAAAATAGGGCATAACGGCCGTCCAGTACTACAAGATTTCCATCGGTGATCCAACATTGATCGCTTCATGATCTCAATTGAAGAGTGCCTATTATGTTATATTTTTTGCAATCGAGTTATGAATTGAAACAATGAATGAAATTAATTTAATTATTATACAATTATCATCATCAGATACATACAGAAATAAGAACCGCAGACCTTATAAGTTCATAACAATCTCGTTTTGTCTTTTTAAGATGCTTCTTTATTGAATATTGTTTGTCTTTTTTTAAATGATAATAAAAACAATTGATGATGATAATAATAGTCTTTTCATTGTATATAGAATTGTATTATTAGAATCGATGATTTCTTTTTGTAATAACCTCAAATTGTGTGTCTTTGGGTTTGAAAAAGTGTCACTTTTTGTGGCTTGAATGAACAAAAGAAAGAAAATATCTTATTTGGAAAATAAACCATCAAATAATGATAGTAATTGCATACTTTTATTATTCTGTTAAGGCTTAATTAGTTAAGTTACTGATTTGTACTTTATGATTTAAGTACATTTGATATTATGGTAAATGATACCTACTTCGTGGATTGGTTGAAGTTAGACATTAACACCATTGGATGCCGGCCGACTAAGTGGTTATGCGCTCGCACTCGAGACCGATTTGTCCTCGGTTCGAATCTCGTGAGGCGGGATCGTGGATGCGCACTTCTGAGGAGTCCCATAATAGGACGAAACGCCCGTCCAGTGCTTCCAGGTTTTCCATGGTGGTCTAGCTTCAGTTAACTCATGATTTCAACTATGAAAATACTGAAATCTCCACAAAACCTCTTCTGATCTATTTTCTTTTTATCATAATGCTTTTTTGTATGAGTTTGATATTCATCGTAGTTTTGTGTGCATTTAATATGTTACTTTGGTGTGAATTCAACTGTCATTATTCATTGTAAACTACTTGGTAATTATTAGTTGATTTGATCCATATTGTGTACATGAGTGTTGATAAATCTAATATACTGTTCAGATAGAAAGTTGTTTCGAACTTTTCAGCCTATTGATTAAAGTAGGAGTGCTTTTATTAGGAGCTTTATTTTGACCCGTAGACTATTACTGTATGATTTACCATTCTTGAGTTATCCCTAGTCCATTTATTACTGTTCCCCCTATTCACAGACACATTTGTCTAAATCTTGTACAAATTTTATTTTCTATTTTATGGTACGATGTGGTCAGTTTGTTTGGTTTATAAACCCAGTATGTTTGAGAATAATGATTCATATTTCAGAGGCTGTTATTGGTGTTCTGAAATTAACTAACTGGGCTAGGTAGATAGTAAAACCGACAAGTACTCAAGACTGCTCAGACGGCTTTTGTGCATCATTAATACAATCAATAAATTCACTGCTCTCCAATTGGCGGTCTCATAACGTCAAATATATCAACAGGGCATCCAGACAGGCACAATCGATATAACAGTTTTTATCACTGAATTAGGTAACTTATGATGGTCTGCTCGAATGTTCGAGGTGCCTAATTTTTAATAGCGAAAATATGACAATACATCATGTTTTAGATTTGTTTAAATTGAATTATTATGAAACTTAAGTGTGATTGCTCATACAGCATTATAATACGCTTAAAACCAGTTGTGATGTTAAGTACTGGAGATCTCAAAATGAAACACTGCACCTATTGACACGTCCCTCTCTTTGTCTACTATTCGAAAAGAGAAAACGAGAAAAGATTGCATTAGAATTCATATTCAATATTTGGTGGATGAAAATCAATAGTTGTAGCACTCAAACTGATAGAAAACGTTTTCCATTAAAGATGACTAGCAGGTATTGACCCTTCAAAAGCCATTACAAATATGAAATATATAGTGATGAGTAAAAATATTATTACTGTCATTATTATTATTATTATTATTATTATTGGCATTATAAGTTACCCCAATGAATTTCACGAACGAACAATCACTTTTTTGAACAATTAAAACGATCCATTAAGCCATTGCTAAAGAAGTAAAGACCATTTCGTTAAGAAACTTTTTTCATTCTAACAGTATCATTTACTGAAACCGTACAACTGTATATTTATGTAGCAAATCCAATAATTGGTTATTATTATATTGCTGTAGTATCTTGTAATGATTAATTAGTTGTTATCCCAATATATAATTCTTTAATACAGTATTTTCATATTTTTCAAGTGAAGTTTTTGCTCCCACCTCTTAACAACAATCTTCATTTTTAATCAATCTTCAGACTATTACACTATAGTGAACAAGAACACTAGAGAGAACAATCGGATGTATTTAGGCACAAAATTACAGAATATCTAACAAAAATCTGGCAGCCATACAGTAAACAGTTAATTTGCAAACTATCAATCAGTTGTATTCACATGGTGTTGTTTACTTGTATCTTCCCATTGTTATTTAGAACTGCAATTGATCAGTCTCCTGTTGGCATCCTGTACGGATTGCCTCGATATTGTCTTAAGTCACAAGCTATATTAACAATGATGGATAGTGGCTAGTAGTGGAATCCAGGACGCGTGTTTCGTCCTATTTGGGGCTCGTCAGATGGATGTACCTGCATTTCATAGTTGATAGTCACTCTGGGACTCGAACCCAGTACCGTTTGCTCCAAAAGCCATCGCGTTATCCACTTAGCTACTGAGTCAATTATCTGAATCTTGGCCATTTCTTCTGCAAATATCAGTCCATAGTCTTCGATTATTACTGTTTATGCATTTTCATACCAGTTGCGTCTCATTCCCGTTCTCTCCTTATCGACCTTCTACTGAAATACACTCGATGCCTGACCATCGTTATATACTACTCATGTGGATGTAAGTAGCCCACACCACATCAAAACTTCCCTTCTTGTATTCAGTATTTATAAACACTCTGACTTGATATCATCCTATTAATTATTAACGAACATTTATGCTAAATAAATATAAATATAATTGCATAACTTCGGTAAATGATATGATCGAAGAGAAAATCTGTTAGGCTGAATACTTTTTAACCCTTTCTTTTCATATATCTCTTTCTTATTATGGTTTCATATTGAGAAAATATTAAACTGCAAAAACTAATATTTTTATGTATTCCAAAATAAAATCAAGCAGTATAGCAGTTCTAATCAAATAACAGATTGCTCAGTCAATGTCTAATTCTACTTGACTATGATTGGAACTTGAAAATATCGTTTAAGAGGATTATGATAAAATATACTCATTTGATAATTCTTTCGTACATCAAATCAAATCCATAAATTGGTGTTTCCAGGATATCATCAGTCAGTAGTTACAGTAGTATGCTAAGAACCAAGAGACCATTGTTTTGTAGAACTTACTAAAATTATGCTTACAGGTTGAGTCATAAATCCGTAGAAGAAATCCCAAGTAAAACTAGTACATACTACTTATGATTAGGATAATCTGACTAGATAAATTATCTTTCAAGCAGTACTGAACTCTACTCTTAGTTGAGAATTATTTCCGGAGTTCTGTATTTCAAACCAGTCTGTTCAACGAATTCGAATGGAGAATATTTGCGGATCCTTAAGTTTATAATCAACTGTTTCCTGTTAGATTAGACAGATCTCAATCTTAAAGTTTTCGAGTAAAAACTTTTCTGGATATTCTTTTAAAGTCAGAAGGTTTTTTGACATTAACCTAGTTTATCTCCCGTTGTATGGTAGACTTCAAGAGCATTACCTTTTTTTCTAGACAAAAGATATTCACGCTTGTTTCGTGCAAAAGAATTATTTGGTGCATTTATCAATAACTTTTATATTAAGATTATAACACGTTACACACATTTACACAGTACAATCTAAATATTCAGCATATAAAGACTAGCCAACTAACTAGTGCAAATGAAATTCAATTTGGTGAATTATCTCACGAAATATTTATCATGGAAAAGTACGTAATTGCTCTGACTGCTTGTCTGGTTGTGTGGATTACCAACTGTCTACAATTAATTTTACCACTAATACTGTCTTTACCATTAATTCAACGGTTATGTTATTATTGTTGAGATATGAGCATGATTCATAATTTGTGTTCATTATAGTAAATTGAGTTAACATATTGGTCTGCAAATTACTAGTACTAAGATCATGTATTATATTAACAGCTGTGAATATGGATAAGAATTATGAAGTACTATTTATCATCTTATTATTGAGAAAAAAATAACATCCGATTTACCAAAAACATACCAATTATCAGTATAGGATTATGGAGATTGTTGAGTTTTGATTGACATCATGAATAGATCATCGTTGGATCATTACTGAAAACCTAGAATCATTGGATGGCTTCCAGGCTTTCAATGGTGTTCTATCATCGATCTATTCATGATCGAAATATTAATTGTTTAAATGAAGCAGTTTTGTGTAGATTTAGTATTTTCATAGTTAAAAGCGTGAACCGATTGAAGCTAGACCACCATCGAAAACCTGGAAGCACTGGACGGCCGTTTCGTCCTATTATGGGACTCCTCAGCAGTGCGCACCCACGATCCCGCACTCGCGAGATTCGAACCCAGGACCTACCAGTTACGAGCCAGAGCCCTTAACCGATAGATTAGTGAGCCGGCATCCGATGGTGTTCATGCCTAACTCCAACCAATCCACGAAGTTGTGCAACCGTTCACCAATTGTCTTCAGTGAGTTGATATCTCGCAACAGACGTGGTTTGATGAAGTGTATTAATGAAATTTGGAATTAATTAGTTAAAAGAATCCTTGATTCTTGATCAATTAAATAGTTGCTCTTACTCCTACTAGTTTAGTTGGATATTCTGTGCATGAAATGACTAAGTTTATTTCTTAATAATATGCAATCATGTTCCCAATTAATGGATAAGTCTTCATCTTCTTATATGTATTGAAGTTTTCAGTTGGATCTCATGATTAAATGTTTATTTTAATTAGGCTATCAATTCCAATTACCTTTTCCCTTTAATCAGATAAACAATGATCACAAAGGATCTTCAGCATGTAGTCGACGGTATCAAGTTAATGTTTCATTGGAATTTCAGAAAGAAAAATATATAAATATATTCAAGACACTTGTGTTTTACTTAACTCATTCTACTTTAGGCTGGTAATTCAAAAGGACAACAGCTGTATAGTAAAGTTTATTCTTTTTACATATTAATATTTAAAAGTGCATATTGACATTGGTATGAAATGATGAATGATAGAAATAATGAAAATAAAAGTATGTTTTAATTATTTAGAATATAATATTAATAATATAATTTAAATATACTAATACACAAACTACTTATTTAGTGATTACCAAACAAGATTGATTCAACTCAAATAGTTGCTTCATTTTAAAAATGTTAAATATGTAAGTACTTTTACTTCATATTATTAGTACATAATGTTGTACTACAACTCCGCCTGTAGTTCCTCCGGGAGGGTTGGGCATGAAGTTAGCGACCCCATCCCGCAGAAAACCAACTCACAAAAGAAACGCTAACCGTAAAACATTATTCAAAAGTAATGCTATACTTCAGATTTTTTAAATCTATCAGTTAGTCAGTAGTCATCAGTAACATAGAACTTGAGATAAATGTCTTCAGGTTTAAGTTGCCACTTTAGATCACACAAAGTTAGAAGAAATTTCCAAAACAAATAAGTGAGTAATAAAGTAATAATGTAGTGAACGAGAATACCAATGGGTACAACCGAATACAAAATTACAGAACATTTTAATAAAATCCGAGTACCATATAATAAATACTTAATTCAAAGTTGAAATCACGAGTCAATTTAAGCTAGACCACCATCGAAAACCTGGGAGCACTGGACGGCCGTTTCGTCCTATTATGGGACTCCTCAGCAGTGCGCACCCACGATCCCGCACTCGCGAGATTCGAACCCAGGACCTACCAGTTACGAGCCAGAGCCCTTAACCGTTAGACCACTGAGCCGGCCGGCATCCGGCTGTGTTAATATCTAACTTCAACTGATCCACGAATTATGAGCGACCATTCACCAATTGCCTTCAGTGAGTTGTTATCTCACAACAAACGTGGTTGAACTTAATTTGCAAAATATCGATCAATTGCCTCAAGCTTCATTGTTTCTTTGTTTTCACACCAATCACTCTCTGTTCTCATTCTCATCTCCTTGATCTTTTTCAACTTCTGCCGCCAGGTACTTCACTTTCGATTGATGATACTTTTCCGGGGGACTAGGATCTAACTCCATTTAGATCGTATCAATGATTGTTGTGAAAATATACATCCTGTCTATCCTCGTAGTATGTAATACATGTCTTAATCCACGTTGGTGAATAATGGAGTTAAATAAGTCAAATACGAGAATGTATTTTGAATACATATATTTTGAACACTCATTGATCTGAAAAGGTAATCAGAGGGATGAAGCAAATAGAAGAGATCGAAGCAAAAATGACACTTATTGCAGATTGCGGGTAAGCCAGCTCGAGAGAACGAGGCGGTAATAACGCATATTGGAGATGGAGGGTAAGCCAATTCATTTTAACCAAGCCTTAACCGATATTTATAATCAGATAAGAATAAGTTACATGCATGTGATGAATAGGATAAGAAGTGTACACACAAATACGCTCATATAAACGGTCAGGGTTAATAAGTGAATGATTAACAAGAATCTGATTACATTGAGACGTGTGTCACCTTCAGTGAACCAGTCCAGGAGTTACTGTTAGTCAGATGCAAGTGTAGTTGTACTATACTATGGTTATTACTCAGATATCAGTCTGATTGTTAGCATATGTGCACGGGTGGTGAGTACTACTATTCAGTTCTTATAAACAAGATTTGTAGACGGAATTATCTGTTTCCTTTCTTTCAGCATTAGGTGTAGAAATTAGACCTCATTTAATAGCATTAATTTTCAATTTGTTCACATATATCATATGTGTTTTTGTGCATTTTTTTCATAATTTACAAACAATATATATGTATGTGAATAATAAATAAAATGATCAATGAAATGTCTTAGATTTTAATACCAAACATTCGAATTAGAAACAAACGTATAACATTGCACACACGACGTGAAATAGACTAAAACCTGTTGATGAAAATTGTTTTTATTACAATTTAGTGTCCTATATGTAAGTGAAATGTGAAACTACGAATACATCAAAACAATTCACGATAGTTCATATTTCTATGGGTTTTCCGGCCTGTTATGCAGTTAAATTAAAGTTACAGTTTTTACTAGGACATTTGAATGAAAGATTGATTGTTTTTATGATTATGCGTAAAATGAAGATATTTAAACCTCAGGTGTTTTCTCCTTTATAAGTTATACTACTAGATGAAATAAGTAGTTGAAGAAGAAACTCAACAATAAATGTGATTTACTGTTCACATAGAATTTACACAATAAAGGTACCCTAGTGACTTGCTGAGGAAATAAGATGCCCCATGAATCAAGTTTCAATGATATGAGAAAGGCCAAACTTGGCTGTGAAGCTCTAATAGGATTTCTTTCCGGAACTACGGTAATACGATGTTTATATAGGATTTATTTTAATTTCCAAGTGATTCATGCAGGTCTGAGTTTCCAAACCTCAATATCTACTGTTGTGTTAGATCAACTTATTTACGAGATCAAACCGGTAGATTATTCTAACTGTTGAGTACACTGGTTAAGTGTTATAACAGTTAAACCCTGAGGTCAAAATTATGAGTCTGTATAAAATTCCGGTAAGTTAATTGAATTTCGTCAGTTCATAAACTTTCGTATGATTTTAGTCAGACTGTCGTATTCAAACGTTTTAAAAATTCATACACTATTATGGGAAACTTAAATGGGAAACCTGGTATTACCGGTTTAAAATTATAGCGTGGGATGTTCTTGTTTAATGATATGGTATATAAACGTTGAATTTAGCACTTTCTTTGTAAAGAAAGTTACATCAAAAAATTTTCTCAAAAGGATTAAACAACTGCTCGATTTTAAGTTTGTTGATTCTCAGTAGCATGCATTTCAAACTACTTCTTAAATATTTAATCACTAGGTCCAATAATGAATGCTCTACCATTCAATCATTTAACTCAACTTTTGATATAAGACGATTTTCACTTAACATGATAATAAATTCTTAATGAGCTACGCTTGGTGATATAATCTTCAATATTTCTGATTTAGTTACATAAAGCGCATGAACATTTTAAACATTATATTCGACAGAGATGTACTGGAGTACTATGAGATTTAAACACTAATGACAATTGACTTCTACATTAGCTAAATTAATCTTTAAAACCTTTTAGAGAATCATGAGCTCAAAAGCACCTGACTTTGAGATTTGTTTCTGAAGTTCTAATGTAAACTAGTCATTAACAGAGTCTTTCTGTATTTTCCAAATTAATTTGGACTCATGAAGTAAATTGTTTATAAATTAGTAGCATTAATCTATGACATTTAAGTAAAATGAAAAGCTTTTCCAAGATTCAACTGATGGACGTTCTCACGCCTATGTCGTTTATCGGTTATTCTAGGAAAATTGGTAACATTTAACATAGAATGTGTTAGGTAAAGCAGAACACGAAATAATTATTACTGGAAATTCTTAACAATAAAACAGTCTTACAACAATATATAAGCTTTCATTTATAAATTTACCGGAGTTTGAAATTAAGTCCAACAGTGAAAACGCATATGCTGATTTGTAAGCATTTCTACCAACTGTTTGGTAACATCGATCTCATCAAAAATACCAGCTTAACGATACGTAATTCTCTAGGAAGTGTGTCAGATTGTGGGCGTTGCATGAGATGACTATTGAAACAATTTACATTATGAAGTCATATAACTTACATTTATATTAAAGAATTTGTTTTCATATTTTGAGAAAACTCTCTGTTATTCCAATGAACTAAAAATGGATAAACGTCTTGCCAGAAATCGACGGAAGACGGAAATCTCGGTAAAAGAGAATGGTGCTGCTCAACAGACCCAGTTCTCTGTGATTTAATGATTAGTTGCTAAGAAAGGAGTTCTTAAATATGACTGAATAACTGTACAATAAGCTCTCTAATCTAACTAATGAAAATTTTATGAAGACCGCAATTAAAGTATGTTGAAATGTCATTTGTTTGGCAGTGTAAGTTCTGCTTTTGTACATAAAATCAGATTATAAATAAGTTTCACCTACTTTTAAAGTCCTTGCTTTGTTATCGAGGATCATATCAACATTTTGTTGTTTAAACCGGTTTTCAATAAGCTTGATTCATCCGATAAAGCTGCAGTCTTTACTTAAACCTATTAGAGTCAATTCAAATCAGATAATTTCAAATTTCTTTTAGCTATAGATAAATTAAACTCCACCTGTATCTCTTCTGGGCTCACTGCCTGTCCCAAGTCCGGATAAAGAATGAAGGGTTGGGAATGAGCTCAGCAACCTCATCCTTTGGAAAACAACCTTTTTAAAAGAAAGCGCTAACCAGAATAAACAAATTAAACCATTTAAACTCTGTCCTACGAGTTGAGAGTAGAATTATTACGCCTCATGAGGAAAGCCGAGATTCTTCAGAAGTCACGAGGACGATGCACCTTTCAACAACCAGAGCAGCAATTAATGATTGTACATGGAATGTTCGGACAATGTGGGAGACCTGGTGGATCAATCTAATAGCTACAAAAATGAGGAGATATAAATTGACGGTGCTGGCAATAAGTGAAACTCATTGGACCTAAGAGTTTAGCTTCGGGAGAGGTGATGTTGTACTCTAGTTAAACTGTCTAGTTCGGTTTACTGTCTTCATCGTCAAATGTCATCAGTGAGAAATCTAAGCCGCAGGTGGTTTTAGATATGTACTACTTTTAAGTAGTTTAAAATGTTAAAGTAAAATTGTAAGCAATAAATGATTTGTTTGGCTGAATCTGTACTTCAAAGCTGCTAACCAAATTTAGTTCATTGGTAAGCTAATTAAATTAATTAGTTAAGTTTAATAAAATATTATCAAATGTGATAATTTAAAGTTGTATGGCGCCAAAATGATTAGTTGCATTTTGAATGTACATACCTAAACGTTTTAAAAAATCACAGAAGCGGCAGCATTAACAACAGACAGATTTATGACATGTGTTACCAGAAAAAACCGTTAATATAGATATACATAATGTTGAATTCTGAGCTAGAATTTAAACGGTAATAATTAGTGAGCAGTGAGATAGAAACTGAAACATCAGAATATTCATATCTCAATAGTTTGATGTCATCCACGTTAATCCACAAGGGTTTTTGACTAGTTTTATTCGTATATAATCTTTTGTTAGTTCATAATATTTTAACAGCCATTGGCTTCTGTGTAGTTTAAAGAACCCTTATTGAAGACAGTAGGTGGATGAGATGAATGAACATAATCTTTCGTTTAAAATAAAAATAAATTAAAATCAGAAGGGGTTTTTGTGGATATTATAGTAATTTTAATAGTTGAGATCATGAGTCAATTGAAGCTAAAAAAAACCCTTCTGATATCAACCAGCCTATGCTCACTAGTGACTGGTTTCAAGAGGTATTTCCTAGAGTCCTAGTGAGAAGCAGTGACTAGTGGGGTTCAAGCGAGTCTGTTGTGAGATAGTAACTCACTGAAGACAATGGTGGACGGTTTCTCAATTTCATAGATTGGTGGAGGCTAGACATTACCACCGTTGGATGCCAGCTCAGTGGTCTACAGGTTGAGCATTTACGTGCTAAACTGATAGGTCCTGGGTTCGAATCTCGTGAGGCGGGATCGTGGATGCGCACTTCTGAGGAGTCCCATAATAGGACGAAACGGCTATCCAGTGCTTCCAGGTTTTCCATGGTGGTCTAGCTTCAGTTGACTAATGATCGCAACTATTAAAACAAAAATTAGGAAATTTTACTGTGAAATTTTCGCAATCGGTAAGTAGGTTATACAAGGGTTTGACATGACTGTTAGTTGATGAAAAGCTGTAAAATAATTAAATATTTCATAAGTATTAGGATATGTTTTGTGAGAGATTAATTTAAAATATGACTGGATTTCATTCTATGACCCGCTAATAGACTGCAACTGTAGCACACTAAAAAGTCACCTCATGAGCATCAACTGAAGTCAACAACTCTTCTTTACAACATAATAAACTTAGGAAATTCTTCAAATATACAGAACTGTGGAAACACCATGGACTTCAAACGATATCATTAAACAGAGTAATTAAATTTTCAACAGTAGTTTATCATTCTTTTACCTATTTAAAAGGTAAATTATCACTATGAAAGGAAATTCTTGAAGATAGTCAAAGCCAATATAAATACATACATTGAAATAACAACCGTACATAGAAAGAATGAAATATACGATAAGCATATGAGGTAATATGTAATTTTGAAATTCGGACAGTATAGGTTGATTGCGCAAACTGATCTTATACCTCAGCATTACATTAGGAGATCTTTATATTTCAAAGAAAATGGATCGATTAATAGTTCAAAGATTTTGATTTGAATGCACATAAATGGTTTGATATGTATACATATAGTTTGATCATGTAGAATGGCTCCAAGTGAGAGAGCAATAAATCACAGCAACATTTGTGAGTGTTCGTGAGTCATTTAAAACACCTTCAATTTTACTCTTACACTAAGTAATAAAACGAAACTTATTGTTTTTGTTTTTCCAAATCAACGATTATATGTAGCTATGAGTAAAAGTTTTTTTACATTATTGGATATTATTAGGTATATCAGAAATGAACAGTATAAATGATTACTTCATTCTAGTGATTCATTACAGTGTTTCAGGGCTGTACGTTTACAAATCTGAGAGAGATTATTACGTCAGATATACTGATCATGGTAACCGCAACTTATTCACTCAGATCTAATCGTATGAATGCTAAATTCAACCAATTATTATTATAATCCAACTTACATTCGGCATAATTTCAATTTATTACTCAAGAGTTAGTTATTCAGTTTTATAACAGAAATTACTCGGTTAAAATTAAACTGTATTACAACTTGTTTAGCATGAGAACAAAGTATTTCGAAAAACGTTGGGATGAAAGTAAAATAGTCGGACAGAATTTTCGTGATTAAAATTAATAAATTTGATAGGACACACATTGAGGAAATCACCTAATTGCGTCACAAGACAAGCCCTCACATGGAATCCTGAAGGTCAAAGGAGAAGAGGAAGACCAAAGAACACATTACGCCGAGAAATAGAGACAGACATGAGAAGAATGAACAAGAACTGGATAGAACTAGAAAGGAAGGCTCAGGACAGAGTGGGTTGGAGAATGTTGGTCTGCGGCCTATGCTCCATTGGGAGTAACGGGCGTAAGTAAGTAAGTAATTATTATGTGGTGAAGTTAAATCTGACGAAATAAATATTTCACATCTAAGCTGTTTCTAATTGGTAGTTGGTTATAACATGGTAAATGTTTTGTATTGTAGAAATCAGTATCATCAAGATATTAAACATATGCTATAAAAAAATGATTAAGTTAAATACTTTCATGGAGGCTTTTAATTAATTTTTGAAGGTAATATGATCTATTAACCATTGGAGTAATAATAAAACTAATAACTCATAAGCAAATATCACAAGACTCCATATATCACGTTTAAAGATTGGTCGTTGATTAAAAACAACATTTTTAATAGCTAAATATTTATATTATTTAATAAAAATCTAATTTATCTTTCTTAATGGTTTCTTTTATCGAAATATCATCTCATTCATATGATTCTTTTCATCATTATACTGAAGAGGACCATATCAAAACGAAACACTTGTTCATTTCTACCTGGTTTCCAACTGTTGTTTAACTAAGATCTGTTCGTAATGTAATCTATCGAAATTCAACTATTTACACAAGTCATCCTTAGTAATCAGTAGTCATTTTAAAAATGTTTTATTGGCATAAGTGCGGCCTGCTTGAATCCCTGGGCTACCTGTTTCTGCCATCTTAATATTTCAACAAGTTATCTGGGTTTTTAAAAATTGGTTTTAACCTATCATTATGTCTCTTGATCGCATAACCTATACAGGCGCGTTTATGAAAAGCTTACTTCCTTTCGCTGCAAAAATTACAAACAAGTACAATAAGAGACATTGTGGTGTTTGGCAATATGCTTTAGAGAGAATAAACAATAATCAAATGTCGATTCCCGAGCTGCTTAACTCTAACTGTCGATCTCTAATTAACAAGGTGGACTATCTCCAATTTCTGCTAAGTCAAAACATGTATCGTAATTGTGGTGTCATCACAATTCAAGAATCTTGGTTGACTGACTTACAGGATGATTGCCTAGTATCATTACGTGATCTTAATATCTATCGTCAGGATCGATCAAACAATAAAAAGACCTGTGGTGGCGCAGTAGCTACTGGTTTTTTTTGTTTTGTGTTTTTTTGGTAAAAAAACTTGTTGAAATAACTCGTGCTGAGAATTCTATATTGTACCAGATTATAATATTGAATAAAGCCATTAATTATTATTATTATTATTATCATTACTTCTATGTCATATATTTTGTTGGTTTTACAATGACCTTTAAACAATGACCTTTAAATTTATGATAAACTGATAGTAGGCCAATACAAAGATTTCTCAGTTTAGATCATATTAATTATTCAAGGATTTTTAATTGATTAAAAAATTAGCTTCCATACTTCAAGTTCTTTTTAACAAAAATCAATAAATTTGAAGATTGATCTTATTGTTAATTAATATCATCAAGAAAAACACAAAAATACTGAAGTTTCTAAGCCTTAGTTTGAGATTATTCAACAATTTAACTAAGAAATTTCATTAAAGACCTAATCCATTCAGAGGGTATTATAAATTCATATCACAATGTTTATATCCAGTGATCTACATGTTCAACGTATACTTGTATCCCGTGGAGAATTATGAATGGTGACTTTGAAGACTATTTATGGACCAATGTGATATGTATATTTCCTATTGTATAATTGCTAAGTAACATAACTATTCATATTTATGTTCCTTTTATTATAAGCTTTATTTTGATCTGTGAACTATTAGTATACGATTTACCATTCTTGAGTTATCCCTAATCCATTAATTACTGTTCCCCCTATTCACAGCAACTTTTGGCCAAATCTTGTACAAACGTTATTTAAAAGACTAATATTTGAACGAAGAATATTCTTTTCGATAAATTCTTCGTTCAAATATTAGTCTTTTAATATGATTGGGATATTTAAACGATTCAAATGTTATTTTCTATGTTATCGTACGATGTGGTCAGTTTGTTTAGTGTATAAACCCAGTATGTTTGAGAATAATGCTTTATATTGCAGATGCTGTTATTGGTGTTCTGAAATTAACTGGTTGGGCTAGGCATATAGCAGGACTGATAAGTACTCAAGACTGCTCATGTGGCTTTCGTGTATTATTGCTCTGATCGATAACTCGCTCCTCTCTCATTGAAGGGAATCAGCACGTTCGTATATCAAACAGGACACGCACTCACACACGATATAACAATGCTAATTAATGGTTCAATATCATTGTTTAGTAAATATCTGCTTTTCTACTTAGTTGAGTGCATCGGTCTCAGCATTGGGATGAAGCTCTGAAAAAAGACTCTCAAAGCTCCTTTTTAATAGGTCCACGATTATTAATTTTTTATCATCAAGCTACGTGCTTCGGTGAAGTCGTTGACATATTTTTTAAGTTTGCTTTGACCAAGAATTTGAGATTCAGTGGAAACTAAAGGTGGAATACAAAATGGGTCTAATCAAATACTATGTATCACGAATTTTTAATATGTAAAAATCCTTGCGCATATATTAGATAAATTCTTTGGAAAAAATCGACACCGTTTTTAAGTATCTTCTTTTGTGAATTGATTACTAATAATCCTAATAAACTAGTGTTTTATTGCAAAACATTATGGTAGCAATTGTTTAGACTGAGATCTGTTCTAATTACAGACTAACTTCAACAAAGAAAAGTGAATTTATTCAAAACATTTTTGTTTAGTTTTGTAAGATAACTGTGAACAGTAGTGTTAAATCACATTAAAAATGCAGCTGAGATTATCCGGCCGTTCTTTTATCTCGAATTCGACAATCATTGTTTAATTTATGGGTATATGAAGATTATCAAATACGTTTTCTAATATATTAAAAAACTCAGAATGAGGATTTGTGGAGATTGTAGTGAATTTAAAAGTTGAATTCATGAGTGGATATCAGCTACACCACCATTGAAAAGCTGAAAGCAATGGACGGCCGTCGGTGTCTAGTATGGTACTCCACAAGGAGTGCGCATCCACGATACAACTTCTGAAAGTACAATAGGTGAATGCATCAGAGTAGATTAGAACACAGAGTATTGAATGCATAATTCCTAAAATAAACAATAAATTCATACTAACTTAATACAAATTAATTAAACAAATACATCGTAATATCTTAATTCTATATGATCAACAAGAAAATATCTATTCTTAACTGTTGTGTAGTGGAGAATTTCTCTTCCAGTAAAAACACTTTCCATTCAATTACAGATATTCATTGATTACTTAACCTTACAACATAACGTTGTTCTTCTCAATAACCTACTTATTAAACAAAAGTTAATTTATAAAACACTCACTGATACTCAGTGAAATGTGAACAAAATTCTCAATGAAACAAAAGCGATCGCTTTGAATTAACCATATGATTAACAGTAATGACACTGAAGATAGGTTGTGACAACCATTCAATACACTTTTGGTATTTACAACTGAAATTGGTCCTTACTACACTCTGGATTTCCATAAGCTTGGAAAGGTCGTTATATATTCATCATTTTAAATGATAAATCACTGATTAGACATGCTGAATCAGCTAAGCCAAGTCAATATGCCGGAGTAAATACTACTTTGTAAAATGTGAAATTTCATGGTTTATAATGTGTGACAAATTGATTATCTGTTCAACAGTTCATGGT
Source organism: Schistosoma rodhaini (assembly GCA_944470415.2). NCBI lineage: Eukaryota > Metazoa > Platyhelminthes > Trematoda > Strigeidida > Schistosomatidae > Schistosoma > Schistosoma rodhaini. The sequence goes on along the minus strand of OX104036.1, from coordinate 18,902,543 downwards.
ATTCATATACAACTACTTAAAACTATTCAAAACAAAATAATTTGATAAGGAAACTAATCACCAATAGAACAGTCTATATTGTTGAAATGAATTCATTATACTTGAACAACATTTACAATACGGTAATAGTATTCACCAATCCAGATTTCCACTGTTCATCATCTTGGTTTCAAATCGGAACTTCACTGCTTATTATTTAGACGAATTATCTCTAATTGAATCTTGATCATTGAGTAGTGAAAACGAGATTGCCATGATTTTTTTCTAAAAACAAGTGGTTATAGTGGAATGTTGAAAGCGTGTTTTTAATTTCTGTTCATACTAGACTGTTTTAATCAGTGTAGAAATAGAGTGATGTAATAGGCTGAAGGAACTATGAAGTGTTTTAGAAACAGAGTCATTCTAGAAAGCTAGTAGCAATGAGATTATGTGATTTTATTGTGTTAATTTGTAGTTAACGAGGATGATGTAGATGGAAATTTATCTAATATGTACATTAATAGAAATTGACTTTTCTGATAAATAATTTAAAATTATGGCGGAATATTTGACGATTAAATTCAATGTGTGCGTGATCGTGTGTGGGCACAGCTAAAGAATCTCATACTAGAACGAAACGACCGTCCAGTACTCCTAGATTTTAGTGGTGGTCTAGCTAAAATCGTTTCATGAATTGAAATATTAAAAAAAACTGTTTATTAGACCTCATTTACTCATAAAATAAACCAGAAAATATACAATGAGTAGTAAAATCATAGTCGAATAGCTTTATATCGACAATATAGTTTATTGTTACATTGGTTTCCGATGTTTCACCTGGTTGCCGTTAGTTCGTAATCAAATCTTCATTTTTCTAATTTTATTTTAAAAGAAATACAAAAATTTTAAAAAAAAAATGAAAAATCAATGTAAGAAAATAATTTTATTTAGACTGTTAAATCATATGAAAATATTATTTGAACTTTGTTTTTTTTTTTTCTTTTCTAAGATGAAATCAAAAAGATTAATGTACATAGCTACTTGTATGTATTACAACTGAAACTGTCACTATGGTTGTTTTATAAACATAATAATACAGACACACACGCACACACACATACAAACATACAAAACTGAATTTTAATATTCTAGTTTTATTATGTCATTGAATTATTATACACAAACAATTGAATTACATTCATCATAGTGAATGAGGTTACATAGTTACAACTTTTTTTTCTTTCTTTTTTTCATGTTGACAACAACAACAACAAAAAAGGGTATAATATAAATAAATTTTAATAAAAGAAAAAAGGTATAAAGAAAAGAGAAAAGACAAAATGTCAATATGTACACAATATGTATACCTAGAATAGAGAAACATTAACCAAAAGAAAGAAAAAAAAGAAATAGTTTGAAAAATGATGGAAATTAATTTATGCATACCTATTTTTTTTTAAATTGAATAATTTTAAAGTATATAAGTAAAACAAAATGTTATTGTTGATTGAATAGATTAAGGTATGTGTACTATGTAGTGAAGTAGTTGAATAATAGTAGTAATAGTAGTAATGATAAGACTTTCTGTTTGTGTAACTAAAAGAGTTATTTTAATCAATAAATTATTTTGGTGACCTTATTTCAAATGGATAACAAGGTATATATGATAAGTGTACTTTAGAATTCTTATTAGTTATATATTGTACTCAAACCAGAAAAAAAAATGTATAGTGATAAGTTATTGATAATAGACTACTTTATTAACTGGTGGCCAAATTGCAGATAGTCTTCGTGTAGTGAATGAAAATACGAGTGGGGACAATCGAATGTAATTGACAAGAAAATTACAGACTATCTAACTAAAATCTGATAATCATACAATAAGCAGTTAATTTGCAAAATAACAATCAATTGTCTTAATCTTGACCGTTCTTTCTGCAAATGTCAGTCCATCTTTTATAATTTCATTGTTCATGCATTTTCATACCGATCGCGCTTCGTTACCGTCTTTTCCTTGTCGATTTTCTGCCAAAATGCATTCTATGCCTGACCACCACTATATACTACTTATATGGATATAAGTGACCCCCACCACATTTGAAATTCATTTTGTATTATTTGCTTGAATCTTTTCATTGATATTTAGGACTGTAATTGATCAGTCTCTGATTGGTATGTGTGTATCCTGTGCGGATTGACTCGATATTGTCTTCACTCACAAGCATTATAAGCAAAGATGGATAGTGGCTAGCAGTGAAATCCAGGAGGCGCGTTTCGTTCTATTTGGGACTCATCAGCTGGATATACCTGCATGTCAGAGTTGATTTTCACTCTGGGGCTCAAACCCAATACAGTTTGCTTCAAACGCCGCTATCCACTTAGCTACTAAGTTCTGATAGCCACTTGTTTGTGCTAATTGAATAACGTGATGACGTTTGAAGTGAACGGTACTGGGATCGAGTAACAGGGTGGACATCAACTCTGAGATGCAGGTACATCCAGATAACGAGTCCCAAATCGGAAGAAACGCGCATCCTAAATTCCACTAGTAGTCATCTTTGCTTATAGATTTTCAAATATTTTATTAATCAAAACTATGATCTGTGAAGTTAATTAAGTTTAAGATGTCACTAACTCATAGAAATTGCATTTGTGTAGTTTTTAAATCTTATATAAAACGGTTAAGAAAATTTTATACTTTATAAGCTCAGAAATGCTAGATCCTGTAAAACTAACGATTTTTAAAATATCAGGGAGACTAGAAATTTGTTTCGTCCTAACGTGGAACCATACAAAACTGCACACTGAAATGTTAAAATCAACCTTACCATAATAATTATTTCTTTTATATATTTTCTCCTTTATAGGATAAATTTTACATTGAACTGTTGACATAAATAAAATAGAGACGTATTTATGACAGAAATAAATAATAAATACGAAACAAAATTTATGTTAATGGATGGAAGTACGGTTTGTTCACTGAATTCTTTAAAAATCCATCCAAGTTCTTTTCACTTTCTTCATTGAGAGTTCACTGGATATAGAATCTAGCGAAACCTAATTATCATATTATATTATCCAAATTGACACCAAGTGCAGAAAGATTGAAATCTTCGAAGCTTTGGTTAAATGAATTGTTTTGGCTGGAGACTACTTAGTAGCATATAACTGTGACTCTTAAAGGGATTATGATAGCATCTTATTGCTTGTATTTGTAGTCGCTCGTCAACATTACTAACTATAGTTAATTCGTAATTCAGAGAGATCATTGGGAATGCAATTAATGAGTTGTGGTTTTACTCTCAACTTAATTAGGCCTATCTATTTGAGCTCTTTACTAAAACTGTTAGGAATTCATGTTGAATACAATGATTATTGGGTATATGATTATTATCTACTGTGTTTGGTTGAAATATATATACATTTGGGTTACATTTCTAATTATTAGGTACTGCGCTAGGTTTCGTGCTAGATCCATTTTGATTCTGTTACTACGTACTGTTGAAGGTGTCTATACTAAGATGAAGCAGACTTCATAATTTACTTCATAATTTTAAGTATTTCTACATATGATGTCAGTATATAACAGACAGAAACTTCAGAGTATAAAGATTTCACCTTAAAACGTCTTCATAAACTTCGATCATTTCTTCGCGAGAGTAAGTGACACAATATCAACCAGTGTAATTCACTGCATATTATTTATCATCAAATCTTTAAATCGTGACGTACGTTTAATTAAGTTCTTTTTTAGATATGACACAACGTAATTAGCGATCAATGCCTATAGTATGTCTGATTAATAAGTAGGTGAATGATAATACCGAGTGCCAAAATTGTTCACTGATTAACTGAACATAATTGATTTATAGTAACTCAGTGTGCATAAAAATTCAATAAATTCATAGGTTACTAGAAAGATAGTAATTTGCTAATGTTCGTTATCTCTTTTGGGGTATTACATAGCTTCTCTATTAAATTATATATATACATAATTTTTGGACAAATAGTGCTTTTGATGTAGTAGAGTAGGTCTAAAGCTTAGACGGATTCTTTAGTTGGTGCTGTGTTATTCGAGCCAGATAGTTTAATAGTGAAACGCTTGATTATCAGCATCATTACAAATTTGTAATTTACAAAGCTTATTTCAGGATACATAAATATAATCCTACGTGAAGTAGGCACTAATAATGTTTCCCATAAGTAAAATGATAGTTCTTCAGCGAAGGCGTAATTTCATCAAAAGTATTATTCATTATCGCAACAATTATCCTCTAAATTAAAAGATTACATACTATTATACATGAAACCGATATTTGCAACGTGTACCAATTATTAATTTGCCGTTGAAAAACTAATATAGTGTGCCAATTTCAAGTTATTTTTTCAGGAATCGATATCTAGGAACTACATATAGGCATGTAATACAATGAATGTGAAATAACAAACATACCATCATTGATTGAAGTATATCAACTCATAAGAATAGTTGATTCATACAATTCAATTGTTATTACCCAAAAAAACTATAAAATATTTTGATAAAATTTGAATGATAACAAAATCCTTTCTAAGCAAGATGAATAGTGGCTAGCAGTGGAATCCAGGACACGCGTTTCGTCCTATTTGGGACTCATCAGTTGGATGTACATGCATCTCAGAGTTGATGTTCACTCTGGAACTCGAACCCGATACCTTTCGCTTCAAACGCCATCGCTTGTCCACTCAGCTACTGAGTCCTGATAGCCAATTGCTTGTGCAATGGGGTGCAGTGAGAATATTCAAACAAACAATACTAAGTGAATTTAAATTTCATCCCATTGCACAAGCAAGTGGCTATCAGGACTCAGTAACTGAGTGGATAAGCGATGGCGTTTGAAGCGAAAGGTACTCGATTCGAGTTCAGAACTGAACATGAACTCTGGGATGCAGGTGTATCCGGCTGATGAGTCCCGAATAGGATGAAACGCGCGTCTTGGATTTCACTGCTAGCCACCATCCATCTTTGCTTACAATTCTTGTGAAATAAGACTATATCGAGTCAATACGCGCAGTATGCACATATGCCAACTAGAGACTGACCATTTGCAGTCCTATACATCAATGGGAAGTTTCAAACAGACAATACTAAGTGAATTTAAAATACCTTCTTACTGTCAGATGTTTGTCATTCAAACAGTATTCAGTTATTAGTGTTTGCAGCATTGCATGTCGTATAAATAATATTTTTCTTTGTATTAGCAATTTAGTTGTACGTAAACTAGACTGAATTTGATTGAAATAGCCATCGCTTATTGAAGTCGGATGAGAGTTTTCTAAGTTGTAAAATATCAAAACGTTTACTAAATACTCCATCTATGACTCATCAAGGAGTTACTGTCGATCACAAGTCCGGGTAAAGGAGAAGGTCAGTAACCCCATCCCATGGAAGACAACCTTGCTAAAAAAATTCTAATAATTCTAATGTCTTACAAATTATAAACTCCTTTAGCACTTTGATCACTTTTGTGTTTCATGTAAAAATTTCATTCTGCATTGATTTCATTAAACATCCGTTTACCCAAATTACTGTAACAATATCCCACTGAATGGATGGCTGACAAGCAATAACTGGCCTACGGAAATGAGTCATTTATGCGGTAAAACTATAGACTTATGTACAGTAGTAATCCATACAAAATAAGAACGAAAAAAATTCGTTTAAAAAGTGAATGATTGTAAAATATGGGTTTGATAGGTCACTCACGAACTTATGAAGTAAAGGACTGATCTCTGAACTTACTTTTCACCTGATATATCGGTGTCAAACCTGTGACCTTTCTCATTTTCCTAATAATTGAGATGAAGTTTTAATGATAAAACGCACTGCTTAGTTCTCAAAAGTAATTATGTATCATCTTCAACTCATATGATCTTGATGTTGCCAAAAATATTTAAAGAACCGAATTATAAATTTATTTAAGTATCTTTGGTATTCTCTAAACAAAAATAGATGCTACATTTGTATTTCATTCGATAGTTACTATAGAACAAATTTCTCAATATCATTTTAATATCTTAGATGATCAGTATTTAAATGTTCATTATTTCGATCATTCTATTCTCAGAATAATACCTTTTGTATTATATTCATGGTTATTTTAGACAAAGTATACTAGTTGACATGCTTAGACTGAACTATATTAAAATATACAGTTTTTCAAATAAATTCTAGTGTGTTAAAAAGAAGCAAAGTTCCAATGCTAAACAGATTACAAACAAAATACCTAACGAATAACTTCAAAAGATAATCTTATTTTTGATCATTTAGAATTCTATGATTTTAACAAGATAGAGAGGAATTCTTCGTTTACTGTCATGGTAGTTTTTTGGTAAACAATGATGATAATTATCATCAGTTAAAATAGTTTTACCTAACAGATATTTTTCCAGTAGTAACTTGCTTACTTACGCCTGTCACTTCTCACGGAGGAACATAGACCGCTTAACAGCACTTTTCACCCAACCTTTCCTCCTGGACAGCCTTTTTCAGCTGTTTCTAGTTGCTATTCATCCTTTCCATTTCCGTTGGGTCGAATTCTATGGTGAGCATTAGTTCCCTGATAAGTACAAATACATTTTGATAGCGATTTATAAGTAGCCTTAAACCTTGGTCTAATACTCCTAATCGATTGCTCCTCCTATTTAATATTTACGTATTCAGCTTGCAAAAGAATTCACTGTAACTACATCATGATTTCCGTAGGTTATTATTTATATCGACGAATACATACACTCGGATACCAAAATTTCACTAAGATTAATATTGAGTGTTTTTCATTAGTGGAACACACTCAAACTAACAATCTTCTGAAACATTCTGTTTCAACAAACAATGATTAGCCAGATAGTTTGATTTACACCAAAACAGTTTTACTTCGACTTAATATGAAAGGTTTGATAAGAATAAAAGCAAAAGAAAATAACCCTTTGTTCTAGTGACTCATCATTTCTTTTGGGAAGTCAAAATGTTCGAAATAATGGGCATTTTGTGAGAAATATCATAACATGCTAACATAAAACCAGTCTACCAATTACTAAATGAAACGTCCTCTGAACAATTCGGAAAACTGACCATCTAAATACTAACTTATCATAAAAATCTATCAGGAATACGTTAAAACATATATGAGTACAGCATCTGATTTCCTGTCAGTTTATTCAATTTATATATCACTCACAATTTTTGTTAGGATTCCCTTTCGTTAGCACATTACTTTATGAATGAATAATTTCCTTGTAAAGTACTCTTCAAAATGCATTTCATTCTTACTTGTTGGGTAAAATGTTTGTCATCACTTTTAAAGAAGAATAATTCATTTTAAAAAAAACCGTTTTATTTTCTGTATAGGATTTTTAGAAAGAAATATTGATCATCTGTATTGAAACGTTCATTTGAAATTATGATAGTACTTGATAGAAGAGCTAAACATTTTACTTGGTTCTAACCATAGATTATTGTAAAAAGAAAAAGGTCTAAATCACTACGTTAAAACATCATTGAATGTATGTAATTCTCCTCTGTTTAATGAGAGCAATAAAAATGGATTTCAGGCGTTAGCCTTCTAGTATTCAAAAATACAGTGAATTTTAATTATACTTGGCGTTATTACCGAAGAAACCTGTTGTGGTGTGGGTTACTGATATCCACCTAAGTAGTATATAGTGATGATCGGGCATTGAATGTATTTCAGTAGCAGATCGATATGGAGAGAACGGGAATGGCAAGCAATCGGTACGAAATGCATGAACAATTATAATCGGAGACTATGGACGGATATTTGCACAAGAAACAGTCAAATTCAGACAATTGATTGTTATTTTGCAAATTAACTGCTCACTACATGGTTCTCATATTTTAATCAGATATTCTGTAATGTGCTAAAACATATTCGATTGTCCCCACTTGTGTTCTTGTTCACTACACTATGACCTAAATGATTTCTGGTTTGAAAACCTACCGGTTTTACGTAACCCTCTTAACTAACATTGTAAATAGTTATCAGTGTGAATAAATTAAAGAAAAACACATGAATTTATAATAGTATCTTTGGTTTTGAAGAGAGAAAAGAGGTCATTCAGTACATTTATAATGAGTTGACTAATTTTATTGATTGAATATTTTTATTGTTTGAAATTCTGGACACATATACGATAAAACAGTCTTCATTGGTAAATTTTTATATTTAACAAAACCACTCATTCTATTATTCAAATCTATTTACTGGAAAGGTTTATGTACTCAATATGCGTTACTAGCATTGTGGTGTGTGTTACTGACGCCAATAGATATAAGTAGTATCTATCATCAGTCGGAAGGGAAATACCTGGTAGCAGAGGGTTAAGAAGATCAAAGGAAAGAGAGAGAGAATAGAGAATGATTGATGTGGAAAATAAGGAACAATGAAGTCTGAGACGATTGATTGACATTTTGCAAATGAAGTATTTACTGTTTGGTTTTCAGATTTTACTAAGAGATTCTGTAATTTTATGTTTAAATACATTCGATCGTCCCCACTTGTGTTCTCTTTCATTACAGCATGTTTAATGTAGTCGATCTATCATTTAATTAATGGTATGTTTTAGCTTATAATTAAGTCAATCTTATAACAGACGTTAGTATTTATGATATATGCCTTGATGTTAAGTACTGATGAAAATAAACGTAGTTCCTCATAGACTGAAGATTTAAATACAAACAGTACGTTTCACATTTTTCTTCAACTCTTCCAGTATCAGAATGAATTTAACTATGTATTTGAGCTTAATCACATGATTCTAAGATGGCTTAAATGATTAAAGCATGAAAAGTTAAGAAGGTTTGAAATACTTCTTTGCAAAAAGAATATTTCGACGAAACTATGAAACTTTATTAGTTACACTATTGAAAATGAGAACACAAGTGAGGACAACCGATTATTTTAAGTTATTTTAAGTATTTATATAGAGATCTATTGGGCTAAATAAAAGTATTTTAATCAGTACATTATAAAACAATCAATGTTTGTATGGTATTAATCTCATAACACCAATTCTTGGTTTCACTTAGTGTGATCTTTTTCCGCGTCTTTTTTTCAAGTTTAAGTTGTAGATGATTATTGGTGTTATGTAATAGTTCTTCGCTAAGCTGATATATATGTAATTAGCGTTATTACACTTTATGCTAGACCCAACAGTTTATGATTAAACTCTGTGTATTGTCTGTTATTTGTGCATACTGTTTAGAAATTGTAAATTAATATTAATAGTTTGTTTTGTGTCGTTTCGCATTTTTTTATAGATTTTTCTAAACAATTTATGATGGAAGCTTCCTATGATGTTAGCAGTCTTCCAAATCTCTTATATTTGATAAGAGAATTAAAGTTTGCATTAGAAGTAATATTCCATTTCAGTGTTTTTCACGGTATCCTTAAATTACCTATATTATACTAAGTATTTCGTTTTATAAAATTCACTAACTTCCATTTCTTTATTTGTCTAACATCATTAGCGTCATGGCATTCAACCATGTTGGTGTTCTGACAAACATCATAAACGGCACCAATTTTTTCAAGATTATTTTAAAATCCTCAAATGAATCGTTATATAACCATTTTCATATTTATTCAAGCCTATAAGTTAAATGAGATAGTTTGAAATTCAAAAATGTATTCTGACAAACCTTAGATTAGTAGTCTCAATAGCGATACTACCAATGCATTACCTAACAGATCTGCAATTATGTTCACTGTTGGTAAGATCCCATACTAGGACAAAATAACTGTCTATTGCCATCTAGTTTCAAATAGTAACCAAATTAATGACATTCATTACCGAATATTATCTACAAATCACTTGAATTTCCATAGTAACTATTTGTGCAGAATGTTGACCCTGACGTTTATTGACCTATCACCAATCAACTAAGTAAATCTAATCCAATAAATAATAAGCCCAATATATGATTAAAAGTTACCCAATAAGTGTAAAGAGTATTTTTTTTTGTTTACTAAGTTTATACTTCTTAAAATACTTTCATAATAATTATTACTAGAGATTAGTTTGTTTAGATATTTGGAAGAACATTAAGGTTTTCGAAAGATAGAAAAGGGAAAGACAAATATTTTATTCATGGTGTTAATAGAATTAATAACCTTGAAATTGTATAATATCGGTTTGTTTTTCTAAATAAAATGTCATTCCCCTGGTTACTGGGTAATACTTTAATTTTCTTTTCTTTTTCTAGTTACTTGGTGTACGCCAAGCAAGTATGATTTTATTGTCATATTGGAATTGAATTGATTGGAATGGTTCATGTGAGAAACTTGCCCAGTATGAATGAGTTACAGCATTCACTTGCCATACACGTCCATAACGTCTTTCTAATTCACTTTTGAATGTTTTTACAACTTTATTCATATCAGGATCTTTTTTAACTTCATTATATATATCTTTAAATAATTGTGTTACTTCAACTTGTTTTGGTTTTGGCATTGTTGAAGCGATAATGTTTACTCCTTCTGGTAAGCTTTGTTCTTTACCTGACTGTACAGTTTTAATGTGATTTCGTTCAATACGCCTAAAATCAAAAAAATAACCGAAGTAGTTATCATCAAAAAACAGTTTATGTTTCTATCATTCTTATCTTCCTCAATACAAATAAATATCAGTAGAATAATATAAAAATAAGCTTCAACAAACACCATCTTTATGTTTTGATATGCTTGAAATATCAAATTATTACACATTATTACGTGTTTCGTAATCATTAGGTAAATATCAAATTGAGTTGTCTAATGTAAAGTATTTAAATTTAATTCTTTTATAATTCGTTGTATGAATGCTTACATAATCATTAAGCGTATTAATGGGATATAAACATGTTAGAAAAACAAAAACTAAAGCAATTAGATGTTGAGTACATCTATTGTATTTGATTACAAGATATACCAAACAAAATTTGACTTCGTTTTTTTATTATCGTAAATATACTTGTACAGAGAACTCCGCCTGTAGATCTTCTAGAGTTACTGCAGGTCCCAAGCCCGGATAAAGGAGGAGGGTTGGGCATGGGGTTAGTGACCCCATCCTGTAGAAAACTAACTCGCTAAAAAACGCTAACTACTAAGTAAGTGAGTAACTTGTACAGATGAGTAGATTCCTTTTATCATTTTTTTAAAACTTATTTTCTTATCCGGATGTTATTTTACCAAGAAAAAAAGAAAAAAACCGTCATTTTTTTCATGCAATATTACAACTGCTAACTTGGTAACTAAGTAAAATTTACTGCATTCAAATGTTTAATTACATTTTCTAGTTTGAGAACAATGAATTTTACATAATTGATACAATCAGTAAGTTGAGTAGAGTTCAAATCTACAATCGATTGTTGTTAACTAGAACATTCTAAATGGAATAGTTGTAGTATAATATGAAATTTGAGTTGTATTAGGTGTTTTTATGTTTAAACTATGTCAACAATAAATACTTTCAATAGTGTTATGAGTGTTTTACCATTTAAATACATTAGTCAAGTATATGTAATATTTATGATATCAAAATTATTAATTATTATTTGTAATATCCGGGCAACCTGCTTAAATATCTGGGTAACCTGTTCCTGCCATATAGATATTTCAACAAGTTATCTGTTTCCTTGTTTGTTTTAACACATCATTATTTCAATTGATTACATAACCTATTCAGGTGCGAGGGTACTGGGTTCGAGTCCCAAAGTGAACATCAACTCTTAGATGCAGGTACGTCCAGCTGACGAGTCCAGAATAGGACGAAACGCGCGTCCTGGATTCCACTGCTAGCCACTATCCATCTCTGCTTACCATGCTTGTGAATAAAGGCTATATCGAGCTAATACTCACAGTATGCACATATGTCAATTAGAGACTGACCAGTTGCAGTCCTAACAAATCGATGGGAAGATTCAAACAAAAAATACTAAATGAATTTACATCATTCTCGTTAACTACAAATTAACACAATAAAATCACATAATCTCATTACTACTAGCTTTCTAGAATGACTCTGTTTCTAAAACACTTCATAGTTCCTTCAGCCTATTACATCACTCTATTTCTACACTGATTAAAACAGTCTAGTATGAACAGAAATTAAAAACACGCTTTCAACATTCCACTATAACCACTTGTTTTTAGAAAAAAATCATGGCAATCTCGTTTTCACTACTCAATGATCAAGATTCAATTAGAGATAATTCGTCTAAATAATAAGCAGTGAAGTTCCGATTTGAAACCAAGATGATGAACAGTGGAAATCTGGATTGGTGAATACTATTACCGTATTGTAAATGTTGTTCAAGTATAATGAATTCATTTCAACAATATAGACTGTTCTATTGGTGATTAGTTTCCTTATCAAATTATTTTGTTTTGAATAGTTTTAAGTAGTTGTATATGAATACCATGAACTGTTGAACAGATAATCAATTTGTCACACATTATAAACCATGAAATTTCACATTTTACAAAGTAGTATTTACTCCGGCATATTGACTTGGCTTAGCTGATTCAGCATGTCTAATCAGTGATTTATCATTTAAAATGATGAATATATAACGACCTTTCCAAGCTTATGGAAATCCAGAGTGTAGTAAGGACCAATTTCAGTTGTAAATACCAAAAGTGTATTGAATGGTTGTCACAACCTATCTTCAGTGTCATTACTGTTAATCATATGGTTAATTCAAAGCGATCGCTTTTGTTTCATTGAGAATTTTGTTCACATTTCACTGAGTATCAGTGAGTGTTTTATAAATTAACTTTTGTTTAATAAGTAGGTTATTGAGAAGAATAACCCTATGAAGTAAAAACGTGTTTTTTGAATTTCAGTAATCATGGAATTACTGTATTTAAACTGAAGGTGTTTTTACTGAAAGAGAAATTCCCTACTAAACCACAGTAAGAAACAGATATTTTCTTGTTGACCATATAGTATGAAGATGTTACGATGTATTTGTTTAATTAATTTGTATTAAGTTAGTATAAATTTATTGTTTATTTTAGGAATTATGCATTCAATACTCTGTGTTCTAATCTACTCTGATGCATTCACCTATTGTGCTTTCAGAATGATAGTGTGACATAGTAAGTTTCAGTAGTTCTAAACATTGAATCGGGTTTCGTTTACAATAATTTACTTGATAACAACATTTTGATTTCATAAATGTCCAACTAAGTTAAACTTTATTTGTTTTCTTTTGGGTTAGTAAAATAGTTTTGGAGTCACGTCTGTGGTGATTGTTCACTTGTATCAATGAAGCCATGTAACAAACATATATTATGTTTTGGGTCCTAACATTGAACGAGTGACAAGTGTTTCAAGTATAACCATTAGCTAACTTGATAATATTTTGTTACTGACAAATTCAAACTGACGATGTAATAATGATAAGGCAGAAAGCCAAGATTGACATTGCTATTAAACGATTACGAATAATTTTAAGAAGTAAGAGAGCTTATTATCAATGAAAGAAATTCATTACCACTTACATTTCATTCTGTTTCAATCCCAAACCACGACAAAATTCTTCAAAAGTGATTTTTTGATCTTTGTCTACATCGAAAAGAGCAATCCACTCCTAAAATTAAATTAAGAAAATAGTTCTTGTTTGTAAAAAAAAAGCAAAATGAGCAACTTCTTTCGCAAAAAAAAACGGTTTGTTGTGACTGAATTCGATAAGACAATGTCGTCAAGTGTTTCTTCCAGACGATAATTTTTTAAAACTTTTGAACCGTTATTGGCTTAATCCAACGCAACACGAAATCTGATGGGTTTTAAAATGTACTTTTGAAAATATTTATCCAAATGTCCAGAATAATCTTTACTGAACGTTTGTTTGTAAATAAAGTAAGCAAATTTATAAGGTAAATAAGATTACTTATAACACAATAATATATATGTATGTATCAAAACAGTTTTGCCAATAACACTCTAGTTAAAACATGATTAAACGATACTACTTACATTAACTTGTTTCATATCAAGTTTTTCTTTTCTACAACTTTCACTTAATTTACTTGTTTCAACAGTTTCATCACCATCACGAAGTAAAGTTAAATAAGTTTGAATAAATTTTTCCATTGGACTATCCATATTTGATTTTGTTCAAATAAAATAGAAAAACAAATGTAATAAAGCAGAATTCAAACCAAAAAAAATTCAGTAAAGTAAATCTTTTTTATTGAATAACTTCAATCTGAATACTTTCCATTTCAATATTGAAACTCTATTTATATATATACCGTTAAAATGGTACAGTGATTGCATGTAAGTGTGTATTACATTATGTATGATATAACTGATCAACATTTTGTTGATTATTCTTTTAGATAGATTGATTTAATTGTGTGTTTTTTAATCGGTGAGTTATAGTTGGTGCATATTTGGCTTGTATGTAAATTCTAAACTTGAATGTATGCTTACTTTATGTTGGAAACATATAGTAATTTACATAAATCTATGTTTGTGTTATTTATGTAACAATCTAGATGGTATAGAATTGGATGAGTAAATGTAAGTTAGTAATAAATCAATATGTTACCATGGATAGTCATTTATATATATACAGTTTTTAAGATAACTCACTGATGAAACTAATTCATTATACATATGTGCTTAGTTTGTGCTACATTGTTTATGTAATCGTGTACAGAAAGCACTATGATATGTGAGAAATAAAGATTAGATTCTCTGTCAGTATGTTACTGATTAAAATGATTCATTCTATTTCTATATCTTAAATATTCTTAGCCAATAGAATGTGTACAATATTCTTTCTATTGAACACATATGAATTGTATAACAAAGAGTTGATCTCTCAATTAAATGTTCTTCTTTCTGTTTGTTTTTTCTATGACAAAATTAACCCTATTCAGTGTAGAAATTAATTTTTCACACACATAATGGAAAGTTGTCTTCTTTCTATTTTATGCAGGTAGTGGTCGAATATTTCTTCTTTTTAAAAAAATGAAAAACAATCATTGAGGAGACCAGTTATAGTATGACAGTTCTATATGTAATACTGTAAGGTCGTTTGATTGTTAAATATGAATAGAATACAAGATTCAGTTACTTTTCAAATATTTACTTTTAGATCATTCATTTGCTTTTAATTCATGTTTTTTATCTTATAGAATCAATGTGTTTAATCATTGAATCTGAATTTTTAGAAGATTCTAGTGAGTGTTAAATAGATCTTTAGTTGTTGTTGGATTGATTGCCGTTTAAGCTCAGAATTTATTTATATACGTTATAATTTTCATTTTTATGATTAAACCCTGTTACTTGTTGGAGATGATATCTTTGTAAATATGTTTATCAGTCTCATGAGTTTTACAGGCACCCCATAATGATAAGATCTATAAAATGATTTCAGACTAAACATCAATGCTTTTTTAGTGATTAGTTTCAGATTAACAGAATTCGAAGAGAGAGAAACCAAGTAGTTATAACCAATTTAGACCTGAAAGAGTAATCATAAGTGTTTCATTTTTAATAAGGAGATTTTGCATTTAAAATACATTTGTTTATAATTTAAGCCAGGAGGAAAAATATATTTGTACCAAAAATCATAAGTAAAAGTTATTTTAGATACTTATGAAGGAAAACAGTCAGCAGCAACAGTCTTACTATAAAGAAATGTGAAGTACTTGTGTTATTTCTGTTCTACATTGATAACTTTTCATGTGATGGAAAAAAATAATCAATAATAGGTTTGCAGAGACGGATAGTGGCTAGCAGTGGAATCCAGGACGCGCATTTCGTCTTATTCGGGATTCGTCAGCTGGATGTACCTTCATCTCAGAGTTGATGTTCACTCTGGAACTAGAACCCAGTACTGTTCGCTTCAAAAGCCATCACGTTATCCCTTTAGCTACTGAGTCCTGATAGCCACTTGCTTGTGCGATGGGGTGAAGTTTAAATTCAACTTAGTATTTTTTGTTTGAATCTTCCCATCGATTTGTTAGGACTGCAACTGGTCAGTCTCTAATTGGCATATGTGCATACTGTGAGTATTGGCTCGATATAGCCTTTATTCACAAGCATGGTAAGCAGAGATGGATAGTGGCTAGCAGTGGAATCCAGGACGCGCGTTTCGTCCTATTCTGGACTCGTCAGCTGGACGTACCTGCATCTAAGAGTTGATGTTCACTTTGGGACTCGAACCCAGTACCCTCGCACCTGAATAGGTTATGTAATCAATTGAAATAATGATGTGTTAAAACAAACAAGGAAACAGATAACTTGTTGAAATATCTATATGGCAGGAACAGGTTACCCAGATATTTAAGCAGGTTGCCCGGATATTACAAATAATAATTAATAATTTTGATATCGTAAATATTGCATATACTTGACTAATGTATTTAAATGGTAAAACACTCATAACACTATTGAAAGTATTTATTGTTGACATAGTTTAAACATAAAAACACCTAATACAACTCAAATTTCATATTATACTACAACTATTCCATTTAGAATGTTCTAGTTAACAACAATCGATTGTAGATTTGAACTCTACTCAACTTACTGCAATGGGATGAAGTTTAAATTCACTTGGTGTTGTTTACTTGTATCTTCCCACTGTTATTTAGCCCTGCATTTGATCAGTCTCTTGTGACTTTAGGCAATATCGAGGCAGTCCACACAGGATGCACATATGCCAACAACAGACTGATCAATTACAGTCTTAAATAACAATGAGAAGATACAAGTAAACAACACCAAGTGAATTGAAATTCATAAGGTGTCTTAATTAATCATTCCAATCAATCAAGTTTCACAAAATGTTAAAAGTCATCTAGATTAAATCATTAGATATCCAAAAATATAAAGATGACCCGGAGGAGATTGTCTTTTCCATGGTATAACTCATTAAAGCTGTGAAATCTTGTTTATAATAAGTTAACAGATACATAAGTCTATCAAGAAATAGATTACATCACAAAGTATTTAGAAATATCTCAGATAGATTGACTAATAATATAAAACTTAAAAGGTTTTATTGTGTAATAACAGATAAACTGAGTATCGGTAATTTGCTTATAATGAAAATAATGATGAATTCGTAATATGTCAGTGAGCAAATTTCTAACGTTGCTTAATTCAAGTGACTTCTTCAGAGAATAAGTATGAGAGATTATTTTCGACTTGATCAATATGAGGAAGGAATAGAACACGTGGATGTGATATTAAAAAAAGTTTTTTGAGTTTGTTAAATTTCAAGTACTCAATAATTAGTTACAGAAAATAAAAAACTAGGAGTATTAAGAGCATATCAGGATGAGAGATTGCACAGATGCTGAAATACTGGATTGCTATAGCCTCTTTCATGAACAATCATTTGAATGTGTAAATCATCTTGAAAGACATTTCTGGTTGGACACTACCGTCAAAATTGATTGAGTCGTTGATTGTTTTGCAATTTTCTTTTGAAAGTCATGAAGGGCAATGTGTGGAGATGCGTTCGGAAGAGAGGTGGCTTTGTGTGTCTTTAATGTAACCTAGTTCATTAGAAAAAGTAAAATATATTTTTGTAAGTTTTATAATTGGCTAAATTTATTTGTGAATAGTGTTTTTAAAATATTCTTTGAAAAAGCTTGGACCAGATTGCCAGGCGAAACGTTGAATTTACATCAAATTCATTCACTGAGATTTTACAAATATATTATTCCTATTTAATGTCTTACATCAACTCGGCGCTCAAATACTGTGAAACTATTCGCTCTAATTTAGACGAAAGTTGTTATATATGTCATTATTTGACCGATTAATAAATGAAATACTTCAAAGCAGTTTTGGTTACAAAATTAATGTCAGATGGTAAGCAGATAAGAATTATAGTACATCTGAAAGCCTTTTTTATTATAAGTTGAGAAGTAAATTAATAATAATTTTTAAAGTAGAGAGGAACTACTATCCATTAATCATTTATCATCTAATATACTTCAGCTAATTTAAGTTCATGAAGACAAGTATGATCTCAACAAAATTACCTCAGTATAGTTACACAGAATAAATCATTGTATATAAAAATCTCTTGAGTTTAGAAAAATTTAAAAATTACAAAACTTGGGATATCTGACTGGACTGTGCTACATATGTATATAGAGAGAGTGAGTGAGCGGTAAATGATAATTACTGTTAATAATTTTAGCTCATTATTCTTCTTTTTAAACACATAAATATTGGTACGAAATGGCATCAGATAAAAATGCGCCGAACAAATCTCATTTGATCTGTGTGAGGACCGTGATATTGCCCAGGTGCCCAGACCGAAGCACGTAGTTTTCTTAGTCGGCCACACCCGGAATCTTCGACCTAAATAACTGATCCAAAAGGCAGTGGAGCATCGTAAGGAGATGCAGTATCATGGTAGCCGGTGACCAACGAATTGGTTCATACGCCATTTGTTCCATCAGGATACTGGATCCCATGTACAACGTTGGTTTGGAATTAGGGTTTTCCAACTCACTTAGATGGACTTTCTGTGTCCACCAACCCGGTTAAAGCGCCGGACATTCGCTTTTCGTCCTCACAATTTCGTAAACAACATCCCTGACGCGAGAAGGCAGTGAGTAGGACTTCCTTGGCAGAGGCTATATACGCGTGGCCATGTGAGAGCATTTCGAGAGGGAGCTCATTATTAGTTCAGTACATATAAAATGCAATAAAAGCAGGGGAGTAAGCTATCAACTACACAAAAATTCTGATTTATTTGTTTCCACTTAGTAATTAATTGGGTTTTATTTTCAAAAGAAATAAAAATTATATTAACCAATCAAATTAGTCAACTTTCCACATATGAAACCCATGGTTAAGTAGATCAAAAATGATTATTCGGCATCATAAGAGATATATCTTCATCATTTCTATTACATAAAAAAAAGAAAAAAAACATTTTACCAAGTGATTAACTTTGATCATCATGCTGTTTTAGATAAATACAGATTATGAAATCAGATGATACCAGTTACTTAATAGAGAATTTTTATCTAAAATAGATTGTTGGAAACGCTTTTTAGTTTAAAGATAATTATCATTACGAAATGATGTTATATGGTATATGATAACAATGTATGTATTATGGTAAGTCTATGTGCTTGGGACTCGTAAAGAATGAGTACACATCATTACAAAAAAAGATCAAGGTTGCAACGTCTGAGTTTCCCAATGAGTACATCTTTAAACCAAAGGTACACAATTGATTGGTATAGTTTTCCTCAATAATTTTACTCGGTTTGAGATTTTGAGTAATTCCCAGTCAATATCGTTCATGAATAACTATCTGACCGCTGACATTTTAGGTCCTATTGTTGGATGATTGAATTTATTCTTCTGTGACAGACGGGTTTTTTCTTTATCCTTTATGATACTGGTGGATGTTCTTTGATCCATCAATCATCATTGACATTTATTTCGACTCCATCTTCAAAAATATGTTTGTAAACAAATACCGCATAGTTCATGGAAAATATTCCATTCAAATGATAAGGTTTTATTTATTTTAAAGACCATGAAACATTAAAAAAGCCTTTTAAAAAATGATTATTCTTTGTTCCGATAAAAAAGCGCTAGTAAATTGAGTACTACAGAAAATTTTACTGGATCTGTTGTTTCATAAAAGGTTCCATACAATTTATTTAAATCTTATTGTGTTATTTGTTCAAACAAGAATGATTATCAAACCTGGATAATGGCTAATAGTAGAGTCTAGGATACGCATTTTGTCTTGTTTGGAACTTGTCAGCTGAGTGTACTTATATCTTAATATTAATGTGAACATTCAGACATGAACACGTTACTTTTCGCTTCGACCTCTCAACGCGTTATGCATTGATTGGTTATATCTAGGTAATCACTAACTTGTACAGTCAAGATGAGTCATTATTTATTATTTAAAAGAGTTTATATCTCCTTTTTATTGATGTCAGGGAATGCAACTAATTTCCGAAGGGATTTCGTCCTCTCAGCTGGATGGTTTGATTGTAGAGCTTTCATCGTTCTTCTGATCGACATCATCAGCACAAACGTCAGATACAAGTGAAGTGTTCGAATTCCTCCACATATGGTTCACAGCTAGTCCAGTAGAACTCGACAAGAACCATTGAACATCAAGTTCTACACTTCACTTCTATTTGAAGTTTGTGCTGATGATGTCGTTCAGAAGAACGATGAAAGCTTCCCAACCAAACCATCCAGCTCACAAAACAAACCTTCATCAAAATCCTCCACTTGAGCTACAAATCTTCTCTATCATCTTAATTAACTTCTCATATTTTTTATGTATTCTTTCTTAGAGGTTTACCCCCGTATTACTATTAAGCCAAAATTTATTTTAATAAGATTGGATAACTAATAAATAACAATGAATGATTGATCAATTTCAAGAAAGAAATTCTTTCAAATTGAATTTTTTGCAAAATTATTATCTTTAAAGTAAAAGATAAACGTGTCTATTAACTTAAAGATACAATAATGATTATACTCACATTCCAAATCAGAAAATAAAAAAATGATGAAAAACATATCGATTCATTTAAAATGTAAAATCACGCCATATACTTTGTTTGAATAATTTAGAAGAAAAAAAAACGAAAAAAGAAATTGAAAGAATATTTCAATTTTAATTCAATCTTAAAATATTTTATTAAGCTGAGTATTCTACATAGTTAGGTATGACTTCCACAACAACAACAACAACAAATAATAATAATAATAACGATAAATACAGAAGAATTGGCTTTCTTTTTTTTATTTACAGTAGGTGAACACTTGGAAACAAGCAAAAAAAAGAGAAAGAAAAGAAAAAAAAATGTTTATTAGATGAAAAGACCATGACGATAATCATATTAAAGAAGAAATCCAAAGATGATTATAATGATAATGATAAACTAAACAGAAGTTCCATTTGTTAAGTTCATTTTCATTCTATGTAATTTAATAGAATAGAATTATAAAAAAAATGAAAAAAAATGAAAAGAAACATTAAATATAAAGAATATTGTTCTATAGTGTTCTATGGAATTCTCGTTTACATTTTAATAGTAAACAACAATAATAGTAAATTAGTGATAAGCAATTTGTATAATAAACATATTGACAAGTTGTATTAATTTTGTTATTATTATTTTGCATTATTGACCTAATTGAACTTTATTTAGATGATTATAGATAATGTAGTCATGTACCTGGGAATCATTGTTGATAGACAAGGAGGATTGGATGCAGATGTAAAGGCGAGGATTGGAAAAGCAAGGGCAGCATTTCTACAATTGAAGAACATATGGAACTTAAAACAACTCTCAACCAATTTCAAAGTCAGAATCTTCAATACGAACGTCAAGACAGTCCTACTGTACGGTATTGAAACGTAGAGAACTACTACGACCATCATCAAGAAGGTAGAAGTATTTATAAACAGTTATCTACGAAAAATACTCAACATCCACTGGCCGGATACTATCAGCAACAGCGTTTTATGGGAGAGGACAAACAAGCTCCCAGCTGAAGAGGAAATTAGGAAAATACGTTGGAAGTAGATCGGACATCCATTAAGGAAATCACCAATGTGCATTACAAGGCAATCCCTAACTTGGAATCCGCAAGGGAAGCGGAAAAGGGGAAGGCCGAAGAACACATTACTTTGGGAAATAGAAGCAGATATGAAAAGAATGAATAACAGCTAGAAAGAACTGGAAAGAAAGGCTCAGGACAGAGTTGGATGGAGAATGCTGGTGAGCGGCCTATGCTCCTCGACGAGGGGTAACAGGCATAAGTAAGTAAGTTAATGTAGTAGATTTTTCATTTAATATTATATTAGTGATATTTGATTAAATGTTCAATTGTCAAATACTTTACTTAACTTACTCCTGTTGCCAACTGGTATCTTCTCATTTCCATTGCTATTTGACTGGTCTTCCCTGTCTCCCACATTGTTCGGACGTTCCATGTACATATAAAGAGTGTTGCTCTGGCTGTTAGAAGGTGCATCGGCCTCGTGAATTCCAAAAAATTTCGGCTTTCATCATGAGGCGTCATAATGATTTCTTCAACTCCCAGGGCAGAGTTTAAATGGTTTGAATTATTTTTTCTGGTTAGCGTTTTTTAACAAGTTAATTTTTCTACGGGATGCGGTCGCTAACCCCATGCCTAACCCTCCTCCATCACCTGGGCTTCGAACCGGCAGTAACACTAGAAGAGCTACAGGCGGAGTTCAATGATCAAATGGAAAGTGATTAAAAAAAATATTGAAATTTTAAATTTATAAATGAATGAAAAATATAAAGAAGATTTAGTCTAACATAAGTATGAGTAGTATAGTTTAAAATGACTAAAAAAAGCATTAAATGATATCTTTTAAAGATCCCCATCATATTAAAAGACTAATATTTGAACGAAGAATATTCTTTTCGATAAATTCTCTTCAGGTTCTACAATTATATATCCAAATTAATAATTCAAATAAAAGTGGCCATGTACATCTTTTAAAGCATGTAAATTTAGGATTGTCCAACCAAATAGAATAAAATTGTTAATGTTGATATGACACTCAAATAGAATGTCAATTTAAATATGTGTATATGTTAAATGTAACTTTAAGATCTGTTATCAGAATAAATATGGGTCAGATGGGGTGAGATAGATAAGATACTGCAATTACAATTTGATCAAATGTTTAATGGAAGACTAAATTGTGTGGAAAATTAGTGAGACGTTATAAGGAGGGATGAATGTGAAGTGAATGAATCATGTATATGGGAGATTAATAATAATGTTTAACCAATAATAATAAGAATGATAATAATAAAATTAAAATACAAAGATTTATGAATAAAAATAAGAGAGGTTTTGTGGAGATTTGGTATGTTTCATAGTTGAAAGCATGAGTCAATTGAAGCTAGACCACCGAGGAAAACCTGGAAACACTGGACGGCCGTTTCGTCCTATTATGGACTCCTCAGCAGTGCGCATCCACGAACCCGCTCATGGATGAGCACTGCTGAGGAGTCCATAATAGGACGAAACGGCCGTCCAGTGTTTCCAGGTTTTCCTCGGTGGTCTAGCTTCAATTGACTCATGCTTTCAACTATGAAAAATAAGAGAGACAATTGCATTTGACTACGAATGGTACATAGTCAAATTACGTCATCCAATAGCTAAGATTACTATTGATTAATTGACCTTGTGGTTGGCCAAGGGAGGAGCAGGGGTCATATAATTATTAACAATTTCATTCTATTTGGTTTGACAATCCTAAATTTATATGCTTTAAACGATGTATTATTATTATTAATGGCTTTATTCAATATTATAATCTGATACAATATAGAATTCTCAGCACGACTTGTACTTTGCCTTTAACTTGGCCATTTTTTCGGATTATTAATTTGGATATATAATTGTAGGACCTGAAGAGAATTTATCGAAAAGAATATTCTTCTTTCAAAT
Source organism: Schistosoma rodhaini (assembly GCA_944470415.2). Lineage (NCBI taxonomy): Eukaryota > Metazoa > Platyhelminthes > Trematoda > Strigeidida > Schistosomatidae > Schistosoma > Schistosoma rodhaini. The sequence goes on along the minus strand of OX104036.1, from coordinate 18,879,053 downwards.
ATTAGTCTAGTAAATGATATCTTTAATTGATAGTGTTATTTATTGTTTGTCTTGGAAAAACTTTGCTTGTGTGGATTTTGGGATCAAATTTAGTGATGGTGTGGAAGATTTATAGCTCATGTGGATGATTGTGATGGTAGAAGTTTGTGCTAATGATGTCGTTCAGAAAGACGGTGAAAGCTCCACGACCAAACCATCTAGCTTAGAGAACAAAACTCCATCGAAATAAAATTTAGTTGAGTATATTTGTGTATTCTTATCTAGTTGATTTATTACATGAATGATTATTAAATTTAGTATGAATGATGAAACATTTTAAGATGACAAGATTATTTGTAATAGTATGATTACGTTGTGCCAACTAAATTGATTTCTGAATTCCAACTTTTAGACAGCCAAGTAAATTAGGCAATAATGTTAAATACAACTTTAAGCAAATTTCTAGTGATATCAACATTTAGTGTATAGATTTTAACAGTTACATCAAATTATTAACTGCAGGAATCGGTTATAGTATTGAACATTTCTCGTGGTTCAATATAAGGTTCATAAACTTTTCCTATATTTGCATATCCATCATATTTGTTTCGTCTGTCGCATGATATTCTCCTACTTTATTAACAAATAGGTTATTGAATTTATGTACTGATTACATTCAATATTTTCAGAATATTTTATAATATCTTTTGATTCTCTCTATTTACCTTATTCGGTTTCTTTCAGAAGAGACATTTTGTTTTGATGGTTGGTGGAAATTAATTCTGTTCTAAGAAATTATACATCATAAACTTAAATGAATAGGAGAGCAGTTGGAAATCTGAGGGAAATCGATAGATTTTTAAAACTGCGTATGAACTTTACGACATGCCATTCGTAAATGTACTAAAAATAAAATTCTCAGACATTTAACCTGGCGTTGAAAGTGTAGTATTATTGAATCAGGATAAAATATACCATATTTTTAATTCTCCTTAAATCGAGCTATTTCACTACGGTTATGTTAAGTTATCATTGAGTATGCATACCACATTTAAGATTTTATAAACTCACAATTTCCTTAATTTTTACTAGAAATCCTGAATATGTCTCATAATTACTTACTAATAGGAATATGATTATACTCCGTTTGACTACTTGAAATATTATTGAGTTACATTGTAAAATTAACCGAAACGTAAAATAAAAACCGTTAGATTTCAACCTGATAAAGTCGTTGTACTAGGTTCAATATCTACCAAACCCTGGATGAGTAGAGGGAAAACAAGACAGGATAAAACAGTTTCTCAATTTCAGTTCCTGGTTATGAACTTTGATAAAGATGTCAATTAATGATGATTAAAACCACTTTAGAGTTACAAAACCTTTTCAATACCCATTGAAGTGAAGATTTGAAGTTTCCTTGATGATAACACTGAATATCAAGTTATTACTGAGTTTATTGATAATCAACATGTGCTTGCTACTGACTAAGTTTCGAGGAGAAATTTCTGGAGTTGCAATGTGAAACCGTGACCAGTGAAGTTCTACCTTGTTAAGTGTAAGAGAAGTACCTGTTGAAGACTATGGAAGACGATCGCCCATTATCGCTGATTAGTTGGATTTGGACTTGTATGACATTTCATACCGACTCAATGGTTTGAATATTCTTTAAAATGGCCTTGTTTTATATATGATTAATTAATTATTAGTTACTAATATCATGTTTGTCTGGTCATTTGCTGCTGATCAATTTTTTTTCAATCAAGTTATTATCTGGCAGTTGGCCTAAGAGATTTGATAAATTGTGTAGTATACTGAGATTTTGGGTGGTTGGACGTAGTCAGCGGGAAAACTAGGTCCTAAGTTTTATTCAAAAGATATCTGGATTTTTAAGGAACCTAATAATCTCCATGTGACTAAAACCCATATCACCCTCACCTTACATTGTGAAGCTCTGGATACTGAACTCACGTCTTGCCGATGTGTACAAATTAACATGAAATCTAGGTCCTTAGTTTCATGTCAACTGACTCGAACCACCTATCAAAGTTTAATTTTAGAACGTTTAAATGAAACTTCAATCATCTAAAATAACTTGAAATCCATGTTCGGGATTTTTAGTCTTTGATAAAACTTTGTTAAAACTAGTGAAGTATACGTTGTCTTAAACAATTAATTGAACTCGACAATAAGTAGGTGTTATTCTTTGAGTATGTAAAATAACCGATATTGACCACTTGAATGCAGATTTAAAAAATGTTCGAACCCATGATTAAATACTAGAAATTCAAATTCTTTCTTTACATAATGACCAAAGAAAAGTACTTTATCTTTAAATAGGGATAATATATATTTGTAAAATCTCAGCGAATGAATTTGAAGTAAATCCAACATTTCACCTGGCGATCTGGTTAAAGCTTTTCCTTGAAAGCTTTTTCAAGTTCATTCGCTGATATTTTACAAATATGTTATTCCTATTTAATGTCTTAAATCAACTCGGTGCCCAAATATTATGAAAGCATTTGCTCTAATTTAGACGAAAGTTCTTATATGTACTTTGTCTTTATGTTAATTTTAAAATACCTATACTGTAGTTGAACTTCACCTCAATATTCTCTATGCCATTGTTATGTGTATTCATATTTACTTATACATATCATTAATATTTGAAGCTACTTTACATTTTCATTTATCATTGTATATTTCATTACTAATCTTGAATAATTATAATAAATGATAATGTACTTATCAACTGAATTTATCAAACGTTTAAACGTTTTGAAATGTAGTTCAAACATTTGTGTATCCCTATCTTGTATATTAACTATTCTACATTTTGAAACTATTTGAAGTGATCATTAAATGAAACCATAAAAGATAAGCATATAGATGATGTGACTATTAAGACTGGATGTAAGACAATCTAGTGATAAGTTATTTTTTAAATAAACCGCTTTCAGACTTTTAAAGTGAATGGTGGTTAACCATGGTCTTGTTCTTCGTTTTCGCATTTGTGGAGAGTCATTTGATTTATGAAAATATATGGACATTGGTGGCTTGTTCAAATCTTTGGGTATCTATTTCTCAACTGTGATAATATTGTTGTGTACTTTTCTAATTTCAGATATTTCTATAATGAACAAGTATGAATTGAAACTGTATACATCTACAAACTTTTGTAAAAAGCATACAACTTACTGAGATGTTAAATGCCAGAAAGCACAAACCAAAACATCAAAGTTATTGACACATTTCCCTTCTTGCTTGTCTTTTGATTAACTGATATGTAGTTACACTGGAATCAATGTATTTAATATATGATGAATCGAAAAACCGAAAGTAACCTAACTCATAATAAATTTTATATATTTAACAATAGTGTTTGATATTGGCATGAAAACAACTAGAAATTTGTTGTAACACTAAATAATTGGTTCTGGGAATTACGTGCTAAAACTAAACTGAATATTTCTAAAAACCTTTTTTTCTCATTTTAAAGCAAGAAAAAAGAAGTGTTTTTATGGTAAGTGTAAGTTGACATGTCGAAATGTGTTTCTAGGCTAGTGCCATTTATTGCTAATAGTAACTTAGTGAACCATAAATGTAAGAAATGTATTTATTTATGTTCAATACTTAACTCCGCCTGTAGCTCCTTCGTGGGCTACTGCCGGTCTCAAGCTCGGGTAAAGGAGGAGGATCGGTTATGGGGTTAGCGACCCCATCCCGTAGTAAACTAACTCGCTAAAACACGCTAACCATGTTCAATACTTGACAGAATAAGGAATCGATGACACTTCGGAATTTGAAGATTTGAAAATGAAGTGAAACTGTATTTGGTTTGTTGGGATTAAGATTTTATGAAAATCCAATCAAAATACGTTTTGACTTCAAAAGTTCAGTTAAAACATATAAACCGGTTTTATATTTTGGCAACTTTAGTATTATACGCTTTCGCTACTACTTACCAAAGGTTGCATAAGGCAGCTTCCTACCTTTTTCCTTATCTGACCGCTACATTATGTAACGTAGTACATCAATTAAATGCACAACCTTGACAATAGGGATCCTTATTATAAATTAAAGAAATTTACCAATACGTTTTAAGAAGTAAACAGCATTCGGTATTTAATTTCATGATTCGAATAAAAGGGATACACGAATAAAAAATGAGTTAAATATTATACAAACATCCTAAACCGATGAATACTGTCGTAATGTTTCCCTAATATTTTATTCTATCCTAATTGTTAGCTGTTTCGAAATAAATTCCATTATGTTGTACAGCTTACGCAAACTACTGTCAAGATATTACAAACTTATTATTTCACGAGGAATTTTTCAACAGGGTGTAAATATGAGGGACTAAGACATTCAGGTTGAATTCTTAATGGATTTCGTATTGTCCTGTGACTAGAAATTTGAAGTATGCTAACTTATGGTAATAATTCTAGTATTTATGAATTTATAAAATTATTTTTAATTTCTAGTATTTCTAAGCAGATGTATTTCAAAACTTCGTTTAGGTTTTTTAAACAACTTCTTTTATGTTTTCCTAATGTGTAATTGGCATTGAATGATTATCAACTTGAGAATGGTAAATTATGGTGTCATTTTGAGTAGGCTTTAACTGACATAGCTAAGTAAATCAATCCCAATTAACAATACAAAGTTTGTCCACAACCTACATGGAGTGAATTCATAAAAACGTCATTTCACTAAATTTAGAATATATCAAGTCTATCTCCTTGGTCTAATTTGTCAACCTAGTCGAAAATCTTGTTACGTCTCAGTTTCCATTGCTTCAACCATACCTCGATGCTCACCAAAGTTAGTTTTCTTAGCTATCTTGTCATTGCACGTATTTTTCAAGGTCTCATTTGTCTTATATGAACATTTGTCAAAATTTCAGTAAATGATTTGACAGAAATTGAGCCTCGAGAATGTTTAAAATATATGTGCAGATTATATGTAAATAATCTTAGGTATTAAAATCTACATCATTCCAGCGTTTCCCCTAGCAAACTGATAAGGGTTCTTCCTAAAGAAGCAATCAAGCAAGACACAAGACTTTATATGATTGATTTTTGTTTTTCTAAACACTGTAGTTGATGATCATCTATAATGAACATCTTTGATAGCTTAGTTTGAATAAATAGTTCACAACAAAATTTATCAGATTGAAAATAAATGATAAGAAATATATTGAGGTACTCTAAAAATAAAATAAATAAAAAAATTAATCAATAATCTTTTCAAACTACTCATTCCAAGAAATGACCTATTTATAATAATGATAATGAATATTCTATTTTGTAATGTAATTAGAAATTACTCGAATTATAAATAGCATTTTTCTTTTTTTTTTAGTTTTTGTTAAGGAAAAAGTGAAGTATTACAATTTCAAAGTTTTATGATACATTAATTACGAAAAGGAAAAAAAAAGAAAAAAAGAGAGAAAAGATCATTTATTCACATGAGTTCAAACAAGTAATCATTCATGAATTCATCAATGATTACAATTATATATATAATAAATTACAGTCATGAACCTTTGAGTAATGAATAATAATAATAAGAAGAAGAATGAAAGGGTTGCCATGGTGAATAATTCAAATTAATTATCTAATCCTAAAAGATGATATACATTTTGTTAATTACTCTATGGTTTCTAAGCAAATAAATGAGTTATTGGACATTGAATAAATAAAAATTGAATTAAGAATAATGTACAGATAATTTATTAAAAATTTAAATTTGACTATGTAAGATTTGAACAATTTTTAAGTAATTCAATATAATTTATTATAAATTGTAAAGGCAAGAAAAGTGTTCAATGAATTACTTCATTGGGAAAATTTAAACAAATAATACTAAGTGAATTTAAACTTCACACCATTGCACAATCAATTGGCTATCAGGACTCAGAGTAAACATCAACTCTAAGTTGCAGGTACATCCAGCTGACGAGTCCCAAATAGGGTGAAACGGGCGTCCTGGATTCCACTGCTAGCCATTATCCATCTTTGCTTACCATGCTTATGAATTTAGGCTATATCTAGGCAATACGCACAGTATGCATAAATGCCAATAAGAGACTGATCAATTGCAGTCCTAAACATCAATGAGAAGATTCAAACAAATAATACTATGTGAATTTAAACTTCACCCCATTGCACAAGCAATTGGCTATCAGGACTCAGTATGTGAGTGGATAACGCGAAAGCATTTGAAGCGAAGGGTACTGGGTTCGGGTCCCAGAGTGAACATCAACGCTGAGATGCAGGTATATCCAACTGACGAGTCCCAAATAGGACGAAACGCCCGTCCTTGATTCCACTGCTAGCCAGTATCCATCTTTGCTTAAGATTACTTCATAGTTTGAATACATATTGACAGAGTTAGTTTTAGATTGTTTTGGGAGTTTTTTCCGGTTTCTTTAGTTAGTATTATAGCGAACGAATACTTAGATAGGGAAGAACAAATTTTATTGAAGTGTAGTTACAGTGTGTTGTCAAAATATGAAAATTATACATTAAATACTTCATTTGCATATCATCTTTGAATTTTCTCTTACAAGCTTCATTGTTACTTTATTCTGGTTGTTATCTTGATCGCTCTCAGTTTCCTTCTCACTTCTCGTAATTTTGATCTTTTCAAACTTCTGCTCGCAGATATTCCACTTTTGACTGGTATTACATACTATTTGTATGTGCGAACAAAAGTAACACACCAGAATACTATTACCAAGGCTTAACCATTATGTACTTTAGCTTTAAATAAACTCAGAGTTATCAAATATATTGTTTTGAGTGGCAATAGTACCCTAGTTTTTTGACTATCTTTGAAAGCATATGCTGTAGGTGATCTCAATGATTACCTATTTTTAGATAACATACTAAGTTTGTCTTAACATTTTAATCTGTATACTTATTTGTCTTACAAATAGTTGAAAAGGAAAAATATTCACTGATTTGCTATTGTACTGTTTGTTTTGTTGTCTAATATGGATTCCTTGCTAATAAATAATCTTAGATTGTTATCAATTTTGCTGATTTTTCAGTAAGATATGCAATAAGTCGGTTTGTAACTACACATCATTTCCAATAACAATTTTGGGTTCATATATTATTTATTTGAATCATTCCGTTGACGCTTAGGACTGTAACAGATCAGTCTCTTTTGTCATATGTGCATCGTGTGCTGATTGCCTCGATATTGCCAGTAAGTCACAAACATTTTAAGTAGAGATGGATGCGTACTAGCAATGAAATCCAAACAATATATAAATTAAACTAAAATTCACCCATTGCACAATCCAGAGGCTATCCAGGCTCTATAGCTGAGTGAACAACGCGATGGCATTTGAAGCGAAAGGTGCTAGGTTCGAGTCCCGGAGTGAACATCAACTTAGATGCAGGCATATCCAGCTAACGAGTCCCAAAGAGCACGAAAAGCGCATCCTAGATTCCACTATTAGCCACCATCCAACTCTGTTTAGCTTGTAGTGATAGTTTTACTGTGTACCGGATTTGAATATAAGTGGAAGAATTTTATTGAACTGGTCTTAATGCTCACTTTGCGTCTATCAGATTTATGTATCACGATATTTGAAGAAATTTGTGGATATGGAACTTTTCCTGACATTCTACGTAACATACAGATCAAGGGCTTTGATCTGTCCTAAAATGTGAATATAGATATGAACTAACTCAAAGGACTTATAAAATAGTATCATTGTATTCTGACTTGTGTTCACAACTCTGTTATCTAATTTACATTAGTTTTATAGATTTTTAAAGATTTTGTATTTTGTAGACTAATTTTGAAGATCTACAAATAAACAATCAATTTTCATAACGATATCAATGCCTAACTCCAATCGATCCACGATATTACCCAAACATCTTTCACTGTCTTCACTGAGTAAATGCCTCACACCCGATAAATTAGACATCAAGACCTTTGGATGCCATCCCACTAGCCCAGAGGTTTAACGTTCATCAACAAGATCGAGGGTCGCCCTATCAAAATTACTACTTTGTTTTCCACTTCGTTCTGTATGATTATTTCTGCCAAATTGAACCGAATCTGTTTTATGAGTGTAATGTACTGAAAATAGGTTAAGAGGGCTGCTAAATTAATTTTATCTGTTCAGGAATGCTTATTTATGTTGTCTTTTTAGACTATGATTTCTAATAGACTTCCTTCCTTCAATTAGTCTGTATGATCAATCAGTAGTACAGTCGAGTAAATTAGGACTAACCTAAGTAATAAAAATCTATGTGAACAGCTAACTTTGTAAGTATTAAATTGCCTTACTTTGTGATCAGTAAGCCTTCTTTTTTTCCATCTCCTACTTTTTACATCTCATCAAACCCTTTTCACCCTCGCGTTAAAGCGAGGTTGTATTAAATATTGAGTTACTACAAGCAATATTATTCTTGTTTTGTAAAATAATTGGACATCTGTCAAATAGAAATCAGACAAAAGGGGTTTAAGATTAGTGGTTTGTCAAACAGAACATAACATTAATCAAAACTTGTGCTTTGAAGATAAATTAGGTCATTCGTTTGTTAGATTTTGCAGCATCTCATTGACGTAACACACCAAGTAAAGACCCTGAAGTTTCTCAAAGTAGTTAACGCATAATCAAACCCAATTCTTCTTGAACTCATTAAAACTAAAGCTATCAATGGTTTAAAGTCTAATTTTTGAGTCCTAAAACAAACAATTTTGAGTTTTCCTTAATCTTGATGGTATACATTTTCATTTGGTTACCTTTCTTCGACTCTTTCTGTCATTTATTTATATAATCCTCCTACTCCTTTTACGCCACTGATTTTTGGAAATAGGTAAAATTAACTCCTTTTATCCTTATTTTCAGCTGTTTTATTACGTAAAGATTTAATTTAACCTATTAAATTTAGCTGTTTTCCCAATTCGTGTATCCAAGATATTATTCATGTATGGTGTTTTTTTCGCAATATTTGGTTTATTACCGCAGTTCAAATCAAGAGTAAATCAAAGTAGATCACCAATGGAAACTTGGAGGGAAACTTATTACAAAATAGTTTTATTCATTGTTCTGCCGGTTCAGCTCGCCTGGGATTTGTTCCTCTTCTCCCAGTACGTTTGCTATTTGTTGCCCTGCAATAAGAAAAACAAACTCGCATTAGTAACGTCGAATGTGATGATTTTTAATACCGTTACATGATATCTATCTAAAATTAGCTCGGGAGTAAATTTAAACAACATAAAAGGAACAGTAAAATATGGTAACTGGTAATACTATTGAGTCTTGGAAGCCTACTGAATTGAGAGTTGATCAAAAATCATTATAGGGAATTCATTTAATCATTAAAATAAATGACAGCTTAAATGTTAAAAGGTTCATTCCACACGATGGCCATCCACAGTGTTGACAGGGAAATTGAGACAGGTGAGATTAATAACAGTTGTAGCGGGATATAAATCCTCAATATAAATAACTCTATAATTCTTCGACATTGGACGCTGACCACATTACTTTTGATAGAACTCACCTAGCTGAGGGCGCTCGGTCATGCATCCGCACCAAATCATGAGTGAGGGCGTCGTGCTCAACGTTTCCTGCGATCACTAGCCAGTTTAGATCAGTCACTTCTTCATATATGAATGGTATCCACTCGTACACTTGATTGTGAATCGGAACTTTTAAAAAGTTGTTTTCAAAATCAAGGACTCAAAGTTGTTCTCAGTAAGGCCAGTTTTGCCCCAACTTCTCGTTAGATTTTTTCTGCATATGTCCTAATCTTAGTTTCAGTTGATCGATATTCCTTCCTAGAATTCGATTGCTTGTCCTGTAGCGGGCATACGACAACGTTCTTAGTGAAGTTACTAACGAAATAGAGTCAGTGTGAGAGGTTTTTTTTTGTAGTTTATGTAATGGATGAATGTTGATCAGAAAATCATCAAAGATGTCTTTGGCTGGTTTGTTGAGGTGCGCTGATAAGGATGCACTTCATTTGGATGGGGAGCTTATCTGGTTGAAGTTATCCTGACGTTTTTCAATGTTCATTGAGCATGTAGTATATTTAGTGGTTGAGTGTTGAATATGACAGTGTGGTTTTCAATGAATATTTCATTCAATCATTTGAAGTTTTACCAATCTGTCTGCTACGAATACATCACCGTAATACATAGCATTTTTGATTATTTTTCTATTCAATAAATGGGTGAAAATATGATTTCTATTGGGATTTTATTTCAAGCATATGAAGCCATATGCATAAGCCCGCACGTTGTTGTGGCTCATTCAAACTTGCCGGGTGAAAAAAGCAAACAAATTGAGAGTTAAAGCTTGAAATGTAATCTTCAGTGAAATATGTATTCTTGCATACAACTGAAAGAAAGAAATGTTGCTCATAAATGCTTGGTACTTTATGTGAATTATATAATTACCGCTCATCTGTTCTTACTGTTTGGTATTAATGGATACTATTTCACTTGATAAGTCTCAATTTCAGAACACAGTTGGACAGGAACATGTTAATGGTCCAAGCAACAAGGTTGGGTGTAAAAAATCACAATCGGAAAGACGTTGGTGTATTTATAATTTTTACATAACAAGATCTTAGGATGTTCTCCAAGTATTTTCTGATTAGTTAGGAAATAGCCTATTACAGTGACGAAACACTATACTGCACAGAGAGTGGTTTAATCCAGCATATATCGCCCTAACATTACTGTAACAACTTGGGTATGGTAGAAACGAGTAAGCTGGAAACATTTCTCTGATATCAAAACAGTTTAACCCAGGATTCTATTTAAATTCTTAGCTGCGTAGATATTATATTTTCATAATACTCTATATTGAATGTTGATAGGTTCATGTATTGCAGTTAGAACCACGCACTCCAACTGTTCTCTCCCACAATTTGAATAAGAAAACTACTACATCCACTAGTCCGGCTTCTTTCACATATAAAACGATGGGTAGCTACCAGCAATAAACTGGAAAGATAGGGTTTGAACACAAAAATCAGGCGCTATTTTACGTATGTTTTGCTTTGTCACAAAAGTAAATCTGATAGAATAATAAGATAATCTTTAACATAAGTTTCATTTATGTAGTCGTACAATTTTTATCGCATAGTATTTGTGTTGGGATCCTTATTTTAGCCTGCTTAAACTACACTTACACATTGGTCATATATCGCGTGTTGGAGTAGAAACAGAGTGAAAGCCTGGTAGATAAATGTAATTTTCCACCATTAACGAAAAACTCTGTTGTAACAATGAAAGTGCGAACCCCGAGAACTTGATCGTAGTGGCTGTGAGTTTTGGCTTGTTCGACTAGAGCATTATTTTACGAGATAAGTTATTAGATCTGGTGGAATCTGACATCTTGGTGATCTTGGGGGTAAGAAAGCTGAAAGGTATTAAGCAATCTTAATAAAATGTTAAAGAACTCCAGTGTCAAACCAAACGTGGGGGAAGGGACGGTTCTGCAATCAAATAAGATTCAAGTAAATAAGGAGAGTCAAAGTATCTAAACGATGATAGTCACTTATTTCTGACAAAACCTAATCAGACCAGTTAAACAGGCGTAAAGAATGTGTTACAAAATCCGACAACAGAAAAAAAGTTGTGCTGGACGTGTTAGTAATAAAAATACAATAATAAATAGTTGCCATCTACATCAAAAGACCCTTAAAAATATGACAGACAGATAATTTATCGGTTTGGTGAAATGTGTGGATCCAAGTCATAAACCTCACATCGTGTTACGCTCCTATGATGCTGAGAGAATATTGAAGTGAGGACGCAAGCGAAAAATATTATAGATTACCGACAATGGTATTTGATGGAGAAAGCTAGCATATCAAAACGATGGTCACAGTTTGGCTTAGTTGTTAACCATCATTCTCAACCTACAAGTTAATTACAGATCAGAAATCAGTACTAGTGATAGTGAAATACTGACCTGAAGTAATAAATAGCTAAGTTACCTTAGTAGAATGAAAGTGTGTCAACTTTGAAACTGCAATTTTAAGAACAGTAAATGCTTGGTAAGACACATGATAATCGATACTATCCATTGGAAATACAAATGTGCCAAAGATTTCTGGCTTACTTGAGTTGATTAGCAATGATATGATATGACATAATTCACATCAACGGTACACAGAGTGATAACGTTTTATCCTAGACAACCCGAAAGTGATGGTCTCTCTATTCTACTTCCTTGGTGTTTTTGAAACTCAAAGAAAATCTCAAATCAAATGGTTTAATTCAGTACAAGGGAGGAGCAATCGTGATCTGAAAATTAGGGTGGGTGAACATGTACCAAAATGGTTGCAAAAACAAATAGAATCAAATGACCCAATAAGATTAGGGGATAAACATCCATCATTCTCTATTGCCAAACATATAATTGAAACAAGTTATAAGATGCCAATTAGAGACTGACTTCCGCCTGTAGCTCCTCCGGGGGTTACTGCCAGTCCCAAGCCCACACAAAGGAGGAGGGTTGAGAATGGGGTTAGCGACCCAATCCTGTAGAAAACCAGCTCGCTAAAAAAACACTAACCAGAAAAAAATATTCAGACAATTTAAACTCTGCCCTTGGAGTAGAAGAAATAATTATGACGTCTCATGATGAAGCCGAGTTCCTTCGGAAGTCATGAGGCCGATGCACCTTCTTACAAACAGAGCGACAATTTTTATTGGTACATGGAATGTCTGGACAATATGGGAGACCGGAAGAGTCTTCCAAATTGCTGCAGAAATGAGAAAATACAACCTGGAAGTGCTTGGAATCAGTGAAACACATTGGACGCAGGTTAGACAACAAAGACTGTCTTCTGGGGAACTTCTGTTATACTCCGGTCATGAAGAAAAAAATGCCCCACATACACAAGGAGTTGCATTGATGCTGTCCATAAAAGCACAAAATTCACTTATTGGATGGGAATCTCATGGACCAAGGATCATCAAGGCCTCCTTCAAAACAAAGAGAGGGGGCATTACAATGAACGTCATCCAATGCTATGCGCCTACCAACGACTACGATGAAGACGCTAAAGACCAATTCTACGATAGGCTGCAGTCGATCTTCGAGAAGTGCCCAACCAAGGACCTGACCATTCTAATGGGAGATTTCAATGCCAAGGTTGGAAAGGACAACACTGGATACGAAGACGTCATGGGACAACATGGACTGGGAGGAAGGAACGAAAATGGTGAGAGATTTGCAAACCTATGTGCCTTCAATAGACTGGTCATAGGTGGCACCATATTCCCACACAAAAACATACACAAAGCCACTTGGATTTCACCGGATCACACTACACAGAATCAAATCGACCATATCTGCATCAACAAACAGTTCAGGAGGACGATGGAGGATGTGAGAATCAAAAGAGAAGCTGATATAGCATCCGATCATAATTTCCTGGTCGCCAAGATGAAACTAAAACTCAAGAAGCACTGGACAATGGCGCGGACAACATCACAAAAGTTTAACACGGCCTTTCTTCGAGATGCTGACAAACTCAACGAATTTAACATAGCCCTCAGCAACAGGTTCGAGGCCTTTCATGATCTACTCAATGGAGAGGGAACTGCCATGGAGAGCAACTGGGAAGGTATCATTGAGGCACTCGTTTCAACATGTCAGGAGGTTCTGGGCCAAAAGAAGCACCATCACAAGGAATGGATCACTGTTGGTACAATGGATAAAATTGAAGAAAGGAGGAACAAGAAGGCAGCAATCAATATCAGCCGAACAAGAGCAGAAAAAGCCAAGGCACTAGACGAATACACAGAGGCAAACAAGCAAGCGAAGAGGAGCATCAGAACCGACAAACGTAAATATGTGGAAGATTTAGCAATGACAGTGGAAAAGGCTGGAAGAGAGGGAAACATGAGACAACTGTATGACAGAACCAAGAATCTTGCTGGAAATTACCGTAAACCAGAAAGACCAGTGAAAAGCAAGGAAGGTAAGGTAATCATCAACACTGAAGAACAACGAAACAGGTGGGTAGAACACTTCAAAGAACTCTTAAATCGACCAGCTTCACTGAACCCACCCAACATCGAAGCAGCACCCACGGACCTCCCAATCGATATTGGCCCACTAACAATTGAAGAGATCAGCATGGCCATTAGACAAGTCAAGAGTGGCAAAGCAGCGGGACCAGACAACATCCCGGCAGAGGCACTGAAAGCAAATGTAACAGCAACTGCCAAGATACTCCACATCCTCTTCGGTAAGATTTGGGACGAAGAACAAGTACCAATAGATTGGAAAGAAGGACTTCTGATCAAGATACCAAAGAAAGGTAATCTTAGCAAGTGCGACAACTATAGGGGCATCACTCTCCTCTCAATACCAGGAAAAGTCTTCAACAGAGTATTGTTAAACAGGATGAAGGATTCCGTGGACGCTCAACTTCGAGATCAACAAGCTGGATTTCGCAAGGATAGATCGTGCACAGATCAAATCGCAACTCTACGTATCATTGTAGAACAATCAACCGAGTGGAATTCATCACTCTACATTAACTTCATTGATTACGAGAAGGCATTTGATAGCGTGGACAGGACGACACTATGGAGGCTTCTTCGACACTACGGCGTGCCTGAGAAGATAGTCAATATCATACAGAACTCCTATGATGGACTAAACTGCCAAATCGTCCACGGAGGACAACTCACCGACTCGTTCCAAGTAAAGACCGGTGTTAGACAAGGTTGCTTACTCTCACCCTTTCTCTTTCTCCTGGTGATTGACTGGATCATGAAGACGTCAACATCTGGAAGAAATCACGGGATACAGTAGACAGGCAGGATGCAGCTTGACGATTTAGACTTCACGGATGATCTGGCTCTTCTATCACAAACGCAACAACAAATGCAGGATAAAACGACCAGTGTAGCAGCAGCCTCAGCAGTAGTAGGTCTCAATATAAACAAAGAGAAAAGCAAGACTCTCCGATATAATACAATATGCACCAATCAAAATACACTTGACGGAGAAGCTTTGGAGGATGTGGAAACCTTTACATATCTGGGCAGCATCATTGATGAACACGGTGGATCAGATGCAGATGTGAAGGCAAGGATCGGCAAAGCAAGAGCAGCATACTTACAACTGAAAAACATCTGGAGCTCAAAACAATTGTCAACCAACACCAAGGTTAGAATTTTCAATACAAATGTCAAGACAGTTCTACTGTATGGGGCGGAGACGTGGAGAACTACGAAAGCCATTATCCAGAAGATACAAGTGTTCATCAACAGTTGTCTACGCAAAATACTTCGGATCCGATGGCCAGACACTATCAGCAACATTCTATTGTGGAATCGAACAAACCAGATTCCAGCGGAGGAAGAAATTAGGAAGAAGCACTGGAAGTGGATTGGGCACACCTTGAGGAAATCAGCTAATTGCGTCACAAGACAAGCCCTCACATGGAATCCTGAAGGTCAAAGGAGAAGATGAAGACCAAAGAACGCATTACACCGAGAAATAGAGACAGGCATGAGAAGAATGAACAAGAACTGGATAGAACTAGAAAAGGAAGCCCAGGACAGAGTGGGTTGGAGAATGCTGGTCGGCGGCCTATGCTCCATTGGGAGTAGCAGGCGTAAGTAAGTAAGTAAGTAAGTAAGTAAGTAAGTAAGTAAGTAAGTAAGTAAGTAAGTAAGTAAGTAAGTAAGTAAGTTAACACTTGATGATGGCAGCTCATTGGGGTGGAAAATAAAAGCGCAATCTTTAGTGCTGTCGTCTCAAGCCTTACTGCTGGCCGAAAGATTCAGAATTCAACTGTCAACACACTCGAGGAGCAGAGAACCGCTGTTCAGACTACTGTCACGTGTAATTATCACAAGTCTTGTACAGCGACGGTAAAGAAATTATTACCCACCGAAAGACTCAGTCAAACAAGTAAAGATTTAAGAGCAATGAGAGAAGAAACGTGATAATAAATAACACATACGGAATCATTAGTTTACATTCTCGTGTCCGCCAAGATTGATCCTTCGAGTGTCAAGCCAAGTGCAAGACATTCCTATTGAAATAGAAACTAGTAAACAGTATAGCGAAACAAACCTTGGATTTTTGAGACGATCAAGAAGATTAAAAGCCTAAATGGAGACTCAAGTATAATGAAAACTAACCCAGATAGATGAAATCCTCATAGTAGCGACAAACTAAAAGCTCGTCAAACCAACCGCAGAAGATTTTTGTTCGAGAGAAGAGAATACATTGTGGCACACTTAAGACGTGAAAAAAAACGAAAAGTCTCATGTCTATCCTTCAAAATAACGGCTGAATGCTAACATTAATCAAATCATATCAACACAACTCATCAACAGAATCTAAAGTGAGCATATAAACCAGCAAGCAGATCATCTCATCATTACTATGCGGTATATTAAATATTACAGCGAGATTATTTAAGCCATTTGTGGTAGGTGTTGCACAAAAACCAGAAAAAATACCGCTATCAATCATAGGCAAACCAAAGGATTAAATGACGAAATAAGTAAATCTGAACTACCGAAATTCCAATGTTCTGTCTGAACGTAGGATTAACGAACCAAATTTTATTCGACTGCGTAAGATTGCCTTCTTCGCTATAGCGAAGGAAGCGTTTTTGGTTGACTCGCATCAAATTGCACCAAAACACAAATTCCATGCTCTATTAAAATGAATCAAATTAAAAGAAACGAACTATGTCAAAAGTATAAAACATCTCAAACGGTATGGCATGTGCTGTACAGAGGTCACTCTAGCACGAAATAATGTGTTAGGCAACAGGCGGAATGATTTATGTGTGAGTTCTTGCATATGAGGATCAACAGGAGTAGTCCCGACAACATGGGGTCAGATATTTATCTGCAATGATTCGGGCAACCGTCCTCAGGAGAAAGTCGAGGGCCAATAATCAGCAACTGAACCACGCTATAACCTTGGTTTTAGTCAAACACGACTTCATTGTCAGTGTTCCGGCAACACACAACAGTATGATTACGTAATAAAGACAGATATTTAAACAAAGTCAAAAGATTAAAGTCCACAGCTGCACGACCGAGCCATGACATAATGATTAAGTTTTCCCGTGTTTATTGTCCCTGGCCTTCTATGGGTGTTACATGCTGAGTGTAGATCTTCTCAGTTATCGTATATCTAGCTTAAATAATTGTGTGGTTGGGAACCAATACCACCATATCTACGATTTCTATTATACCTTGAGGACTTCATTCCAGAACCACTCGCTGTGCTATTAAACATTTCCTTTTTTCCAAGACTCAAAACCCTAGTAGTTGAAAGGACGCTATTGTCGGCGTCGTATTTACGAGCGGTAAAAGCCGGACCGTGTCTTACTACCGAACCATCAGTCTAAATAGCATAGTAGTTTAGGTATCGAAGAAAATAATTCAAGCTAAATTACGCACTCACATAGGACACTGAAATCTGTTAGCTCATGAGTCACATGGGTTCGCTACGATGAGCCACCGAAACCTTTTCCTCTTTTCTTTTGTAGGAGTGAGGTACTCTTATGTCGTGTTTCTGTATATTGAGTATTGATTTGCGTGTGAAGATGTTATATCATTTCTCTCTCTTTAGAACTAAACACCTTCGAGGCAACGACAAGAAGGTTCGAATACCGCAATCAAATAAACCTAAGGTGGGATTTCCACTTCTTATAGATGATCTGTGTTGAATGATTTGGGGGTTACTCGAGTTAGACTGGATAGTGTGACTAACCAGCTTACATCAGAGTCACACCTCACGGTTAATAATTAACATGGATTGTCGTTTCTTCATATTCAGGTACTGCAGCCACTTTGATGACCGTACAACCCATACAACGTTATTAAGCAAATATACTAATAAGAGCAGGCACGAGAAACAGAGTACGAAAACTGCTGCGTGGGCCAATTGATGACGTACAATAACTTGATGCACAATAGTCGTTCTTGACCTTGACGAGGATCAGCAAAATGTTCAATATACATTGCAGCAGATTGCATTGACAAGTGACTGAGCCCTTCAAATAAGCGACGTTCAGTTTGCCTAATGGGCAATGATACCAAAGTAGTAGTACGATAGGTGTGTTTCCAGTCAATGTCGACATTTGTTCTGTGATTGACCTAAAGCAGAAAGTCAGTCAGTTTTCTGTCAGTAAGTGCAGAATTCTGGTTATATCTATGATTACTAGATTAACTTAAAATTCAGAAGTATTACCGGGGATAAACGAGATCATGATTTCGTCGTAAGAAGTTTCATATCACCATGTAGTCAAAGTTTGGAAAACTGACGATTGCTGTTACATCAGTAAGGATCGTAGATCACAGATCAAGATTGAAAGTGGCACCACGAAGTTGTCTCTACAGGATGACAAGCGGCTATTGCTGTTTATAAGCTCAAAAATGGAGCTGAAAAATGTCGAAAAGAACATAAGAGACCAACAAAACCATTGTAGACTCATGTCAATGATATTGGTACGAAACACCGTTAGTGTTATTGTAGAGGCTACAATGTCTTTTACAGTTTGCAGGAATTTATTCCGTTAGCATAAACTGATGATTTGCGCCAATAACTGTCTCGCTAGATCACCAGTCAAATTGAGGAGGTCATGAATCGTCCAACATTCGAACCGCTGGTATATGTATTGGAATCATCCAATAGATAACAGCCACAAATAAGCAATATTTCATACAATGAATAATTGTATGTGCTGGTTATTTGACGAATTTTGTCTGAAAGTTATGTCGATTGTACAAATAATATTCCGCGACTGTTAGGTTTCAACAATGATATATGATGGTGCCGAACAACCGTTATTCATTAGGTTATATAGTGTTGATGTGTGGCCAGTGAGTAGAAAAAAGCCAGTGCTGCTTCCTATGTCTGAAACGACTTACGTCTTTGCGGTTACCCACACGTTAAGTATGCTAACTCAGCATAATATGATGGGTTACGCTGTTTAACAGTTTTGAATTCACTCAGATTTAATACTATGTCTCGTAACATGATGCTCTGGTTGAGCGAACCACAACGTGGGGTCACTAAGATCAAATTCCTGGAGTCGGAATTTCATAGTCATAACGGAGTTTCCCTATACTTGTGTCAGATTACATTCATCCACCAGTCTTCGGGTTTGGATTGAGTCTGACATGTAGTATATGACCAATACATCAATATAATATGGTAGGGGTAAAATAATGACTACAGCACGAATACTTTTTTTAATAAAAAATGCCAATACCTATAAATATATACGTACGAAGTTTGCTTTTAACATAAACGAAAGGTTCACTTTTGCAATCAAGCAGAAAAATAATAACCAAGACGGCAATTAAATTTGTTTTCAAAATAGGGCTCACCACTTTCGTGATTGTGGGTACCCATAATTCTACCCATAGAAGAAACCAGACTGGTAGTGAATAGGTCTTTATTTCGAAATCCTGGAAGATGGAGTGGAGCGTGAAGTTATTTTTTAAAAACACACAAAGCTTTTAACACTCAATATAAAATAATAGGAAGTATAATTCTTACGCAAAACATGGAAGTAAATGAATACTTGAGATGTGAGGTCAACTCTTAACCAGTCAACTCAAGTTGTTACAGCATCCAGTTAAAACCTAGTCTGAGATCGTTAGTATGCATGCAATACGACGTCCCAGAGTGTCTACTTACGAGGCATAAATATGTGCTATTCTGACAGCAACTTAGCGAGGCTGATGGAATATATGACTGACGAATACAAGAGTAACTACGAAGTGTTATCAAACATCTTAAACGTAGTAGAAAGTCATCTAGTGTAATTATGAAACTCTCCTGGGTTACTATCGTTCTAGTGTGATGAATATCTAAAGTAGACGTTGGTTCTATGAGACTTTAGATCTGATACCAAGTATTGTTGATTTAATTCTGGTATTAACACAGTATTGTAGATCGAGTTAGTATTGGTCCACAAACAATTCAAGTCAGATACGTGCCATTGACTGAACGAACAATCCAAGAGAAATAAGAGATTTCAGGGGATTCATAGTCTAAACACGCCGTAAATTTCAGGCACTCATATTATCTGTTTGACTCTACATCCTCTTCTGTTGGTCGATGACTGGGAAACTTTGCCTGGAAAAGTGACATCATCCCCATCAATAAACACTGTCAAAGATTAGCTGGATCCTAACTGGAAAGCAAGCTGCAAGGATGTAATCAGGTCCGACGACCTACTGTCCTTATTGCTGACAATTGGGGGCTGGAAAATATACTACAGCTCAGATTAGACACTGGCAAAAATTTTCGGGTTTGTGAGGCTCCGACTGAGGATGATGCCGAAGCCACTCTGGGTGAAGCAAGAGGCTACTTAAATAGGCTTCGGATCTGTTACACGAATGCTCGGAGCTTGCTCAATAAGCGATCGGAACTAAATGTACAGATTGACTCTACTTAGCCAGACATAATCGCAGACACAGAATCTTGGCTGACGCAGTCTGTAGATAGTAGGAAACTTGCTTTCGAGGGTTTTACATTAGTAAGGAGTGGGAGTAGCTCTATTCATTAGGAATGCTATTCCATTCGCCATTATCGACAGTGTATCCCATGAGAGTGGGACGTATGAACTAGGTTAGTTGTCGTTTGAAATGCAAGGGACAAGAGCTGCTGATTGGCTTGGTCTATCGCAGTCCAAGCTGTGAGGTAAATGAGGTCCTGCTAAGCAGTCTCAACACTTGGTCACGAAGTGGTCGATGTCTAATCCTAGGGGACTTTAATTCACCCATGGTGGACTGGGGAAATCTGCGAACTGAATCGTCAGATAATTCTTTCGAACAGGAACTAGTTGATGCGGTTATCACATGTGCCCTCGTGCAACATATGAAAGCATCAACTGGGTACGACCCGGGCTCTGCATCATCCTTACTAGATCTTATATTGACTCACTATAAGGATGACGTTGTAAACCTCGATTACATGCCACCCATAGGCAAAAGTGATCATGCAGTTTCAGCCTTTGACTTCCATATAACTGCCGATCACGAGTACGCCTCAACTCAACCTAGACGTAACGTCTGGCGAGCAAACATACAAGACATTGTGCACTCAGCATCATCAGTAGATTGGACAATAGACCCAGAGTCCCCAATCGAAACGGCTTGGGATGTATTCCGAAATTTATACTTAAAAGTTACCGCCCCCACATCCCTTGA
The DNA here is from genome assembly GCA_944470415.2 of Schistosoma rodhaini. Classification (NCBI taxonomy): domain Eukaryota; kingdom Metazoa; phylum Platyhelminthes; class Trematoda; order Strigeidida; family Schistosomatidae; genus Schistosoma; species Schistosoma rodhaini. The sequence continues at coordinate 18,857,861 of OX104036.1, read as the reverse complement.
ACTACACCTAGGGGGCTGAGAAACTCCCCACCATGGTTCGCATCCTTCTCCGTAAAGGAAGGAAAATGTGGGATAGATTTAGGTTACTGGGGACTGATGAGGCAAAATCTCAGTATAAAAAGGCTCGAAATACCTGTGCCTCGACCCTCCGTAAGTCCAGAAATCTGTACGAAGAGAAAATCGTTAAGGAATCCATAGAAGGCCCTAAGCGCTTGTATTCGTATATAAAACAAAGGACAAAAAGAAGAAGAAATGTTCCTTCACTATGGGAAGACAGTACTGCCTCATCACTAGTGAAGGAGGACTTTGGCAAAGCTCAGGTATTCTCAAAATACTTTGGCAATGTATATACCACAGAAACACCCTTCTCACCAATCCATGAAAATCCCCCCACACAAACACTGGACAGCGTGACCATTAAAGAATTCGATGTCCTTGGTCTGCTAATTAGGCTTGACATAGGCAAATCCACTGGACCCGATGAACTGCACCCTAGGTTACTAAAAGAATTAGCTAACTTTGTTGCCAATCCTTTAAATATATGTTTCAATCTATCCGTAACCCAGGGTCGTCTACCAAAAGACTGGAAGAACGCCATAGTAAGTCCTGTCTTCAAAACAGGTACCAAACATAAGCCTGAGAATTACCGACCAATTAGCCTAACTAGTGTGGTCTTTAAAATCTTAGAAAAGATTATTCGGAAGGAGCTGTTAAATTATCTCGATGAAAACCGGATCATCTCGGAGAAGCAGCATGGTTATAGAACAGGTTACTCTTGTCTCACTAACTTATTAGTCGCTCGTGAAAGCTGGTGCGCTCTTAAGGACCAAATGTTACCTGTGGACGTAGCCTACATCGATCTCAGCAAAGCTGTCGACAAAGTTCCTTACAACCGGCTGTTATATTTGCTCAGGAATGTCGGGATTGGAGGCAATCTATTGATGTGGATAAAAGATTTCCTAGTTGGGCGTCAACAAAGAGTAAGGGTGAACTCCAAGTTATCTAGCTGGGAAACTGTGCTTAGTGGAGTCCCTCAGGGTACAGTTTTGGGGCCAGTGTTGCTCCTTTTGTACATAAATGACCTCCCTCGTATACTATCGTCATCAGTCTTGCTCTATGCTGACGATGTCAAGATATGGAGAGCGATACAAAGTAAGGGTGGTAGCTTAGAACTTCAAAACGACCTGGAGAGATTATCTGAATGGTCCCAAACCTGGCAATTGTCGATAAACACTTCGAAGTGAATTGTGATGCATATTGGCCACCAGGGCACAGATACATACACGATGAATAACACTGAGTTACCTATTGTCCAGGCACACAATGACTTAGGAGTCATAGTTAGTCAAGACTTGGAGACTACTGCACACTGCCGTGTAATAGCCGCCAAAGATTTTACAACTTTATGGTCCATACGTAGGGCTTTTAGTCATCTTGACGCTACAACGTTTCTGATTTTGTATACAGTGTTCGTACATCCTAAACTTGAGTACTGCATACAAGCAGCTAGCTTCTGCCTAAAAAATGACATTGAACTCTTGGAAAGGGTTCAGAGAACAGCAACTGAGCTGATTTCCGGAATAGCGAAGCTCCCGTATGGTACTAGACTGACCAAGCTAAACCTATTCCCGCTGTCATATCGAAGAATCAGAGGCAACTCGAATACAGTTTTCAAATTGCTTAGTGACAAGTTTGCACCTAATATGCCTACATTTTTCTTGTCTTCCAAAACAGAGAATCCACGAGGACACTCCAAGAAAGTTCACAATCCTAGAACGAATTACTTTCCCATCGAATAATCAACCAGTGGAATTCATTACTTCAGCACGTATTTGAGGCTACATCCGTCGACTTTTTCAAAAGAAAGTTGGCTCGACTGAGAGACCATCATTGCCACGACTAACACAGGCCATCAAGCATCCTGTCCTTTCCGAACTGAAATTGAAAACTGAAACCAAAGTGCGGCAGTTTCAAGTGCTTGCGTTGCATGAGTAAGAAAGTAGGTTTTATTCAATTATAAAGATTTGTAGGCAATAGACCACTCTTTATGTGCATAAAAACAATCAAAGTTGTTGTGCTCAATATTTTTCTTAAATGTAAATTTTGGTGGGCAATGAAATGAGAAACTTATGACTGTGTAGATGGTTTCATTGAGAATTACTCATAATCCGATGAAAAACCTCTTCAAATGACTACAATTGCCGTATTCGTTTTCTAAATCGCCTTCTTGTTGCAAAGTGTTTGCTCACATTTCGTGAAACGGTGGAATAATATTGAAAACTTTAAAAAGCTTTTCACAAGTTGAATTATTTTTGTAGTATGGAGTTTTAAAGCACTAAGACATCGTATTAGAAAGTATTAAATTGACATTGTTTGCTCTTTCGAGAAGGGCACAATCAGCAGTTTGTTTTTCGAAAAATTCGGGTTGGCAAGTAACCGTTTTTAGTCCAGTGAGAATCTTAAGTTTGTTAAACGGCGATATCTCACTGTTATAAGTTTTGTAGAGATTTATTTCACTTAAAGAACGATATCAACGAGTGTCAATAGTATGTGTTGTGTTAGACATTTTTCTTATCCGTATAAATCAGTCTTCGCTGGTTTGGAATTCGTATGTGTTTAATGGATATTTACACTGGTAACTAGCTGCTGGAGCTTTTTTATGAACATGTTACCACATATTTGCCTTAATAGCCAGAACACCGATGCTACAGAAAGTCTTTGGTGGAGACGAGGTTGCTGCCCCAGAGTTCGTTGCACTTCCTTAAACCAAGTGACTAGGAATATCTCGCTATATCTCACTAGTGCAACAATAAATCCTAATAACACCTTCGAATAAAATGTATTAAACTACTGTATTGATTTATCTACGTATGCGTGAAACCCGGATTTATCGTGAATATACGAGTTTTTTTAGTACTCTCGCAGTCCACAAACTCGAGAGCTGGTGTAATCTATTGATATTAAGGCATTTGTTAGAAAGATAGCATATATATTCAGTTTGTTAACTAGATTAGTAGTGCTATTCTTATCTTGTATATTTCAGTGTTGGTAGTACTAACACTTTTCGAGTTTGAATTCTAACTAGACAACTTTGTGGTATGAAGAGTGGTTGTGTCGGATTAACCCCCTCACCATGTTGATGTGATTTTGAAGGTTCCTAAATCAGTAACCTGGGACTTTATCATATACCGCTGGCAAACACTCCATATTTAAAAGTGTGAAAGTAAAATGTAGACAGTAATATGACTTTATTTAGGTCGTCAAGTTTCAGTGCCCCCAAATGCCCCGGTACGGCCGAGAGTGGGGAGGGCCCGCCCTCTCTCTCGAAATGCTCTCACTCGGCCACACGTATACAGCCTTTGCCAGGGAAGTCCTGCTCACTGCCTTCCCGTGGCGGGGGTGTTGTTTACGAAATTGAGAGAACGAAAGGCGAGTGTCCGGCGCTTTAACCGGGTTGGTGGACACGGAGGGTCCACCTAGGGGAGTTGGAAAACCCTGATTCCAAATCGATGGTGCACATGGGCCCTAGGATACTGAGGAAACAAATGGCGTATGAACCAATTATTGGTCAACGGCTACCATGGGACTGCATCTCCTCACGATGCTCCACTGCCTTATGGATTCGATTTTTAGGTCGAAGGTTCCGGGTGTGGCCCCCTAAGAAAACCATCTGTTTCAGTTTGAGCACTTAGACAGTATCCCAGTCCTCACACAAATCGGATGATTTGTGTTGCGAACATATTTGGTGCTTCCTTGTACCCATGTTTATATGTTTAAATAATAATAATAAATAATCAAGTTTCAGTAAAAACGCATTAATTTTCAACGATAGATGGCTGACTTGTCTAAAATTTTAATCTATGAAATGACAAACCGTCATAATTTGAGATAGATAAGGTAATTTTTTGTTTAACCACTTAAACATTTTAGTCATGAAATATCGAGAAAACTTGTGTAAATTTTAACGATCTGGTTCTTAGCTTTTGCTTACAGATTTGAGATTCAGATTTGTGTAGTAAGGACAGAAGGCCTACGGCCTATTTTATTCCTTTTCCAGTATGCTTCCGTGTGTGTTTAGTCTTTTGAATGAGTCATTTGAAGGTGCGGACACCATTGTTTCGGGTAACAGGTTTCAAGAATTGATGATTTAGTGTTAAAAACATGTATGTCACGGGTATTTTCTTCGTTCTTGGCTTTTCTACTCGCCTGCTATTTCCTCTGAGATATCCCGATCTAGTGGGAAGAAAACGAGAGGATACGTTAGGTTAAAAATCATTTTTTAGTATTCTATGCATCAAAATCAGATCACCTCTTAATCTGCGGTAGGACAGAGTAAAGAGGTCTAGCTTTTCAAGTTGTCTTTTGTATAGTAAACTCGGGAGTTCTGGAAATGCACGGGTAGCTGCCCTCGTTACATTTTTCAAGATATCTAAGTCAACTTTAAAACAGGGGCTTTCAGCCTAAACGCAGTTTCAAAGCTTAGTTCTCAATAAGGTTCTGTATATTACAGTGAACATAGTAATATCTAACTTGGTAAATGTTCGTTTTAACTGAAACCTCCCGACAGTGAGCCGTGGTCTCAAGATCGTGACTCACTGTCACCTCAAGATCTTTGTGGAACCGGACCATGGGTACAGTCACTTCTTCTATGCTGTACCTACTTACCTTTGTATCCCCAAATTGCACGTAGACGCACTTTCCCGCGTTGACAGGTATCAGCCACTTTCTAGACCAGCTAATCAAAATATTTAAGTCTGTCTCAAGTGCGTATATGCATCTGCGTCTCCTGATATTTTTCGCCAGATTTTTACATCATCAGCGTATAGTAAAATTGGAGACTACGATACTTGGGAGTTCATTTACATACAGTATAAAAAGTAAAGGACCTAGGACATAATCTTGCGGTACTTCACTAAGTACTGGTTTCCAGGTGGAGCACTTCGAATTTACACTTACTTCCTGTCTACAACCTACTAGGAAGTCTTTGAACCATTTTTGGAGAGGTCCTACAATGCCAAGATTTTCTAGCTTCAATAGCAGTCAATTTATTGGCACCTTGTCAAACGCTTTGCTGAAGTCTCCGTACACATCCACTGATTTTCCATTGTTTAGAGCCTTTATCCATTGCTCCCTTGCTATAAGGAGGTTTGTTGTGCAAGATGAACCTTTCTTGAAACCATGCTGTTCTCTGTTTAACAAGTTGTTAGTTCCCACAAATGTCATTATGGTCTTTTTAACCATTCTTTCCAGTATTTTAACTACCACATTGGTGAGGCTGACAGGTCTGTAGTTCCATGGAAGTTGTCTTGGTCCTGTTTTATGTATTGGAGTGACGATTTTATCCTTCCAGTTCGTAGGTGATACACCTTGGTCAAGTGACATGTTGAATATCACAGTGAGGCTGCAATATATTGTGCAATTTGTCTTAGGATTTCGGGGTGTAGTTTATCCGTGTCTAAACTGCTAAGAACCTTAAGTACATTGTCTTGATCAGAGTCCACGGTGAGCAGAAAGTTTACTGACTTTGTATTTGGGTTTAATTCTTCGTCTAGAAGAGGCTCCTGAGTGAAAACTGCCCCGAAATAGTATGCCATAGCCTCCGCTTTTTCTTGATAATCCTCCATCATTTCAGCTGCACTCCCTTAATTGTTATTATTATCATTGCTATTATTATTATCATTATTATTACTATTATTATCATTAGCTTTGTCCAATATTTTTTTGGTACGATATAGAATTCTCAGCACATTGTATTTCAACAAGTTTCCGTTTTTACTTCTTGATCGATCCTGATGACAAGTATTGAGTGATCGCCGGTTAGAACTTAGCTACCAGCCAGCAACCACAGTATGTCTGATTGGGCCTTTTGTAAATTGTGCAACAAAAGGTTGTACACTTTTCAGAAACGCACCCGAATAGTTTATGTGATTAATAGCCATAATGATGTATTAAAACGAACGAAATTAGATAACTTGTTGAAATATCTAGATAGCAGGAACAGGTAGCTAAGATGTTCAAGCAGGCCGCCATGTTGGGGAATCCAATGCTGCATCCTTGTTCTGTAATTTATGTTCGGTAATAATCTCTTAGGCTTCTTGATTGCAGATTGTGCCAACCTCATTTCATATTTTTTCTGAGCTTCCCGGATTGTAATTATACACTTATTTCTTACAAACTTGTAGCGTTCCATTGTACTTGCTGTGTCAAGGCTGTTGCCAGCATTCCAACATTTCTTCTTTTGTCTTAGTGAACGTTGAATATCCCGGTCTATACAGGGATGGCCGTGCTTCTTCTTTAGGACTGTCCAGGGTATATATGGTTGAGTTAATCGATTGTATAATTGTTTAAAATGAGTCCATGCCTCTTCTACTGATGCCCCTGAGTCAATTATCCAGTTTCCAGCCGATGCTGCAGAGTTTGTCGCTTTTATGTCTGCCTTCCGTATGTTAGGACGTGCCGGCGCAACTGTTTAACAGGCGATCTCAGCCATAAACTTGCATAAGATGACTGCATGACCACTTCCCCCTAGAGGTGGAAGGAAAGTCATTTGACTGACATTATGGCCGTGTATGAAGACTAAGTCCAAGATAGACCAGGAGTTTCTCAAATCATACCTGTTGGGATCTCCAATATGCTGTAATAAAGCTAGTGCAACTGTGGTTTCTAACAATTTGCAATCAAATGACGTTACCGATGACCCTACTTCTAAGTTTACCCGGTTTATATACGGTGCATTAAAGTTGCCTACTATAAGGCTTTTACCCCTGTTACACCAGGACTTAAGTTTGCTTAGGAGGTATTCATTTACAACACATTCTGGACTGCAGCATACTACAATTAATCGAATATCTTGCTATCTACATTTCAGCCTGCAACGCACCAGTTCACATGTCCCTGAATCATGGGCCACTGTCTCAACTGCTCGTATGGTTAAGTACTTTTCGTGTACAAGATAACCGCCTTCCCTACGATTTAATCTATCATCCCTACTAGGTGAAACGTCAGTCAACTGAATTTCATCATCAAACACTGACGTCAAACATGTTTCTGAGACAGCAATGACATCCCGGTTTTTTATATCCACCATTGTCTTGAGCTCGGCCATTTTATTTTGTAGGCTGCGAGAATTTGTGTAGCACACCTTTACTTCAGTGGAGAGCTTTCCTTTACCACTCAGAGTGGTTTAGGGATCATTTTGCTCCGAACTTTTACAATTTGAAAACACTTAAGAAAGATGTTTTTCCCCCTTTGTTTCCACTTCTGCAACTCGTCTCGTAATACGATCAGCTAGGCTGAGATCCACACGAACGAATATTCCGGATCTAATCAGTTTGCGTCAGTTACCTAGAATCAGGATTCCTTTCTTCAACGGTGGTAAATGTAACCTTCAAGAAGCAGCTTTTTGAGTATTTTCAGAATCCACCTTTCGTCCTGTTATTATAAAGCGTATAGATGTTAACTCCTGAAACTGTTTCTGGGATTAGCTTGATTATAACGTTCTGAATTCATATTAATCTTTTTTTTGTCAAAATTGGTAAATTTTAGGTATTTTCTTTAATCTGTACCTAGGGTCACTTCTAAAACAACTCAATGGAAGCCGACCCAGCAATAGTTTTGGAATGGTTGGACTCCGTAAACGACGAACTTAGGGAGTTACAACTTACTGCATTGGAACAACTGTGCAACGAAGTTCTTTTCTCGGACAATGTTGATGTTTTCTTTGAGCGCTATCCACCTCGCCTCTTCATACCCGCCTTATGCAAAATATTTTTGGATGAATTAGCCCCGGACTCTGTTTTGGAGGCAAATGCTCGGGCCCTCACTTACTATTTGGATGTTAGTTTGGACTGTGCCCCACGGATTGCACGGTCGCCAAATGTGTTGACGGCCATGACTTCTAGATTAGATGCAGTTGATATGACATCTGCGAAAAGTAATGAGCTTGGGCAGCAGATTATTAAGGTAAATATTTCTTTTGAATCTTTCTCGAGTTAATGTTACTTAAAATGTACAACATGATTTAGTCATGATGGCATTACCATCGACTTCCAGGATCTTGTGTACATATAAGTCTGATTAAAAGTGTTAGACTGTGATTATCCTGGTGGTTTGTACCTATTTTGATTGATCCTGTAATCGGGTTGCTTCACGTTGTGTATCGTATTAGTCCGAGAATATTTTAGTCACGTCGTGCATTTTTTTTCGCGTGGTCGTTTACATAATGAGGACCTACAACACTAGGGATTATCCTAGTGCAAACAAACAGTCATAATAAAGACTCATGAAAACAAAGTTGTTTCAGATGGCTTTCTTTCCTATAAGCTAATCGGTGGAATTTTTATCGCTTAACTGTTTTGTTCAAAACTGATTTTAAATGTTTTATTTAACAATGAGGTTAGATTCAATTTCCAACTACCATGCCAATTTACTCAAATATCGATCAAATTTTCTTTATTTAAAATATACGGTGATCAACACTTTTATTCATTGGAAATTTGTAATAGCATTTTGTTCAGTATTCTGAGAGAGTAAATAAGTTGTAAATCAAAATTTAAAACATTTGAAACTGTGTAAATGTCTTTTGGATTGCTTACTCTGTTTGAACTTAAAATTAGATTATTTTTTCATTTGAAATGTGACTATTAGTATTTTTTTCAAATTATCCTCATTTAATCAATCATCATGTATAAAATTTCAAGATGTTGCAGCTTATTTGTACACGAGAGCCTGGTGCCGTGTATACGGCCGGAGGACTGACTTCCGTCTTACGTTATATACGTCTTTACCCACATCTGCTTCATGCTGATGTTCTGCAGGCTGGGATGGATATTATTAGGCGTTTGTTTAGCAGAGCAGACCCATCAGACAAGAATCTAACCAGTTGGATTGATGCATTGAGTTCACTCTTAGATCGTCGAGAAACAGGTGTTGCTGACCAAGCATTACGTGCATTTGCTAATTTGGTATCTCGATTTACTCGAACGGGTGCTGATCCAAGTCCACTTGCTGATTCTCATATTATTGATTGTCTTCTTCAACGTCTTCGTGTTGCTGGTGGTGTGGAAACTGATAATGAACTGACATATTCATCCGGCCCCAGTAAATAAACTTGTTTTGATTTATGCTTACTTGCTTTCTAGTTATTTCATAATTTTGATTTGATCCATTTAAATATAAAAAAATAATAATAAAAGTTAGGGGCGGTTCAACCAAAACGTGGCATCAGTCCTTGAAGTCTCTAACTTCTGGTCTGAGCCATGTTGATAGATGCAAACTACTTGGTTGTGGTCCGCGTGACCATCGTAACTAATGGTTCGAGAGTTTGAGTGACATGGCTCAGAATCGATCACAATGGCCTAGGTATACACTTTTTTTCTTTCCTTAAACCGTGAGATTAAAATTAGTTTATACTTTTTTTTTTCTACAAACTGATTCTTTCTTCCTCCATTATATCCTTATGAGAAATCTTTCTTTTATATATTACTACCATTGAAGTAACTACTTCTGTGAGTTTGGTGTTCATCTTGTAGTGCTAATGGGGTGTGGCAACTTGGACCGATGCATATATGTGCCTGGTCCTACTTTGTAGCTGACTGACTGACTGGTCAAACATAAAAGAAGTGGTGCACTGTAAAACAAGTTGCACAAAATCATTATTCCTTAGGACATCGGTTAAGTAGCTTTTGATCAGTAAGTTGTTGATTGAAGTTAAACATTAACATCGTTGGATGCCTGCTCAGTGGTTTAAAGGTTAAGTGTTCGCGCGCGAGGCCGAAAGTCCCGGGTATGATTCCCGCATACGGGGTCGTGGATGCGCACTGAGGAGTCCTGAAATATAAATTCTTAGGTACTTACTGAGTGAATGAATTACATTAATTAATTCGTAGTTGGGTGCCCAGTGATCATTCTGACTTTGAGATGAATCTTCCAAGGTTCTGAACCATAGGAACTGTTTAACTTGGAGACATTATTCACCATGTCCGGCGCTTTAACCGGGTTGGTGGATCTGGAGGATCCACCTAGGGGAGTTGGAAAACCCTGATTCCAAACCAATGGTGCACATGGGCTCCAGTATCCTGAAGGAACAAATGGCGTATGAACCTGTTGTTGGTCACCGGCTACCATGGGACTGCATCTCCTCACGATGCTCCACTGCCTTGTAGATCAGACCTTTAGGTCGAAGGCTCAGGGTGTGGCCCCCTAAGAAAACCACCTGCTTCAGTCTGGGCACCTGGTCAGTATCACAGCCCTCACACAAATCGAATGAGATTTGTGAGGTGCATATTTATCTGGTGCTTCCTTGTACCAATATTTATGTGTTTAAATAAATAAATAAATAATGAAATGAAATGCTAACACTATCGTTTGAAACCACTAATGAGCGTGGACTGTTGAGTTATTTATTCTTTAAATATAAGATATTCTTTCCAGCATAAATATTTCACTCTATTTTTGGATGTGTGACTTTTGCATTGCAGATTTGCCAACAGACACATCAGGGAGTGGTCGTGATGGTCTTTCTTCAGTCACAACTGAAAGTAATCCAGCTGCAGTTCACGCAGTCACTAATATCCTAACTTCACTTTGTTGTAATTCTGTGAGTATAACACATAAACTTCTAACTAGTGATGGTCAGTTTGCTATGACATTGGCAATGGTTGTTCAACGTAGCACGGATGAATTAGTTGTTCTTAGTGTACTTCGATTGATTGAAGTTCTATTGGTACTACTACATCAAACTCAAAATGTTCAGTTGAAATCACGTGAATCACCACAAACAAAAGAACAAGTCTGTAAAACTACTTTACCAGAATCTGCCAACGATGATACTTCAAAACAAAATCAAATGCAAGGTCAGTTGTTTAAATCAAATGAATTTCAAACGTCTATATCAATTATTGAACATGCGGAAAATTCACAGAATACTTCACAATCTGAACATACTATTGAAACTCCTTTGGAGTCCCAGCATTCTTGGGAAGGCGATGCTGTACACCGTCATTTTATTGAGGCTATAAAACGACAGGATTTGGGTATGGTATTTCAATTTTTATCGGAATTTAGGAGGGTTTCTTTTATATTTTATTTCAGATGTTATAATGTTTCATACGATAATTGCTTTCTAATTTATTTTGGTGGTTGTCGCTGCAGTTGGAGAAACGTGTACACAGGAGAACATACTTTTAGCTACTTGATTGATTTTATCCAAATAATGTATAGTATATTTTAAGCTGTTCGCTTAAAAGTTAGTCATTCCTGTTTCATCGACTGTAGTTTGGAAACAGTATCAAGATTTCTCGAGCGAATTACTAACGACTGTAGTCTTTACCACGAACTGACCTTGGTTGGACAACTGAAGTCAGGAAGCACCGGAGAACTTTCTTCTCCAAGTATTGGGGTTTTTCAGCAATGAGCATCCGTGGCTTCACTGGTGATCGAACTCAGGGTCTCCACTTCTCTTTTGGAGTGCTTAACCTTTAAACCAGTGATTCGCATTTCTATTTTCTATCAATTCATGGTGTTTGACAACTATATTTCAGTGTCATTGATGGATAACTGCTTCACATCCGATATACTGGAACACCACTGATCGCAGTGGGGCTTTCTGATTTTCACCAGTCGTCTAACCAAGGTCATTTTTGATGTAAAACTCAATGATCTTCACAAGCCTCTAACACTAATAACTAACAGTATGACCGATACTTTGGGATTTCAAGGTATGCGGTTATATTGGAAGATGGTCCTCATTATAAACTGTTGTCAACTGGGGGAACATTAAAAGTCAGGGACCACTTAACAACTCCTTTTTTGCTTATGGACTCTTCAGGAATGCTCGTCCACAGCTTAGTAGCATAAGATTAAACTTATAACCCTAGTATCTCACAGCAAACACCGTTACAATACAGCCAACTTCAGTCGGCGGAAGTCCTCAAGGAACTCCAACTCTTGAAACGTTATAAATCACCTGGCCCAGATGACTTACCTCTGGCTCTTTTTAAAGATGGTGGTGACTTTCTGGCTAAGGAACTGACTGCGTTGTTTGGAAAGGTTTGGGAGCAAGAAAGTGTTCCAACATCTTGGAATGAGTCAATAGTCGTCCCTATCTTTAAAAAGGGTTCACGTTGTTCCTGTAACAACTACCGGGGGATAAGTCTACTTTCGATTGCGTCCAAACTATTGGCTTCTATCATTCTTCGTAAGTTGTTTAAAACCCGAGAACGATTGACTCGCGAGGAGCAGGCTGGTTTTCGTTCTGGTCGAGGATGCATTGATCACATCTTCACCCTCCGCCAAATGTTAGAACACCGTCATACTTATCGCAGGCCAACAATCGTAGTGTTTCTTGATATCAGGGCGGCCTTCGATTCGTTGGACAGGACTGTTCTCTGGGATTGTCTATTGAAGAAGGGTGTGCCTGAGAAGTTCATTAACATCTTAAAGGCCCTGTATACGAACACCTCAGGCAGAGTGAGGGCATACAACCACCTTTCTCCCTTGTTCCATTCAAGCAGTGGGGTTAGGCAGGGTTGCCCGATCTCACCATTCCTCTTCAACTTTGCCATCGACGACATCCTGGAAACAGCTCTGATGGATGTAAGTAATGGCACTGTGGATATGTTGCCTGGAGAACGACTTCTCGACCTTGAGTATGCGGATGATATTGTCTTACTGTGCGATAATGCCCAAGGCATGCAATCAGCACTTAATCAGTTGGCAATCAGTGTCCGCAGGTACGGCATGTGCTTTGTACCCTCCAAGTGCAAAGTACTCCTACAAGACTGGCAGGATTCTCATCCTGTACTCACCCTGGATGGTGAGGAGATTGAAGTAGTTGAGAAGTTCGTGTATCTAGGTAGCTACATAAGTGCTGGTGGTGGCGTGAGTGATGAGATTGATGCACGTATAGTGAAAGCCAGAGCGGCTTATGCCAATCTGGGCCATCTTTGGCGCCTTCGTGATGTTAGTCTGGCTGTAAAAGGTCGGATCTACAACGCGTCGGTGAGAGCAGTTTTGCTCTATGCTTGTGAATTCTGGCCTCTCCTAGTTGAGGATGTTAGACGTCTCTCTGTGTTCGATCATCGTTGTCTCCGAAGGATTGCTGACATACAGTGGCAACACCATGTTAGTAATGCAGAGGTTCGGCATCGTGTGTTCGGGCGCAGAGACGATAATTCAATTGGTGTCACCATCTTGAAACACCGACTTCGGTGGCTTGGACATGTTTTACGAATGTCATCCCAGAGACTTCCACGTCGTGCATTATTTGCCGACTCTGGGACTGGTTGGAGAAAGCGGAGAGGAGGTCGGTGTATGACATGGTGTCGTGGCATGAAAGAGAGCTGCAAAGGGCTAGCTTTTGTTGGTCCTTCACGACTCTCTGGTTGGGGTCCGAGAGATGGTGCAACACAGTGGCTAAAGTCGTTATCAGATATGGCTCAGAATAGAAACCAGTGGCGTTCCTGCTGCAACCTTCTTTTACTTTCTACATAAAGAATGGTTCTAACTTTCTTAACTGAAAGAGTCTTCTGGTTGTACATTTCAGCCCGCCTTATCTTTTCATCCCTTCTCTTCCTACTTTCATTATTTTGTGTGGCACATATGTACCTGGTGCCCTTTTGTACCAATATATATGTGTTTAAATAAATAAATAAATAAATAACTTCAGTCGACGTGTAATATAGAACAGTTTTCTCGTAATGTCATCAATGAGTTGCTACCTCACTCCACTGGTTATGTCTTTTCTATTAAAATTTGGGAAATCTATGTTTGTAGTTATTCAGTCTTGAGTACAATTAGTTGAAAAAATTTCAAAAGAAATATTTTCAATTATTTCACTAAAGATAAAAAGTATGAACTCAATATTTTCGTCAATTTAGTCACGCCGAAATCCTGTTAAATTCTTTTAGATTTTATGAAACGCAGTTTAAAGTCGGGCAAAATCGATGTCAATTACATGGATCATTTAGGACAAACTTTGCTAAATTGGGCCGCATCGTTCGGTTCTCCGGCTATGGTTGAACTTTTATGTACACATGGTGCAAATGTGAATTTAGGTGTTCGTACACCATTAGATTATGCAGCTTCATTTGGGCGTGTTGAAATATGCAAAACTTTACTTAATTGGGGCGCTGATATTAATAAACAAGATGTACAAGGTAGAAAACCCATAGACAGGGCTCGGGAACATCCTGATTTTCCTGGTTCACAACAAGTAATCGATTTATTGGAATCCGAGTCAAAAAGTGAATGAATTTTTCAGTGATACTGATTTTATTTGCTCTGTTTTCGTGTAAACATTGAATGTGTGATCAATCTTTTTTTATTAACGATGTTTGTGAATAAGAATATATTTTCCAAAAGTGGATCACAATATGCTTTGGTTCTGTACAAACTGTAGTTATTTTGCTTGATATTGTCACTTCTCAATATACCTAGCTATAACAATTTGAAGGAATCAAGGAAATGGTGATACAATTAAGGGTTTTGGATCGTCTTTGTTTTATTAACTCAGCCTAAAATCCAGTCATTTATTTATGATCGTAAAAGATTTCAAACATGTACAGATATGTTGCTTGTACTAACTGGAGAAAATAATTTCAACTTAATATTATTTCATTTATATTCAACACTTGGCACATATTTGCAGTATTCCAAGTTACTACCACAACAGCACAAAGATATGAAGTTATCAAGCTGAATACTAATGTAGATCTAGTAGTATCAGTGATACTGAATAAATATTTCTCATGGACAATATAATTCAAGTACAATAAATGAATTCCCAGAATAAAAGATGTGAATTAATTCTGAAACTCAGGATTTAAGAGGAGATAAAAAGATAAGTGCATCTGGGTCATTACGACTGATTCTGAATCATGTTACCCAACATCCCCCAACTACCGGTCACAATATTCGCATGGACATCAACCTGGTTATCTAAACTCACCCCCATACCTCAGTCTAACGGTTGATAGACCGATGTCACGCTTCGTTTTATTCCAAACTAACTTTCTTCCAGACTATCCTCACGCCAACTAACTTCGCAAATCAGGGTAGGCAGTGGTTAGACATAAGTAATACATCTCACTAACCCATCAACAGAGTTGCTATCCTTACTTTATACCTGACCTCAAGACTGTTCACTCGACCCTTCCACGGTACCCATGACCGGAGAATTGCAGCTTACTCGTGTCTTCTACTTCCATATCCATGAGGTAATGCAGAACGGACTGCTGAGCAGTTTACCCACCCTTTGGTTAACAAAAAGACTTTTCACCCCCACAGGTGATCGAAGTTGGGGAAAAATCAATTAAGCTTCCTGAGTCCGTGCCGCGATTTCATCTTACATCAACCCATCTAGGCTGATGAGACTTACAATATAAGTGAAGCGGTTGGCGCACTTAGCTATTTCACTCCCTATAATCAATTTAGTTCGAATAAGGGCATTATGTTTACTCTAGGGAGTTGATCGTCTTATTGCATAAAGTCTTTTAATCTAAAAGTATTATTCTTCACGTGCTCAACTGTATTTCCTGTCTCGGATAACCTTAGATGATACTTAAGTCCTCATAAGATGTATATTTTTTGGGCATCTTTTGGGAAATTATTCAGTTAGTGAGTACACAATCCCTATTTATTTATTTGAATGATTCTGTATAGCATGAAGTTGACTGTCTTCATAAACTGGATATATTCTTGATTTGAGGTTATATTTGTAATACACCGTTATTTATATACTACTGCAAATATATATATATATATATATATATATATATCACTTTTTAGGAGCCGGTTTCAGGGGTTTATCATCCAAGTTAGATAAATCTGATAAACAACTAACACCTGGTTCATCATCCACACCGTCATCATACGTATCATTTGCTCAACATAAACCTTATATGATTCAATCGAATGATCCTGGCGAAGCTCAACGTTTATTTGTTGATCAACTTCTTCCATTGCTAGTTGGGTTGTTTAAGGAAAGCACATCTTCTGTAAGGTAGTTTATACAATTTTTTTCTTGTAAAGTAAGAATGCTACATTTCACTAGTCGATTTATTGATAAAATTGTATTATTCAAGTATCATTACGAATATTATTCGCTGTTTTTTAAATATAAATTCATGTTAATTTAGATCCTTTATTACTGTCAAGTGGAAATTTATGTTCACGATTCAAAGTTATGCTTTTTGTATAAAAGTTAACGGTACTATCCTCTCGCCTAAACTAAAGGGAGCTGATGTAGTCAGCATTTAAAATTTACGGTCTAATTATTGCAACTTGAAAAATTTGATCATTAAGCCATCTTTCTTTTATGTTTTCAGTGTACAAGTTCCATGTTATTGTTTTTTAAAGTTTCCAAAATTGTGTCATTTAGCGATCAGTGAAAAGAAGATCATGATATTTATTTTCTTAAAAGTCGACTGCCGCACACTATGAGATAGATAAAGGAGTGAGCGGTTTAATGTTTGACTTGTTTGACTTTCGGTCATCTAGTTACAAGTTCGGGTCTCGCTCCACTTACTTCCTTTTAGGAAACCGGGTAGTGTCAGTTACCCTCACACTTAAAGTGTGGCTCAAAGTCACGTACGCAAATGTGGGCCTGGTACTGATTTAATAATAAGAATAATGAATGACTTAAAACAGTTCAAATAAATATGTAATACCAGTACTTTGAAGTGTTACACTAGTTGATCATATCAATAACCGGTATACCCTATTGATTAGGGTAGGCAATGGTACGGATGTCTGCTTGTCGGTCGAAAATTTATCTTATGCTATAATTGTACTTTATATAAAAACTCATTTTGTATGTTTGTTTCACAGTTTTTCTTATTACGTACTGGTTGGTTCAAGCCCTGATATAACAGGAGAATTGAAATATATATTGTATATTACTCTGATACAATCTTATGACCGATGTTTGAGACTATGCTTCCACTACACTGGATAACTTTTTACCGGACAAAATTCATGACGAATAATGGAAATACAGAGTATATGCTAGACAAATGTTTATCCGAGGCAATTACAAGCAGACACACTCAGTGATCTGGAGCAAAAGTCAAAAATACGAAAGGAAGTTACATATTTAATAGTTAATAAACTAAGTGTCCGTTTGTACACATACAATAGCCAATCACATTTACTTTCACTAGCCACATATCAAAGCCATATAACTCAGCACTTTTATTACTGAGTTATACACTCTATTGTAAGGTTTCAAGTGGAGTGAAGATGGTTTAAACAAATTTACAGTCACATGGGATGCTTATTGTCGAGTTCCAAATTTCTGTTGCTTATTGGACTAACCGGTGAATTATGACCGGTAAAGTGAGGAATATAATGTTTCCTGTACTAAATATGATCATCTTGAGGTCAGTGCGATTTATTATATTTGTATGTAAATTCAAACGATCTTTCATAAGAAGTAGCGGTTTTACTGATGACCACGTAGTATTTAAACTGTTTAAGTGTGATCATTTGAGTTATATTTAATTTTAGATGATAGTTCTCGTCATATATAAAGTGCTATGTTAATATTCAACTACGTATTACATTTCAAATGAGTTCGAATTTTACGTTTTCCCTTTATTAAATAAATTACATATGTAAAGTAAACTTTATGGTCCGTTATTTTTATTCTTTTTATTATTATTTGTTCACAGACATCAGTGTACACTTTTAGTTTGGCGTATGATTCAGTATATGCAACCTGATCATTTAGAAACAATTAGTTTGATGGATAATCAATCAGTTCCATTCGCATTTTCATTAACACAAATGATTTATACTGTATTAATCGAAGTAGGTTGTTTGATTTCTGTCTTTTTACCCACTTTTGTCAGTACAAACGTTACAGTTGTTCGTTGTTGTTATTTTACCAATAGCAATATGAACTGATATGATTCACTGCTATTTCTCTCTTTGCATGCTCGGATTTTGACCTTTTAAATCACACGTTCAATTCAGTTCTATCACGCTAATTCTGTGATCAAACTACTTAGTATCCTCAACCCTCCATATAAACAGCCTAGGGGAGAACTGAGTACAGAAATCTGTGCTAAATAACTACATGGAAGACAGACTATAACAGTAATAGCGTCTGATAGATAACTTCTTTGATAGGATTTGAACTGGAATGACTACAACCCTCATCATAATTGTCCATTATCATGGTACAATTAGTACAGCTATTAGTACTACTATTCGACTGACAGATGTGAAATTGATTCAAAATTACTGTTTCACACTAATTTTCACTTATCTCATCCTATCCTTCAAAGATATTCACAAGTTATTCATTTAATCATGAAGAATAGAGTTTCATTTTTATGTCATTTAAACTGTAATAGGTATAAAAGGTAAGATTCTTTAAGAACTATAAAATGTAGTGGGTTGGTTGAATATCTAAAGTATCCAAACGAAGACTAATATCAGTCCATAAAGTCATTAATCATTGATTAAATCTGTGTTTCGATAGTTATAAAATTTTGGGTTATGATCTGCGCAATTCGATTTATTTATTATTTATTTGAACACATAAATATTAGTACAAGGGGGCACCAGATATATATGTGCCACATGAAATTTTCATTTCATTTAATCGTGTGAGTGCTATGATACTGCCCGGGTGCCCAGACCAAAGCAGGTAGTTTTCTTAAGGGGCCACACCCGGAGCCTTTAACCTAAAGGTCTGATCCACAAGGCAGTGGAGCATCGTGAGGAGATGCAGTCCCATTGTAGCCGGTGACCAACAATAGGTTCATACGCCATTCATTCCATCAGGATACTGGAGCCCATGTGCACCATTGGTTTGGAATCAGGATTTCCTAACTCTCCTAGGTGGACCCTCCGTGTCCACCAACCCGGTTAAAGCGCCGGACATTCGCTTTTCGTCCTTTCAATTTCGTAAACAACACCCCGCCACGAGAAGACAGTGAGTAGGCTGTATACGCGTGGCCGTGTGAGAGCATTTCGAGAGAGGGCGGACTCTCCCCACTCTCGGCCGTACCAGGGCATTTGGGGACTGCGTGTTGGCTAACATGCGTTTCTTTTTTCAATGCGCAATTCTTGTAATCGGTAGTTTGATGTTAACTGACATGTTTCCTTATCGGTTAGAGTGGAGCAAGATCATATAGTTTTTATTTTCTTCTTGTAAATATTCAGCTGTCACCGATACATAATTTTGGCAAGTTTTATGTTCAATATCTCTTTACTCAGTGAATAATCATACAACCGTTTATATAAAATAACTTTTTTTCTTTTGTCTTCCTCATTTTCACCGTCTTTTTCCAGGAACGAGAAGAATTAATTTCACGTGCATTAGAATTAAGTCTCCGTTTATTGAATAAAACGCCACATATTTACGTTTTGGTATTCTATCGCTTGGGCTTAATTCCATTGATACAAATTATCATTGATATATTACATCACTTGTTAATAATGGAAAATAAATCTGGCGTCACCGTGACCACCATCACTACATCTACTACTAATACTGGACAGCAGTTTTCCGTATCATCATCAGACGAAAATGAGGGAAAAGATTTATGCACAGCTTCTGTGACAAAGAAAACCACTGATGCAACAAGTACCACCACCGTAATAACTTCCGCCACTCCTAGTACTGTTCCAGCATCAATAACACCAACTATTTCTCCCTCGACCACCACCACTACTACCAGAAGTACAAAAACAAAGGAAATAATAGAAGAATTATCACAAAAGAATACGTTAGTAATTGACAAAAAAAGTAAATCGGAATCAGTCAAAAATGTTGAAAAACAAAAAGTTCGTGATCAGTTGAATGTCAATTTGAATGAAAGCAAGAATTACATGCCTGAAATTTTGTCTACGCCAACAAATGAAAATGAAGAACAACAACACCAATCGGTGTTACAGTCTACTTCTGTAAGTTTTATTCACTTTAAGTTCGTTAAATTCAAAATAAACGGGTTAAACAAGTATAACTTTAGAAATTAATTTGACACATCTTTCTAACCTGTAATATTTGACTAACACTATTTCCTGACTCCCGATCATAATTGATACACTGACATAATGCTCCAGCTTGTATATCACGACCATGACACAGTTAAGTCATGTTAGTTAGAACATTTATTTGTTGATATTTTTATCTGTGCTCATATGTAACTAACATCTTTAAGTCTGTTGGTTTCTCACTTTCTTCCATAGTTCTGTAGTGTACAATAACATGATGTTCGTTAGTTATTGGTGAATAAATGTTATATCCTGTAGTCGAGTGGATGCCTAGTTAACGTATGTCGTGATAAGACCGTCAATCAGAGAGCAGCGAATTATCGATTGGACACGTGAAAACCGTACGAGCAGTCTAGAGTACGTATCGGTCCTGCTTTCTGCCTAGCCCAGCCAGTTAAGTCCAGAACATCAATAACAGCCTCTGCGGTATGAATCATTATATTTCAAACATACTGAGTTTATATACCAAACAGACTGACCACATCGTACCAATAAAATAGAAAATAACATTTGTACAAGATTTAACCAAATGTGGCTGTGAATACGGGGAGCAGTAATTAATAGACTGGGTATAACTCAGGAATGGTAAACGTACAATAATAGTCCAAGGGTCAAAATAAAGCTCACAATGGAAGGAATATGAATATGAATAGTTTAATTATTTAGCAAATATACGATAAAAATTATATGCATAAAATTGGTCCATAAATGGATCCCAAAGTTACCTTTCACTATTGTTATCGGGGCATAACAATAAATGTGAATTATTGTTTAACTTAGTATTCTGTTAATACGTTATGAAGTTAGTAAGTTAGTCCTTATCACGGTACAAACTAGAATGAGTTTGTATTGTTTATTACTACAATAGAAGAAATATCTTTGTGTATAAAAGTGTTCAGTATCTGGAGTATTACATCTCGTCAATTTGTTTAGTTTCAGTATGCAACTGTTTAAACATTGTCTACTAAAAATTTTATCACAATTGATCCAAAATGCGTGATGGATGCATAAACATCATGTTATTTTCCAATGTAACAGTCAGGCCTGTCACATGATCACAAAAGCTTTTTCCATACTGTATTTAACCATAGGGAAAGTCATTGGAAAATGTTCGTGTATCATTTAGTTAGTAATGAACCGGTATTCGTTATAAAAAATAAAACTAGCTGGATGTACTTTTTTTATGTTTCCTTTTGGTAGTATTTTCATCGTTTTATCGTCATTATTGTAGTAGCACGTTGTGTCGTTGTGTAAATGTACCCTTGATGATTGTGCTTAGTTTTCACATTTACAAGTAATCGCATCAATAAGCAGGTACATAGTGTTTTTTGTTCCGCCCTATGTGTGTGTGTCCCATTTAGTAGTATGATCAGCACTGAATTATTCCATTATTGCCACACTGGATACATATATACCGACAAAGACTGATCAGGACTCAGTCCTAGATATCAACAACGGAGTAATTCAAAACTTATTAATAAGAACCTAAATATCATAAATATTAAACAAGTTAGTGGCTATATACACTCAGTTGTTCAGTGAATAGCGCATCGGTTGTTGAAACAGAAGTCGCGATCAATGTTTTTGATGTGTTTCCCATTTCTGTGTTAGGGAAAGCTGACCGACTACTTCCGAACGCTACTTACTGTCGGACTAATTACGATTTGGTCAAGCTATATATGTTATTTCATTTTACTCAATGTATAAAAGTTCTTTCTCAGTTAAGACATTTGCATAATCTTCTGGGGAATCCTATGTGCATCAATAATTTAGGATACGGGTTATTCATTTCAAGTAGATAGAGGCTATTTGTTCACTGATTTGTTTGTTCTATGCACCAAACGTCTTATTCTCTGTCAATTGTTCATCATCTCAGTTAAAATCTTGCTTAGCTTTTATTACGCAGCTGTTATCTGGACAGTAATTGTTCTTAAAAATCGTAAATAACCTGTTAGTTGACGATTTACTGTTAGAAATCATTTCTGTCAGAGGTATCAGTCAAAGAACAGTGAAATATGCTTTATGTTTATGTACTATTAACAGATTATTTTCACTTCAAGATAAAATCATATGATCTGAACACTATCTAATAATACATAGTTATTTGTTTGATAAAACTGTTTAACTCTTCCCTCACTGAACTAAAAAAAGAGATTTGAAGTAAGAGATGAAAACAAAGTTGATTGAAACAAACAACTATTGTTTATACACTACAATGTGAAATACATCATATTGTATATCATCATTATGTTATTTGGAGGTTTACATGTAATGTTAAATTCTACTAAGGTCAAAACCCAAAGGTTATATATATATATATATATATATATATATATATATATATATATATATATATATATATATATATATATATATGACCATTCGGTTTATTCGTCCATCCTGTTGAATTATTTTGACCATTTGGCTATTCTTACTAGCTGTTATGCATACTATAGATCTCTTCAGAGCCTAATAGACAAACCTGTACTTAGTTGTCGGGTTTCCTTAATTTTTATATTGTTGTGGATTGTTGACGGTCCCGTAACACTGACGTACCTAATAAGTATGACATGAATTAAATTCAACTTAGTATTGTTTGTTTGAATTAAGGCTATATCGAGGCAATACGCACAGTATGCACATATGCCAATTGGAGATTGACCAGTTGCAGTCCTAACAAATCGATGGGAAGATTCAAACATACAATACTAAGTTGAATTTAAACTTCACCCCATCGCACAAGCAAGTGGCTATCAGGACTCAGTAGCCGAGTGGATAACGCGATGGCGTTTGAAGCGAGGGTACTGGGTTCGAGTCCCAGAGTGAACATCAACTCAGAGATGCAGGTACATTCAGCTGACGAGTCCCAAATAGGACGAAACGTGCGTCCTGGATTCCACTATCCATCTCTACTTACTGTGACATGAATTGTTTGGAAAAAATTGAACTGGTGATACATTTATGGACTAAACCACTTATTTAGAAATCTGACTTCAATATAATGGACAAGATTGGTTCTATCTTTGTCTTCTCTACCAGCTAACTGGGGTGAGAAGCCCAAGTTTATGCAGGATCGTTTCTTGACAGAGACGGGAATAATGAAATCACAATCAAGTTAATTCATTTTTATGTATGAATTAATTCAATGATTATTAAGTGCAAAATTTTATCAAACTTAGTGACTGTCACTTTGTACAAAATCATAATAAATTTATGGATACTATGAAGATATCTCAAAATCTATTAACTAACTTCATGCTGAATGACCTGATACGATTGCAAGTTCACTGAAAGTCGATTAACTAAATTCATTCTGAACAATTTTCTACAATGAAAATCCTTTATGAGTTAACTGAACTAAAATCATTTGATATCGGTGCACGAATTTTAAGATTAATTTTCTCCCTCATACGCTGTAATTGGGGATTTCACATTTCCAACAACTAAACGTGAAGTAAATCCACTACACTATCATAGTGTAATTTAAGGTTTGTGTTATATTTTGTGGCCTGCAAATACATCAGTTCGTAATACTGTTTGTTTCTGAATGTATTACAGTGTTAATACCTGAAAAACAGCCCCTACTTAAAGGTCTTGCCGAACCAGACAGTTCTATATCCTGGCTTGTCATCATAAACATTCGGTTTCACAACGTGTATGCTACATTTTGTATCCTACTAATTTGGTAAAGCTGATCTATGGTAAGGGCAAGCCAATGAGGAATGTGTAAATAATTCCAAGGTCTTAGAGCAAAATTCTTTAATTAGCATGTCGTCTGCCGATAATAAAAGGATAATCTCACGGATTTACCCATTGGTTGTATTGTGAATAATTAGACTCATTATCACAAGATACTTGAGTTTGGGGTCAAAAATATAATCCGAACTTTGGGGTTAAGATGTAGAGTTCAAAGTCATGCGTTAGGATTGTAATTAGGACTAAAGTGTTGAGTTAGAAGTTCAGCTTCATCGATTAATTTAGCTTCAACCAGTTTGGTTAATTATTATTATTCTTACTTTTCAGACGTCTGAACGTGTCCACTTAGATGCACAACTTTACAATTGGAATGGATGGTATTTCTTCTGTATGGGTCAATTATTATCAATTTTCAATGGTTTCGCTTTTATTACAATACAATTACAACCAGAAGATGGCGGTCTGCGTGTACTGTGTATTCATAATTCTGCACATAGAAACAATCCAGTACCAATTCAGTTACATCCCGGTGAAAATCCCTTTTCACGTCCTAGTAAGTTTAATTAATTGATTGAACAATACTTTCAACGAATATTATGTAACTTAAGCACTGACAACTTAAGAAACAATGCTTTCAAAATGTGTATGAGGATGTTTCCTATGATGGCGCATACGTAATACCTTATGGCAACCGTTGCTGCTACCTTGACGTGGTGGTCGGGCTTGTCTATCTTGATGATTCAATCGAGCTATACTGGCTGGAACAATCGTTCCTCAAGGTCCTACCATGCCAGACAGGTCGGTTGAAGAGCGGTGAGACTAAAAGCAGCAAACCCAAGGTCCGAAGGCGAAGTCGTACTGCTGACTGTACAGAGGTGTTACGGCAGTAAGGTTTTTCCTTCAGACAACCAGCATAACAGCGATGCTGCCTTCCCACAAGGACAGGTGGGGTTAGAAAAGGTCGACCCTAAAAATGCACACCTCGCCTTATCCCACGGATATCCGTCTCCGGCGGTAAGGTCCTTTGAAGAACGGAGCTAACACAAAAACTACCCACAAAAAGGTCGTGTGTGACCGACCTCAAGCAGTTGTCCCTTGGGCACTGCGATCACGCTCTCAGGTCATTAAGACCACCTCTAACCCAATTTCCTTTTCAGGTACCTCTAGAAGAAGCCTTCCATGGTGTGGGTACCTGGGAAGTGACAACTGCCCTCATACCTCTAACAGCACTCAATGGCAACCATGTCCGGTGATGATATAACCGAAGTTTTTCATCCTTTAATTGAATTAGCATTTCACTACTAAAAATAACAATAAGTTATTCGGTTTTTTTCCTTTAACATTTTGACTTCTGTTACCGTTTATTATTATTGTTCATGGCTTTATGCAATATTATTTACTTTCCAAGGTAGGAGACAGATTTCGGGAGTAGCTTTCAGTATATTCGTTCGTGTAACACTTGAAAAATATTTATCAGTTTTAATCATCCCAAATATGAATGTAGAAATTTAACGTAAAAATTGAGATTCTTGGAAACATTAAAAATTTGTCTACCAAAGTAGTATTGTTAAGAGTTCGTATAGTTTTTGTTGAAAATCGTCCACAATTTTTCTAAAAGACCTAAAAGACCTCGTGTTCAGGGAAATTTCAAAGAAATCATTATTCCAACTTAATAAAAGCTTGTAGGTTTATTCGATACTAATTTTGTTGTGAGTGAGAACACAGGTGAGGACAACCAACTATGTATTTAGCGCAAATTACAACGTTACTTGGTAAAATACAAAAACCATGCTATGATACACTATTTGCAAAATGTTCTTCAATTGCCTCAGACTTCATTGTTCCTGGATTTCCACACAAATTGCTTTTTATTTCTGTTCTTCTCTTCTTGATCTTCTCAATCTTCTGCTGTCAGATATTCTATTCCTTACTCACCATATATACTACTTATGTCGATATCAGTAGCTCACACCACAATTTCACACTAATTCTTTTTATTCCAAAAACAAGTAATATGTTAATAGTTAGCCTATTCAGTGTGGTGGAAATTCATACCGTATAGATAAAATTCATACAATGATTCCTATAATTCATTTTAATGCATCTCTTTTTAATACCCTAATTGTTTCTACAATTTCTAGGTTTAAAATCACGAATGCTTCGTATGCATCAACATTTAATGGAGCTCATTGATAGTAATATCACAATTACACCATTATTTAAAGATGTTGACACTGAAACTGTACAAACTACAGAGAATGATGAAGGTAGAGAACAAACAAATCAACTGGATTCTGTGAAAAAACAAACACAATTAAATATACTAACTCATTCTAGTTTATCTAATTTAGAAGCTTCACATAATAATGCACGACGTTTTCGTAGACGCCTCGGTCTGCGTCATGATCCTATTGCTATCAATTTAGCAGCTACAACAATGGGAGGTCATACATCTAAGCTTCAACGCCAAGCTTCATCACCGGCCCGTGTTTGCCTTACTTCAAGATTTTCAACAAGAATTCCGATTCAGTCTAATCCCACTGAGAGTAGTGGTCTTTTAGATTCAACTACTTCGGTAGCTTTTGGTTCAATCATTTGTAGTTTGTTAAAACGGAAAGATGGAACATATGTTTCTGTGAAACCACGCGCACCTACAGTCTTTAGTTCAAAATCATCACTCAATGAAGCGTTGTTGCTTTCTGAGAATTTTTGTAGTGGTTTCAAACGTGTACGTATTGCTTCGATTAGTATAGAAACACCGGTTTCATCTGCAAATACAGAGTTCAACAATACAGCATCAAAAACACAAACTAATCCAAATGTGTTGTTAAAGTCAACTAAACGACATTCAAGAAGTTTCATAAGTATGTTTTCACAACTTGATATACCACCGAGTGTGTCTTATACACCTTTTATTACTACTACCACTGCTTCCGGTGCTACTATTAATCGTAGTAATAGTAGTAGTGTCAATGCTAATATTACCACTCCTACTGTATCTGGCACTTCAATTTATTCTCAGAGTATACCGGAAATTTTCGATTTTGACTCTTTGATCAATTCAGATTCGCTGAATATAGGTACAGACTATTTAAATTTATGTGATACAACATCTTTTGAAACAACTACTGAAAGTAATATTACGACAGATTTTACCGATGATGATAGTTATAATGATGGTGATCGTAAATTTAGTAAAACTGATCATTCGCTTACAAATGCTACTAATATGGAATTGTCGAGAATTGATAAATTATTTTTTCCTAATGAAATTATCCATGAAACATATAATAGTGGGCAATTGGTTGTTTTGTTGCGTACAGAAGAGTAAGTGGATTTTACAACTGTGTTTTAATTCCATTATGTATGAGGATCACCATCCTTTTCCAATGTTCTATTTAAGCGCAATATCTATCATTTTTGAACATTTTCCCCTTAGTAAGTGGATGAGTGTTTCATTGAGAAAATATCGTTTTCACTAGAGATTTTATTTTAATCATTTGAAGCTATCTACAATGCCTGCTATCAATAAACGATTGTAGCGCATCTCAACGTTTTGGATGGGAAAAAACAAATGACAGGCAGAATACTTGGAGACCAGACGAGAAGACAGTTCAGATCTCAGAACACACCGAGAGATAGAAATGGATGATTGAAAGCTATGTATATGCATTATGTAAACTTTGTAACTTCTCTCAAAAATATAGATTACCTTCTACTTATTGCTTTCTTTTACAGTAGGAGGACACAGAGCATGTGATTTGAACTTTGTCACACCAGCCAACCTAATGAGTTAGGTTTGAATCAGGTTATATGTGAAAATAAACCATATGTAAAATAAATAGACGTTTATAGACGAAGCATATACATACATTTATATAGTAAACATACACCCCACTAGTTATATAAGAAATAGTACAACATAATATAATAGGTTTGTAAATGACCTGCTAATCAGGCTTGTACAAACAAAATGAATTGTACGTAAATGTGGTAATATCCGGTGCAATTTTTTTCGAAAAACGTTTATTTTACCCTAATATAATTTTCGGCTGTTTTTTTATAGCTTAGGATGTTCAGACCGCTGTTATTTATTTCAATGTTATGCTATTTGAAACAACTGATTGGTTGTAGGCTCTAAAACATTTGTGGTTTTGGTGAATATTTGAAGTTTTTGTGGGCTATCGAGATGTGTTTGATCATAAAACGTAGTTATTACTAATAATTTTTGGTGTTAAACTGTTATCTTTGCTTGTTTTAAAAGTTGCAAAAATGTCCTAAAACTTAACAAAGACGTGAACAAAAAGTTTCCAAGTTGTATTGAAGGTACATCTTGGTTACGAGTTTCAATTAACAAAAAATCTAGGTCCACAGTTTCCTATAGATTAACCTCAGTTGCCTAACATCAAAACATTATGATTTTAATGTCGAGTCACTTAGACTATTTGTCACATAATTTTATTGATAGAGTCTGATCAGCATCAAAGGACAAGAAATGTGATATTATCTTTTTTTATTGAGACCATGAACAGATTGATGTCAGACCACCATTGAGAACCTGAAAGCACTGGATGGCCGTTTCGTCCCACAGTGTGCATCCATAATCCCGCTCGCGGGATTCGAACATGTGATCATTAGTGACCAGCTTCGTGAGGGAATTCTTTGAGTTCTAGTGAAAAGCCGTGAGCAGTGGAGCTAATCTGTGTCAGATA
Source organism: Schistosoma rodhaini (assembly GCA_944470415.2). Classification (NCBI taxonomy): domain Eukaryota; kingdom Metazoa; phylum Platyhelminthes; class Trematoda; order Strigeidida; family Schistosomatidae; genus Schistosoma; species Schistosoma rodhaini. The sequence goes on along the minus strand of OX104036.1, from coordinate 18,829,449 downwards.
GAGACAGGTATCTACCTCAGTACAGTGGAAGATGGTCACGCGATTTCGTGGATTGGTTGTGGTTAGACATTGACACCGTTAGATAGCGGCTCAGTGGTTTACAGGTTAAGTGCTTGCGCGCAAAACCGAAGGTCCTGGGTTCGAATCCCGCGTGCGGGATCGTGGGTGCTCACTGCTGAGGGTCCCACAGTAGGATTAGGCGGCCGTCCAGTGCTTCCAGGTTTTCAATGGAGATCTATCATCATTCGGTTCATGATCTCAATCAAAAATATAATAATCTCCACAAGCCTAGTCAGAATTTATTGACTGATATTCAATGCCATTAAGAATAAAACGAATGTTTCGTAAATACTGCTCTATACTTTTATCTATCTATTTTTTCCAGTTTTAAATTTATTTTGTGTTTTCTTCGTTTTACGCCCTTTTTCCTTTTCTATCTTACATATTCAATAGTGATGATTCACGATCATCTGAATCAACCATTGAACGTCTTATCCTCATAAGAAAACATATGTTAACTTTAGCTAATCAATTATTAGAGAGATTACAAATTGATACATATTTATCTTCAACTAATTATACATCATTATCAACAACATCGTCATTGTCAGGGATTATTGATAAAATTGGACCAATTAATGCATTGAATAGAATTAAACTAATAGTTATGCAAATATGGGATATATTTAAAATGGATAAAGTTTATTCATTCAGTGTAACATTGAATAAATTATTTATTGTTTTTAAAAAATTATCTGATCTATTAAATGAAGGTGAACAAACAATTACAGCTTATGAATTAACTACAAGTGGTTTAATACAAGTTTTATTATTATGCTTGTCTGTTGCATATGCTGGTCATTGGCATTGTCATGTAGGTTTATCATTGTTTATCTCTTTGTTTGTTTGTATATTATTCATAACTCAAATGAGTTAATATGTACAAATCTATGTATTTAGCTTCAAATTGTACTTTAAGTATGAGCTAATGATACTACTCAGCTACCTAAACTGAAATAGATGAAAGCAGAGTTGGAAGATGAATGTCTTAGTCATGCGACCGCCGCTCAATCTATTTATGGATGGAGTTACATCTTTTTTAGTTATTTGATTTCCGAGATCAACTTACTCATTGCTTGGAGAAAATATTTTAAGCTTTTATGAAAACTCTTTTCTATGTTTTGTGAAGAACTACATAGTTTAGGAGTTAGTCTTTATCATATAAACTAATATCATCTGGAAAGCTATTGAAAACTATAGAGACTTAAACAACTATTTTGTTATGATCATAGTCCACTCAATAATACACACGCAAAACATTACGTAATATTCAACCTGAAGACTTGTAAATATTGCATGGAGTAGAATACTTTTAGGCTATTGGGTCAGAATACGTTTCTTGATCGTATTGTATTTCTCTTGTTCATTAATATATTTTGGTTTTCATCCATATATTATCTGGTGTATTTCGTTATTTTATCTACATATAGATATTTTCTATGGAATTGGACAATACAACAGCTTTATTGTGGTATCTTCAAGAGAGGAGACGAGTATTTGTACTAAATATGCTATCATATTCCAAGTCCAAAAGTATATCACTTCTTGTTAGACGTTTAGTACAAGCTTTTGAGTTAACAGAGCATCTTCCATTACGATTATTTTCTGCAGCTCATCTGTTACGATCATCATCTACAAATGCTTCGTCAGTTCATCATGACACATCGAATCACAAACTGGACAGGAATAATACGAATAATAATATGAATGATAGTAATAAAACACTTAAGAACACAAATACAAATTATATTCCGCCCACTAATTTAATAAATAGGATTGGTTATTCTGCATCTTTACCAATTAATTTTATTAATTCCTCATTCAGTCGTTGTCATTCAGGCATTTATACAGATCATGGTGATCCAGTTTCTATCAATTTTAAACAACCATTTCAAGATAGTATGGATGCTAAAGAATTAGCTGCTCTGCTACGTTTTTGTCCTATTCTCTTGGATTATCCAGAATTTGATTCATGTTTTACGCCTAGTCTGCATCAAATTGCTAAACGCCTACCTTTATATTTGGATAAATTGTCAAACCTACCATCAGTTGTCGAGTTGAAGAGTAATAATAACGATAATAATACTACAGAGAATAAACTACATCATAATAAATCAAAACGATTATATAATTGGCGTGGTAAATTGCTTTTTGTAAGCCCTTTAGCGACTGTTGGTCAATTAGAACGTTTCCTTAGTCGTATGTCAACAAAACAATGGTAAGCCAATTGATTCATGAATTTACATATATTTTCAGTAGTATTATATAATCGTGGTTTAGATTTTAATTAAATGATGGTGACAAACTATACGCATAGTTACTTACTAGACTAGAACTTGCGTGTATGTATTATGAAGGATGATTTATTTATTTATTTATTTAAAGATAAATATTGGTACAAGGGGGCACCAGATGTATATGCGCCACACAAAACAATGAGAATGGGAAGAGAAAAGGGGTAAGGTGCATATAAAAAAAGAAGGAACAACAAGAACCATAGAGTGTATGTTAGCGTAATAAAAGTAATAATAGGGGAAACAGAAATGTGCAACCAGAAGATCTCTTTCAGTTAATGAAGTTATGACCACTCTTTATGAAGAAAGTAAAAGAAGGTTATGGCAAGATCGCCACTGGCTTCTATTCTGAGCCATATCTGATAACGTCTATAGCCACTGTGTTGCACCATCTCTCGGACCCCAGCCAGGGAGTCGTGAAGGACCAACAGAAGCCAGTCCTTTGCAGCTCTCTTTCATACCACGACACCATGCCATACACTGACCGAAGGATGATGATACTCAGTATCTTGCTACTGAGAATTTACTGGGTGGTGTGTTGCCGTTTTTATTTAAATTTTGCTACACTTTGTTGATCGTAGCTGTTATCTTGATGACCAAACCGAGCTATATTATCTGGAACATTCTTTCCTGTAAGTCTTATCATACCATACAAGTCAGTTATAGAGCAGTAAGATTAAAAGTACTAAACCTTTTGTTCAAGGTTGATGTTGTACTAAGGCAGTTTAGTGTTTTCCTCAAACTAACAGTACTCGCGATAATGCTGCCTTTAGGTTTGATACACCATCTGACTGCGAGAACTAAAGTAGTCGGTCGAGTGGCATTGTAATCTGTTTTTTGAATGTTTAAAAGTTGAGTGCGTTATCTATACTCAGTTCTTCTACTACCTACTTTATTCCCGACGCTCTGTAAGTTTGTCATCTGTCAAATCTCACCTGTAAAGTGAAGTTTTGTTTATCGAAGTCATATTTACTATTTTATTGCTCACAATTATTATTGTTACCAGAACTCTGCAAATCACACTGTAGTGGGTTAAGAATATTTTGTGGTAAGGATAACGGCAATTCCATATTCTCTCGTTCTCAATCTTTAGTACGATAAATAGTGGTTAATAACGACTGATAATACCATGGCCCATATATCAATAGAGATCTTCGATATTTTATCCGAAATACTCTACTGTTTACAGATGATATTGATTGGTACAACACATTGGGTATCATCTATTATTGCCTTTCATATTGTCTAGTATTATGTTTCAGATCAGTAGTAGTGATATTGTAACAAAGGTATTAGAAAGGTTTGTTTATTCGCCATTGTAGAATGGTAACAATAGAAAATTGGAATATATTAGTTCAAGCAATTCTTTTTACGAATGCTTTCTCTTCACTAGGATAATTCATAGTTTATTGCTGTTCAATATTAATGTCGTGTGATAGCAGTCATTTGATTTTTTGTAAAAACGCTCGTGACACATCGATTTTCGAGTAATTTTCAAAACTCATTTTTAAAAAACTATATTGGTTATTGAAATATTTCTATTAATGTTTAAGACTGAGATTGATCAATCTCTTTTTTACTAAGTTTGAGTTCTAAGGTCAACATCAACTCTGGAATGCAGGTACAACCAGCTGTCACGTCCCAAATAGGATAAAATGCTCATCCTGGATTCTATTGCTAGTCACCATCTATATTTTCTCTTGATTTGTATTTTCCCTATTTTTAAGGTCTAATGTAAATGTTTTTTAATTGTTTACCTGTTTGTTAGGTATGAATGTTCTCGCCTTGATCTTAATTTATGGAGTCAAATTCATTTAGCCAATAGTTTTAATTCTACCTCCGGTTTGTACTTTCCTGCACCTCCACCTGGAAATAGTTCAGCTGATTATCTTGGTGGTATAATCGACTGGCTTGCAACTAATGGTAATCGTCGTCCTTTAGAAGATTGGATTAATCCAGCCATTGTTGGATTGATTAGTATAGCTGCATCAACAAGTAGTCCTGTTAAAGGTAGAGCAGTTTCAATATTAGGACCTCAAGCGGGAGCTCTAGTTGGTGGTTATACAATCAGAGGTAGTGGAATAGGAGTGGTAGTTAAACCGAAACGTATGAATTGTCCAAATGGATCTAATCAAAATGAAAGTCGAGGCAAAAAATCGATGTCAGATCAAAAATCAAGTCATACTTCATTTTCTACTGTTAATATAAATGAGAATGAAACGCATGCTTGGATAGCAGTTGATTTAGGTTTACAATTAATACCGACTGCATATACTTTAGCTTATTTAAGGCGAGCGGATGCTTCAGAACATTCACTAGCACCTAGGAATTGGAAATTAGAGGTTAGTTGTGTTTCTGTTGATCGAGTAAAGTAATCTGATTCCAACTTAAAACCGAGTATACCAATTTTTTTTAAGTTCGATTTAAGTACTTATGTTGGGAGCCGTTAACTATTGAATACATTTGATAAGTTCATTCCCAACTTACTCAGATCAAATTAACATAGGTCTCATCTTTTTAATCTCTCTTTAATCAACTACTATTTACTTTACCATTCATTGTAAAACGATAGTTAGAATATTTAAGTATAGAGGTACATAACAAATAAACAAACGAGTACCCTGCTGAAATCATGAACCGATTTAAGTTAGGTATCCATTAGAGCATAGAAGCATTGGACCGTCGTCCCATCCTAATATGGGACTTCTCAGATCCAGTTCTAGCGAGAAGCTGCGAGCAGTGGAGTTAAAACGTGTTGGTTGTGCGAAAGGTACGCACTAAAGACAATGAGAGATGGTTTTGGAGTATCGTGGATTGATTGAAATTGGACTTGTGCACCACTGGATCATAGCTCAGTCGTTCAAAGGTTAAGCGTTTGCGCGGCACCGGAGGTCATAAATCCGATTCCCATTTTCGGGGTTGTGGATGGGCACTGCTTAGGAGTAAGATGGTGGTTGGAGGTGGTCAACAGGAAACCCTGGACCCGGGTTTCGTGCTACTTGGCACTCGTCAGCAAGGTGTACCTGTAATCTTGAGGGAACTGATGCTCCCTGGCGGATTCGATCCCGTGTCACTCAGCTTCACAGTCAGAGACGTTACCACTGAGCTATTCGGGCCGCGACCTGACACGCATGACATTGATCACCACCCAGTGATCAATCAATTGTGACTGCTTAGGAGTCCCACACTTCGATCAAACATCTGTCTAAAACTCTCAGGCCTTCAATTGCTTGACGTAGATCGGTTTGTGGTCATAATAAGATTCAACGATCTCTGTAACCCCTTAGTGATGAGTAAATATTTGCTTACATCATTATTAGTATAAGCTTGAGTTACTACTACCACTCAATTAATTACTTCTATGAATCCGGTGTTCATCTTGTTGTGCTAACGAGGTATGGCAACTTGGACCGATGCATAAATGTGCCTGGTCCTACGTTGTAGCTGACTGACTGAAGTTTGAGTTATCTCATTGCTTATATTCCTGACTGGGTTTTGGTCGTTTGCTGTTATTGTTGTTGCCAATTCCGCATATTGTGCAGATTGCTTTGATATATCTATATTGTCACAAGTTTTGTGTAGGTTTGAAGCAAAAGCTACTGGGTTCAAATCCTAGTGTGAATATCCAGCTAACGATTTTCATATAGGACAAAAAATATTTTATGGATCCCACTGCTAAATACAATCCATTCCATAAAAATTATTTCATTGTATAATTCATGGATGAGAATTCTTCTTTCAACGATATTATTTTCTGAGGCTGTACAATCGTATTTATGATGGTTTAAAAGGTATCTAGTAGTCTAGTAAGAAAAAGTGACTACATTATCAAGTGTTCAGCGACTTAATTTTCATAAGGAGGTTCTGTAATCATCTAAACCTTGAATACAAATTGTGAGATCAGAATAGTTTATAGATAAGAAACTCGAAACTCGACACATTTATAAAAGAAATTAAGAACAGTGCAGGAATATTAACTGAATAGTGAACATAGAAATTTCAATGGAGGTAATAATAACTGATTATCAAGTAAAAATTGTCTGATTGGGATGGTGGTATAATGAGAGATTTCGCATACACTAGTTTTGCACACTCAACTTTCAGGCTTGAAAGGATGAGTTGGTAAAGCCTGCATCAGGTTTTTTATTTAAATTTGTTTTTAAAGTGTTAATCCGTCATTTGATTTCCTTTGCATTAAACTACTAGGCTTCCAACGACGCTGTGACTTGGATTGTTTTACGTGAACATAACAATGATTCAAGTATTCAATCAGTTTCAGGTAGTCGTGCCACATGGAGTATAAATTCATATCATAATAATTATAATGGTAATAAAGCTGAAACAATTTCTTCAACCCTGAACACAGCATGTACTAAAGAATCTATAAGAGGTTGGCGCTTTTTTAAAATTCAAACAACTGGAACAAATGCAAATTGCGGCAAACAATTAGCTCTTGGCGGTTTAGAATTTTATGGTAACGTTTATTCTGTACATGATTCGGTAAGTTTGATCTCAATGCTTTTTATCTGTTAGAAGTTAATAAGAAAAATAATTCCTCTTGTGTATTAAAGTTTTTACGTTGTTAACTCAAAGTTTGCTACCACTGAGTAGCTTTGGAAAAGGTTTATACTTGAAATTTTATGTTTTCATTTCATTATTCTTCCCGTCAAAGTTAAACTCTTTTTCATGAGAGACCGTACGGAATCAATTTTTCATTTATTGAAAGAAAACTATTTCATTAACGTACGCTCTGCTTGCAGTAATTGAGAATTCTTCTTTGCATAGATCACATTACGTATTGATCTTAACTAGACAGCTATTGAACAAACGGTTGGGTCGTGGATGGACATTACTTAAGACTTCCATGCTAGAACGAATTAGTTGTCCGGTTCTTCTTGGTTTTCTATCGTTGTCTATCTGAGATCAATGAGTGACGTCATTCATGAAAATATCCACAAATCACCTATAGTAATTCTAATTTGGTTACTTTTGAGTGAGTATATTGTGGGAATAATTTACTCCAGTATATCATTAGCTTGTATCGTTGCGACATTTTAGTGGTTTATCAAGATCTTCACTAACTGCTTTCTTTTTGATTACTTAATACTAAAATTATGTAGGTTTCACAATCATCACCGGTGGTTTAACTATTAAAACATTCAGCTTGTAAGTTGTAGGTGTCTGGTAGGTTATGACAAACTCCACCATCTTATATGTAGCCGATTGGGTAATATTAATATCTCTCACACTGATAATGGGATTCAGGTGATTACATAGACTTTTACTTGGTAAATAAGTTCTAACATTTTTTACGATGTTTTTATTCGTGAAAGATTAATGTTTAACACTTGTCAATGATCCCCATATTTTTTGTTTTGTATTAACAATAAACGTATATGGTATTCTGTCGTATTAAATAAAGACATAATCTCTGATGAGATAAATATCTTATTATGTTCCGTCCTCTCTCTGTACGCTTTTCAGATTGCATTTAAATTAGGATGACGTTGTGCTTAACATTCTTGAATTTCAAACAGTGTGTTAGATGTTCTATCCTCCTCTGTAACAACTAGGGGTTTGAAAAAACGATTAAAACCATTAACTTTTGTGGGATGTTTTTGTTAGCATCCAACTTGATTTAATTGATCCCTCGAAGTTGGTACCAAATAACCCCATTCCTATCATTTTTCATGCACGTAATCATGTTACTACAGTTCATGGAGCAGCGGCTAGTGAATTACGGACTTCGACTTTCAGCTACTAAGTCGTGGGTTAAAGCCATATTTTACATACCTCAGTGTAGCACGAAATCAAGTACATGAATCTATGCCTGGTAAATTAGTCGATCTCCGTTAAGGTTCACTAAATATGATTATTATTGAAAATCGTGGCTTGACCAAGTAAACTACAGTAGTGATACATAAATGTTTTCTGTTTCTTCTAGGTATTGACTCCTAGTGCTTTAGCACAGAAGATCTATTCAATTTCATCTGAAAGAAAAGATGCTTCTCCTCCTCCTCCTCAAATGATAGCAAAATCAATGTCATCATCATCATGGTTAACAGTAAATGTGAAACTGTCTACAAATAATCGAAGCAGTCAGGTTGATCAAAATGAAATGAATAATGATGCTAATGATATTAACAATTGTACGGTTATAAAAAGTGATACTGAAGAAATAACTGAAGAAAACTCTTCATCAAAATCATCTAATTTAAATATTACGCTTAAACAAATAGACAATCATAGGAGAGATCCAAAGTCGTCCAATGATGAAATAATTCGTCATCATATTACTTCAATAATATCATCGTCATCATCATCTCAACAGAAGAATCCCATAGATGATAATTATGAAGAAGAGGAAGAACAAGTAGAAGCAGAAGAAAAAGAACATGATAATCATGTAGATGTTGATGATAATGATGATGACGATGATGACAATGACGATGATGATGATGATGATGGTATTGGTAAAAATATTACTAAAAGCCTTAATCATGAATCAAGTGATACTTTAATGAATATCTTATTCGATGAGGAAGCTGGTTCTGATGACAATATGATGACAAGTGCAAGTAAATCGGATGTGGATATGATTTTAGAATTATCTGCTAAAAAATTGGATAATTTAAATATTTTATCCAGTGGAACAGTAAGTCTCCTTATTTCATTCCTCCTCTCTTTACCTCGGTTAATATTCATACATTTTAATTGACTTAATTTTTCTTGTATACTCTTCAAATTTATGTTAAATTTGTTCATTTATAAGTCTATACTGTTGAATCATTACGATTTTGTTATGATAGGCAGAATACAAATGATCTTGATTATTGTATGAATTTCGTTTTCCATTTTTACTGTCATTGATTTATCAGATCAGTAAATAACGATGATACGTTTATCAATCTGATACGTCTTGTAAGTTGAACGCTATATTCAGATCCTAAGCTATTCTGATAACCCCAGGCTAGAACTACTCAGCGACTTGAACACCAGGGAGAAGACTGGAGTATGAGAGAAAACACTTTAGTGCAAAGTTCATTTATGTACAGAAAATGCAGGGATTTTATAGTAATTAAGAGACCTTGAGTTTACATAGTAGCAGTGTGTTAATCAGCCAATCAGGATCTCGTTATTTTAGTAACATAACTTCACACAACTTCTAATTAATCGCTGATTGGTTGGGGCTCTTCTTGAGCCTCTGGAGGCTCTGTTAGAGTTCTCTGGAAGCCGACTTAACACCTGTGGACCATCCTCACACAATCATTTATTGTGTATGTCAATACAATGATTGTTTAGTCCTTAATTATGATGAAATCCTGTCGATCAAATTGGTTGTGAACAATAGTCTAAGTAATTCGGCAGTAATTACATTATGTTTTTAGGTGGTTGTGGCATATATTAACTAGACTATGAAAAATCGTATCTCTGTAAGATTACATTTATGTAATTCTACAATTTCCAAACCCTTTTTAGTAATGTCTGTCTACCTAAAATACGTATGATATCAGACCAGTAGGAATTTTTAAACTATTTCCATCCTTTAAATAATGTAATTCTTCGTTGTAAATACCTGATTATCAATCCGGTTTGATTATACTTTAGTATATCAACGAGATTCTATGTCCTGCCTTTCCCAGTACAGCAGTCAGTCAGCGACAACGTAGGACCAGGCACATATATGCATCGGTCCAAGTTGCCATACCTCGTTAGCACAACAAGATGAACACCGGATTCATAGAAGTAATTAATTTAGTGGTGGTAGTATATAAAGAAAGGTTGTATTAAAGGATATAGTTTAAGAAGGAAAAAAAAGTTATGAAGCAATTTTAATCTCAAGGTTTAAGGGGAGATAAAGAGTGTATACACCTACGCCATTGTGATCGATTCTGAGCCATGTCACCCAGAGTCTTCAACCATTGGTTACGATAGTCACGCGGACCCCAATCAGGTAGTCTGCATCTACCAACATGGCTCAGACTAGAAGTTAGTAACTTCAAGCACTGATGCCATGTTTTGGTTTGGCCACCCCTGACTCCCTTCCAACCATCCCCTACACTAGTCAACATTGCGCGTCGTGGTAATCGATGTTCAGGCATACGTAACACGTGGCCCAGCCATCTCAGTCGATGAAGGTTCACAACCCCATCAACTGATTTACCATCATTTCCTAATACCATGTGTCTAACCTTACTATTACTTACCCGGTGATCACAGCAGATGCGAGCAATATTTCTAAGGCATCTGTGGTCAAATACTAGTAACCTACGAGTATCTTCTACTGTTAATGGCCATGTTTCGCAGCCATAGAGTAAAACAGAACGAACTGCTGCGCAGTATACTCGTCCCTTAATTGATAGACGGATATCTCGTCTTCGCCATAGGTGACGTAAGTTGGCAAAAGCCGAACGAGCTTTTGAATCCGTGCTGAGATTTCGTCAGACACCAACCCATTAGGGCTGATCAGACTTCCAAGATAAGTGAAGTTGTCGACGCGTTCGACTACTTCACTCCCTATCCTTAGTTCGGGTGTTGACGCAGGCCAGTCCTGGAGTAACAATTTACATTTGGATGAGGAGAAACGCATCCCAAACATCCTGGCATTATTACTGAGTTCCAACAGAAGAGTCTGCATTTTGTCAGCGTCTTCATCAAACAGGACTATGTCATCTGCGTATTCTAAGTCGATAAGTGAACCTCCTGGTAGAAGATCAATTCCTGTAAATTCAGTCGACGAGAGTGTTATTTCCAGCAACAAGTCTATAATGAAGTTAAACAAAAATGGGGATAGTGGACAGCCTTGTCGGACACCACTTGAGGTTGTAATATCATATGACAGTTCTCCATAAGCTCTCACTCGACTGGTAGTGTTCGAGTAAAGAGCCTTCACAAGGTTTATGTACTTCTCAGGTACACCTTTCAATGACAGACACTGCCACGGAACCTCTCGGTCTACAGAATCAAATGCTGCTTTCAAATCAAGAAAAACTATCATTGTCGGACGCTGATAAGCCCAGTACAGCAATCTAAAGTTGATTCTTAGACGAATATAACATTCATTAATTTTCTTGCACACATGTAAATGTAGTCATAGACTTTTTTTCAGCTTAATATTATTTTATATTTTACTTCAAAAATATTATCAATCTTCAAACTCACTTAACACTGAATGAGGTTGTTTTGTTTGCGTTTAGATTGATGACAAATTATTACACTGTTTCGGTAATCTCCTTGCCAGCGATAAATCATCACCAGAATTATATCAACTTCTACGTCGTATTGCGCCACAAGATTGTAAGTTTTTGATTAATTTTATATTAAAAAAGAAATGAATTTCAAACATATTTTCTTTATTTATTATAAATCAGTTAGTACCCTGTCACTCCTTTCATCATACACGTTCTGTGTTTCTCTATAACGATTTTTAATTTTATTTATTTATTTAAAAACATAAATATTGGTACAAAGGGGCACCATATATATAGGCGCCACATAAATCTCATTTGACTTGTGT